>JAPVLO010000498.1:600000-949482 GCA_027257055.1 Cephalopachus bancanus | reverse complement strand
CCCTCTAGGGTGAAACAAGAAAGCTAGATAAAGTTCCACTGGGGTATTTTCTTTGCCCTATATGGAAGGCTAGAGAGAGATGGAGTTGGGTGTTTCCCCTGCTTACACATAGAAGGCTAGAGCATGCTAGAGTTGGGCATTTTCCTTCTTGTAGTTTAGTTAAGTTCAGGTAAAATAGTTTCCCTTTAGGGCAGACCCAGAAGAACAAAATGCTCTAGGCTTTTATCAAAATGGCTGCGTTTTCTTTCCCCCGGCTAGAAGCAGGAATTTTTTTTTCACTTCTTCACTGTGAGGAGCTGATAGGGATCCTGGAGATAAAATTTATGAAAGTGTGAAGACCACCTAAGACTGGAGTTTTTAGTTTTTAAACTTATCCTCATGAGCTTCCAAGAATTTACCAATTATAGATTAGGTTTTTCTACCTAGGTTTTGTTTCCATGAATGTTTCCACTCCTTGGCTTCTGCTCTTGTATGTTGTGATTCTCTGTATCCTTTTGCCTGTCTTTCAAATATTGGGGTGGTGTGTTTTTTTCTGTTCCTTTGATTCTCTGTTGGATCAAAGAAGAGTTTGCAAACTTTTCTTGTTGAGGAAGGGAATGATTTCCCAGTTCTTTATTTTTTCAACAAGAAACCAGAAATTAACCGAATTCTTGTGAAAGAGACAGTGGTTCTGGGTGATCAGGTACAGACAGAGAGTTTTGGTTTGCTTCAAAGCAAAAGTAGTCTTGAATTGCATTAGTGGCCACACAGAACATAGATGGCAAGAGGAAGTCCTCTGCCTTGATCAAACTCCCTTGTAGAACTGTGCCCAGCTCTAGGACTCCCTTCTAGTTTGAAAATGACATCAGAAAAATAGGAGCATGTCCAGAGGGAAGTGAGCAGACTGGAGAGGGATCTGGAACCTAGGTCCCATAAAAATGTTTAAAAAGGTAAACCTACTTAGACTGATTTAAAGAAGACTCTGAAGAGATATGGTTGATGTTTTCAGACCTCTGAAGAGCTGTGTAAGGGCAAAAAGAGCAGATAGGGTCCTTGTGGCCCCCAAGGGTAGAATGGGTACCTCTAAGTAGAAGCCACAGACATATTTTGATTTATTATAATGGTAAATAAAATGGTTCTATAACTCTTACATCTGTACACGGGAAGAATGGGCTACCTTGGGATGGAATGAGCTCATATGATTAGAGATATCCACAGAGAGGTGCAATCCTTCCTTCATGGTTATTCAAACATCAAATAGACATGAAGATGTTACTTGATTATCCAGTCTTTTCTAACCCTGAATTTCTGTGATTTTAGTGGAAAGGGTATTTGAAAGGTGGGGTAGAGGGACAAGAGAACAGATACGCCTTTACTCACAGCATTGTCTTTCTGGTTGAATGGGTTTGGGATAAGCCTTTTTACCTTATTAAGACACAGTCCATCTTTCATAAAATGAGGTAGACTAAAGATTCTTTTCAGATCTTTAGGCCTATGAATTCTTGATTATATAAAGGAGATTTGGAAGTGATCCAGAAATCACAGAAGTTAGCATATTGTCAGAGGAGATTTGGAGGCAAATCTCAGTTGCAGCTTTCTTTAAACTGCTCATGTGTAGCTGTTGCTTTGAGAGCCTTATTGAATGAAAACATCTTCCCATTGTCTATGGGATCTTCATAGCTGCCTATGTCTCACCCATCTTTTTCACCAAATCCTCAACCTCTCACCCTTCAACATTATGCCTAGTACCTTCCTGAAATCCCTGATCTTGCTTCTTCCTAAATTTCCTGGGGTATCTTACTTGGTTTTCTTTCCCCTGATCTGGGTCATTGTGTCCTCTTTTTGAAGACCCAGGACTCCCTGTTTCCTCTTAACAGAAATAGATTTGGGGACATGAAATAAGTCTTGGGCATTAAAAGACAGACAGCAAGTCTTCTTCATTAATTATGGGAACTTTATGAGACTCCTCATTACTGGGTCTCACTTTTCCCATGTATAATATGAAAATTTGAGAATTGATAATCAGTCTTTAAACTATTTTTAGTAGACTTATTCTTTATGTTGAAATAAAACTTTACATAGAATCTTGTTATATGTAGAAGCAAGTGACATTTTCTTAGTATTAAATTTATTTTATTAGCTCATTGGTTCATTTATTCAACAAATATGTATTGAGCACCTACTTAGTGCAAGACATTATTCTAGGTTTTAGGGATACAGTGGTGAACAAGATAAAAATCTCATGTCCTTGTGAAAATTACATTCAAGTAAGGAGAAATAGACAGTAAAATATATAGCATTTTTAATGAGGACAAATGTTGTGGAGAAATTCAAGACGGGGAGGAGAATCTAGAGCTCTAAGAGGATTGTACATTTTTTTAATGGGTGATTAGGGAGCACCTAACTAAGGAAGAGACTTTTTAAGCAACGCTTTGTATGCAGTCATCTATGAGAAGAGTATTCCAGGAAGAACAGTCAGTATAGCGCTTTTAAGGTGAGAATATGTGTCTTGTCTTCTGGGAACATTAAGAAGGCCACTGTAGTGGAGAAGAAGGAGTGAAGGGGAGAATGTTTGGAGATAAGGTCAGAGAGATCACAGGAGGGAATATGTTTGTAGATCACAGTAAAGATTTTTGTTCTGAATGAGATGAGAAGTTGGAGAGTTTTGAACAGAGTACTGATGTAGTATGACATATTTGAAAATGATCGCATTCTAAGGAATATAATATACTTTTTGTAAAGTCAATCAAAGTGAACAATAAAGACATTCTGACAAGCACAAATATTTTTAAATAAGCTTAGTGATAAGTTCAGCACCCAACTTTGTGTGTACAATTTCATGAAAGTTCTTATCAACATTGATAGGTAGTGGATAACTTGTTGATTAGAATCTGATGTGTGCAGACATGTGCCGACTTGAGTTTAAGAAGAGCTAAATAAGGCGGGCTCGGTGGCTCAGCCTGTAATCCTGCGCCTTTGGGAGGCTGAGGTGAGTGGATTGCCTGAGCCCGCGGGTTCGAGACCCGCCTGGGCAGCGAGACCTCATCTCTACAATAAATCAAAAAATTAGCCGGGCGTGGTAGCACATGCCTGTAATTCTGGTTACTTGGAAGGCTGAGGCAGAAGGATCGCCGGAGCCCAGCAGGTCGAGGCTGCGGTGGCCGGGAGCGGCCACTGCACTCCAGTCTGGGCGACAGAGTGAGACTCCAGCTCAAAAACAAAACAAAACAAAAAAACAACAACAACAAAAAAAGAAGAGCTAAATAAAGAGCTCCAACTTTCTGAATCAATGTCATAGTTATACGAACTGTGAATTGGTAGAGATTATTGGAATATCATGAGATCTGCACAAACGTGAGTTTACCCAGTAGCTCATGTTCACATGTTGGCATTTCAAATGTATTAAAATTTGGTCTAGAACACATCTTAGTTTGTATATTGTTTTCTGTAAATACTTAAAATGTATTTTCAAAATTGTAATTAAATTTTAAGAAGACAGCTCTGGGCAACAGGAGTCTAGTTTAAAACTGTATAGATAGATCATTTTTACGGGTATTACAAGCTCTGGAATTATATCATGCTAGGTCATATTACCATGGTGTTCTCACTTGTAAAATGGGAAATTTTTGGAGATGATAAATATGTTCAATATCTTGATTGTGTTGATGTGCTTATGTTTAAAGTCATTAAATTATGCACATTAAATATGTGCAGTTCTTTTGTATACCAAAAATTCCTCAATACAGTTGTTGTAAGTAAGTAAATAAATAAATAAGTAAACTCTTTAAAAATATGGCAGCTTGTGGTGCAGTGTCTATCACCTACTAGTTGCTTAAAAATATTAGTAGCTTACTACCTTTTTCTATTTATTTCAAGTCCAGAAGGATTAGAAGTCTTTCTTTGAGAAGTGGAAAAAAAGCAGCATTCAGGGGCATAAGCCTCTTATCTGTTGACAAGAAAAGTTCCCAGCCTTCTCACCTGGGCAGCAGAGTCCCAAGCAACACATCACTTGTAGTATGGACAATTCTGTTTTGTTTACAAATAAAATCTATGTAGTTAAAAACTACTAGTTGTTTATACACTTTGCCTGTCCTGAGCTTTCCAATTCTGGACTTCTTCAACCAGGTTGACACAGAGAGAGGGATTTAATTGTCTAAGGCTGCATAGCTAGAATAGCAGAACTAGAAATAAAATTTGGATTGCTAAGCCTGTTGACAACCCATCTTCTTTACATGATGCTGTACTACTTCCCTCTCTAAATAACTCTTTTCTCATGCCATTTCAATAACTAAACAGCCTGGTAAGATGATAGAAAAGAATCTAGTGACAAATTTCTAAATCAGAGCTAGTAAATAGCATCATAGACAGTCATTAAAATCAGCAAGGAATTGAGTAGGCAAGGCCTTTTGAGATAACCTTATGGTATATCCAGAGATCAAGCATCACAGAAAAAGAACTTGTTCAAAAATTTGATGCCAGTTACTGGTACAGAACTGAAACCTGTGTTCTAATTTCTTAGTCTTTCTTTTCCAGCACACCATTCATTCATACATTCATACATTTATCCATACATTTATCCATTCATTCATTCATGTATCTATCCATCCAACAAACATTTACTTAGTGTCTATGGAAGACACAGAACAAAACAAATCTGTTCCTTGTATTAAAGGGCTCCCATTTTAGTGATTAATTGGATCAGTAGATGTGGCTGGCTGATCACTATTCAATCTTCATTTCCTGCTCTCATTCTATGATGGCTCAGTCTAGGGTGAATGTCAAGAAGTTAGAGCAATTTGGCTTCATCACATTCAGGATCTGGCAGTGCTATAGAGAAGTTTGGATCAGTTTGGTGGCCTGGTGATCTATTTAAGCTTTCATATAGTTCCCAGGAGCCCTTGGTAGTTGAAAAGTACTTGGCTTGTTGTTTTGTAACCCATCTCACTGGTTCCTGAAATATAATATCTTTGGTGGGCTATTAGTTTATTTTCTGGCCACTAAAAATCTCCTGCTCAACACTCAAAGTTCTTGACTAGAATTATAACAATCTTAGGTTAGTAGTGGTTTGACAGTTCCTTTTAATGACAGAATCTCTGGGCATTAAGCAACAGACCTCAAACCCCTAGGGTGAGGTGGAATTGAAGAGAAAATATTCAAGGAGTCACTTACCCTCTTGGGTTTCTTGCAAAGAACATGTCCAAAAACACAACATATTTCATCTGCTGATAACTGGTCCCTTGGAGGAAAAAATATGATCTAAATCGAAACTCATGCTCCATAGGAAAGCCTCTTGACTGAAAATCTTAGAGATTTTCTCAGTAGCAGTTCTGATGTTGCTCTTAGTGAGGATTTTACAGCTACTCTGCATAATGGAGGTGTGTATGAGGCTTTTCTGCCTGCTCATCTGTTCTCTGCTGCTAACAAGTGTCCTGAGGGTAAACTGATGAGTTTCCAGTATTGTCCAAGCTATACCAGCAACTCTATCTCTTCCATCAAAGGGGCGAAGATAAACACCTGTTTATTTACTGTAAGCCAGGCAATTTCCCACAATTACCTTATTTAAATCTTTCAAAAAAACCTGAAAGAGATAATTATGCTTTCCACTTGACAGATGAGGCTATAAGACACAAAATAAACTTCTCAAAGTCACACAGCTCGAAAATGTAAGATCAAGATTTAAAGTCATGCTTGTCTGACACCAATGTTCATTAATTATCCCTGGACACTTTCTGATTTTAAATACTATATTGACCATGTGTCTAGCAATCCTTGGCTCTGGGGATTGACACCAAGAGAAAAGGTGACAGAATCTGAATCATTATGTTAGCAAGTTGGAGACCAGAGACAGTGATCATGCAAGTATTCATCTGTCTTTCTATTCAGTTGTCATGTCATCTACACAAAGCTCTGTTGAGTACTAGCTGGCCACTGCTATAACTGTTCAGTAAGACCACAAAAGAACCAAATAATATAATTCTGTTATCTTAGGTCTAAAACAGATCGAATTCAACTTCTCATATTACAGAAGAGAAAAATGGGGCCCAGAGAGAAAGGACTTTCTTAAGGTAAATATACTTGATTGGTGCTATTTCCGCGACTTGAACGAAGGTTTTCTGATTCTAGTCCAGTGTCTTTTCTATTATATCAGGGCTAGTTCACAGCTAGTTTGCACTAGAACTCAAGTCTCTTGATTTTCATATCAAAGCTATTTCCACTACACTGCATTAAGCCTCTTGCTTTTAGATTTTGTAGTCTGTGAATATCCATGAGCAGGGTCAACTTGACACCAAGACAAAATAGACAGCAGTCCATGAGTGCCATTATATGGTTAGTTTGCCCATTTTCCCCTGCTTTCCCTTAACATAGTTCTTGAATTTCCAATGTTAGTGTCTAAATTATTGAAAACTTTTAATCCCCCATGAAAAGACAGGACACATAAGCTGATTTTCATTTTAGCTATTAAACCTAGGAAGATTTATAGAGGCCCTTTCCTATGGTGTATGTGTAGGGGTGAAAATGGTGAGGGATGGAGGAGTAGAGATGAGTAATTTACAAACCTCTCAAAGATAGCACACTGGAAGTTCTAGTTGAAGAAAGACTTTCTGAGTTTTCTTGAAAATACACATAATAAACCATTAGTAAAAACATGGAGGAAAGACTTTCTGACTTTTCTTGAAAATACACATAGTAAACTATTAGCAAATACATAGAGGAAATTGTTGCTATTAACAATCTTGAAAAATAATTTAGAGCTAGATGTTACAACAAAGGTCTGAGAGAAGCAGAGCATTTTATCTATTTATTTATTTTTACAATATTTTACATGGAATTGTCTTCTTAATTTTACTTTTGGATTGTTCATTGCTATATATGGACATAGAATTGATTGTTGCATGCTGATTTTGTATTCTGAAATCTTGTTGAGCTTATTTAATACTTCTAATAGTTTTTTTGGTGTGGATTCTTTAGGAATTTCAGCATACAAAGTCATATTTTCTGTGAATAGAGATACTTTTACATATTTCTTTTTAATCTTGCCTTTAAAATGCCTTTTAAAATATGGGTTTTTTCCTAAATGTTATAATCTCCAGTATAATGATGAATCAGTGCAGCCTAGAGTGGACATCCTTGTCTTCTTCCTGATAATAAGGGGAAGATTTTAGTCTTTCATCATTAAGTTTGATGCTAGCTGTGGGTTTATCAGGTTGAAGACGTTCTCTTCTATTTCTGGTTTGTTGAGTGCCGTAAACAACATGGTGTGGACAAATGATCATATATACATCTTTGTAATTTCTCGAGGTAGAACTATACAGTATAAAAAGGTGTTCATTTTTAAGGCATTTAGTATATATTGCTGAAATCTAATCAGGATGGGAAACCCATTTATTCTTTCTCCAGTAGTGGAAGCTGCACTAGGTCTTGGCAATAAGGCTTACAAATGAATAGTCATATGTGAAACACTGAGCCCTGGAATGGAATCTACCATGCAAATGCCCTTAAAGTAATTGTCTGACCTAGGGAGCTTTAGAAATAGACTCTGTCAGCAATTCTCACACTGAAGAACAATAGGTCTGAATATTTATTTGGTATAAGGAAGGCACTTAGGGAAGTTTTCTAGTCTGCTTGGTTTGTTGGGAGAATGAGTAGATCTTCATGCATTGTATATAGGTCCTTCACAAATGGAGACTTTGGAGTGATTTTGAGAATAATTAGTTCAAGGTGGAGTTTCATAAAAAGACAAAATAAAAATCCTTCTTCTTGGAGTGAAGAAATACCTTTTTCTTGGGCTGAAGGACAATGTCCCATTGTCCTTGCTGTTGACTGTGTACAAATCACTTTACTTTCTTGAGTCTTAATTTCATAATCTGTCAAATTATGGTGATGGTGGTGGGTAATGATCACTCCCTTTCAGGTTGTGAAGCTCAAGTGAGTGAATGAATGTGAAAAATGCTTTAGGAGTTATAGGAAAGGATAAAAATTGTATGGACCTACAAAGATACTCATGCATGGAATATTTTGCTGTTAAGCTTAGACCCGTTTTTCTATCTCTGTCACCCATTATTGCAACCTTTAACCAAGTCCTGTTGACTCCACTTCCAAAATATATTCTGAATTTATCATTTACCTCTACTTCTATCTCCACCCTGACAGCTTAATCCAAGCCACCACTTGCCTTGGTCACCCTGCTTCCAATTCTTTCTCTTCCTTTCCTCATTGCCAACCCCAAAGGGAGATTTAAAATCAAGTCATATCATGTCATTGTCTTGCTTAAAACCTTTCTCTGGTATCATATGACAATTAGAATATACTTTCCTAGCCGGGCTCGGTGGCTCAGCCTGTAATCCCGCGTCTTGGGAGGCTGAGGTGAGTGGATTGCCTGAGCCCGCGGGTTCGAGACTTGCCTGGGCAACTTGGTGAGACCTCATCTTTACAATAAATCAAAAAATTAGCCTGGTGTGGTAGCACATGCCTGTAGTTCCAGCTACTTGGAAGGCTGAGGCGGAAGGATCGCTGGAGCCCAGCAGGTCAAGGCTGTGGTGGCCGGGTGCAGCCACTGCACTCCAGTCTGGGCGACAGAGTGAGAATTCAACTAAAAAAAACAACAAATAAACAACAAAAAAGAATATACTTTCCTGCCTGTGACTCCCATCCTCATCTCACACTTCTATCCTCTTCACTTGTTTCATGTAATATACCCTTACCACACTGGCCTTTTTAGTGTCTCTAATGTGCCGTGTCCCTCACCATAGGAACTTAGGTATGTGTTTTGTTTTCTTTGAATGCAATTCCTTAGCCTGTTTACTACTTTGGCTCAATCATTACTTCTCCCAAGAAACTGTTTCTAACCTCCCATTAGATAAAATCCCAATGTGATAGACTCTCATATCACTGCAAATTTAACCTTTGTAACACTTGCATCCCAAGAGTTGCTTCAGGCTTTACGCTTTATGAGTTAAAATTATGGAGCTAAAAAATACAATAAACAAAATTTAGAAAAAAACCTAAATGAATGAGCTCAATAAAAGAATGGACAGGTAAAAGCAAAGAACCAGTGAACTTGAAGATAGATGAGAAGAAATTACTTAATCTAAACAACAAAGATAAAATAGACTTAAAAAAAACAGAAACTTAGAGACCAATACGACTATAAAAAAAGATCTAACACTTGTGTTATCAGAATTCCAAAAGGAGAGGAGAAGAAAGGTGGAGCTAAATAAGTATTAGAAGAAATAATGACTGAAAAAATGCAATTTAACAAATAAACCTATAGATTCAAGAAGCTACATGAACCAGAAACATAAACTCAAAGAAATCTATGGCAAGTCACAGCATAGCTAAACTTTTAAACACTAAAAACGAAAGAATCCTAAAAGTATTCAGGGATAAGTAACATTTTGCCAAATTAAATGGGAAGGTGTATATGACCCAAAACTGTGTAGATCAGAAATAAGTGATGCATTTTTCAAGTGCTAAAAATAAACAAACAAAAAACACCCAAAGAACTATCAACTCAGCATTTTTCATGTAGTAAAATATCTTTCAGGAATAAAAGACAAAACAAGATACTCTAAGAAAAAAAGAAACTAAGATAATTTGGTGCCAGCAGATGTGATTTAAAATATTAGCAAGGGAAGTTCTCTAAACAGAAAGGAAAAGATAAAAGAAGGAGTCTTGCAATTCAGGAAGGAAACATGAACAACAGAAAGTGCAAAAATATGTGTAAAAACAATAGACTTTCCTTCTCCTCTTGAATTGTCTAAATTATGTTTGACAATTGAAACAATAATTATTATATTATCTTATGTATTTCTCAATATATGTAGAGAAAATATTTAAGAAAATTATATTGTAAATGGGAGAAAGCAAAGGTATATAAAGGAAGGTAAACCCCCTAACAAATAATAAAATTACTAGACAGAAAATTAATAAAACTAATATAAGCTAATAAAGAAACTGATATATGGCTATTGAAAAGTTAAACAACACTGGTGCCCACAGGATCGATCCTATATTTATACATTTACTTGAACTGATAAAATGTTGATACAGATAAACAGTGATAAAATTATATTAAAATGTTATACAAAGACACTCAATAACACTAGATAAATTAAAGTGAGATTCCAAAGAGTGTTCAAATTACCAACAAGAAATCAGGAGAAGGGAAAAACAATAACAGCAAAGAATCAAACAAAAAACCCAGAGGGTACAAACAGAAAACCAAAATTAAAGTGACTGACTTAAGACAAAACATTACAAATTATATCAAATCTAAATGGTCTATATACATCAATCAAATACAGAGATTGATAAAGAGGATTATAAACAAAGATCCAATTATACGCTGTCTACAAGAAAATAACTTCAAAGATAATGTCATAACTGGTTGAATGTAAAAGGATATAAAACGGTAAACCAAAAAATATAATAATAAAAATCAATAGTGGCTATACTAATATCAGATAAAGAAAATTTCAGAACTAACAAAATTATTGGTGAAAAAAGAGATTACATAATAATAAAAGTATCATTGCACCAAGAATATTCATCAATTTTAAACATGTAAGCACCAAAAAATAGAGTTGAAAATTACCTGAAACACAAACTGATAGAACTGAAAAGATAAATGAGAAAATCCACAATTGTAGTTAAATAACTCAACCCCCTAACAAATAATAAAACTACTAGACAGAAAATTAATAAAACTTATATAAGCTAATGAAGAAACTGATATATGGCTATAGAAAGGTTAAACAACACTGGTACCCACAGGATCTAGCCTATATTTATACAACATTCCATCCAAATACAAAAGAATACATATTATTTTCAAATGCATATAAAAAATTCACCAACATATGCCAAATTCTGAGCTATAAAATTAGTTCAACAAATATGAAAAAGTTGAAATAATGAATATGTGCTCTGATTATATGAAATCAGACTGAAAATAATAACAGAAAGATGAAAAAAGGAAACTTCAAATATTCCTCATGAATATAAATGTAAAAATTCTCAAAATAATATAAGCAAATAAAATTCAGCAATATGTAAAAATAATTTACAATGTGATTAATGTGGTGTTTATTACAGTTATGCAAAGCTGTCTTATTATTTTTAAAAAAATCAATGTAATACATCATATTGACAGGGTAAATACAAAAATATTATGACTTGATAATTTTGTAAGAAAAAGGAATTAGAGTTTATAATACTGATTGATCTGTCACAAAAACAAAGATCTGAGTATCACATGTTCTCTCTCATAAGTAGACCTTGAACGACTACTGTAATACTATAAGAAAAGCATTGACAGTGGAGGAAAATTGGGGGGGCAGAGAGGGGCAGGAAGGTGGGATTAACTGTAGTCAATATCTGTCTGGGGAAAGGGGGGCACACTTCATCAACAAGGGTACCTGCCCAATGAATATTTGTATACCTAACCCTTAACTGTACCCCACAATTTTAAAATAATGAGAGAGATATATATAATTTTTTTTAAAAAAAAGGAAAAAGCACTCAACAGAATCCATCACCTAATCATGATAAAAATTCTTAGAAAGTTGGGATTTGAGAGGACCTTCCTCAACTTGATGAAGAACATCTACAAAGTCCCACATCTAACACCATCTTTAATTGTGAAAGACTGAATGCTTTCCTTTTAAGACTAGAAACAAAGTACAAATTCTTCTTTTAGTATCGCTATTGAACATTTTATTGGGAGTTCTAGTCAGCACAAGGCAAGAATTTAAGAAGACATACAGATTTGAAAGAAAAAAAACTTCCTCAATTTATAGATGACATGATTGCCTACATAGAAAATTCCGAATAAGCCACACAAAATTCCAAAAACTAATAATGATTTCAGCAAAGTCAAAGGTACAGGATAAATCTATGAAGAACAATTATATTTCTATACAGAGTACTAGAAATGAACATGTAGAAGACAGAATTAAAAAGACAATACTATTTTTAGTCATTCAAAAAATAAAATACTTCCATGTACATATAATAAAACATGTGTAGACTTTGTACATTGAAAACTACAAGATGTTTATGAAAAAAATAAACGAAGATCTAAATAAATGGAAAGAAATACTGTGTTCATGGATTGGAAGACTCAACAACATAAGGATGTTAATGCTCCCCAAACTGATATACATATTTGACACAATATATTCTGGGATGTGAAAAATAAGTATACACATCTTAAGAGATGTTAATAGCTGTTCGCCATAATCAGAAGTGTCTGGATGCTGATGGTAACCACTTTGAGCACCTCTTGTAACTGAAGAAGTCAAACGTGACTTGTATTCATCTTACTGAGTATTACAACTTCAATGCAGTTTTTCCTTTCTTAAAATGTGTATACATTTTTTGGTACCGTGTGTGTGTGTGTGTGTGTGTGTGTGTGTGTGTGTGTGTGTGTGTGTATGAATATATACATGTGTGTGTATATATATATATGCCTTATATAAAAACTAACTCTTCCCCCTACTGGTAATATACCCTGAAGAACTCAAATCACTCTATAAAAAAGATACCTGCACACGAATGTTTATTGCAGCATTGTTCACAATAGCAAGAACCTAGAACCAACCATGCTGTCCATCAAAAGAGGATTGGATTAAAAAAATGTGGTACATATACATGATGGAATACTATGCAGCCATAAAAAAGAACAAAATCATGAATTTCGCAGCAACCTGGATGGAACTAGAGTCTATAATACTGAATGACCTCTTACAGAAACAAAGATCTGAGTATCACATGTTCTCACTCATATAGTGGATCTTGATCAACCAACACACTACCATAAGAAAATGACTGACAGTGGTGGGAAACTATGGGGGGAAGGGGGATGGGACTAATGGTAGTAAACATCTGTCTGGGGATGGGGAGACACCTGTTATCAACAAGGGGGCCTGAATGAAGCATATTTGTATACCTAACCCTGAACTGTACCCCACAATATCATAATAAAAAATATTGATTAAAAAAAAAAACTAACTCTTAAGAGATCATGGACCTAAACATAAAAAGTAACTTATGAAAATCTTTAGGACCTAGCATTAGGCAAAGAGTTCTTAGATTGACACTAAAATTATTATTCATTAAAGGAGATAAACACAACTTGGGCTACATCAAAATGAAATATTTTGCTCTGAAGTGGTTGTTAGGAATAATAAAACTCATGGTATAAGATTGCAAACTTTGCATTTCACAAACCGCTCATATCTAAGAATATATAAGAGAACTTTCAAAAGCCAACAGTAAAAAAAGAAAAACAAGCAGTCTGATTAGAAAATGGGCAAAAGTTATGAAGAGACATTTCACTGAAAAATTTATATATATGGCAAGTAGACACTAAGAAGATGTTTAACATCATTAACCATTAGGAAAATGCAAATAAGACCACAATGGGATATAATGATTCACCTATTAGAACAGCTAAAATAAAAATAGTGATGATATCAAATGCTGGTAATGATGCAGACCAATTGGATCACTCACAGATTGGTGTTGGGAAGGTAAAACAATGTAGCCAGTCTGGAAAAGGACTTTGCAGTTTCTTATAAAACTGAACATATAGTTACCATGTGACTCAACAATTACACTCTTAGGCATTTATGGCTAATAAATGAAAGTGTATGTCTATACAAGTATACGTGTGTGTGTGTGTGTGTGTAATTTTTATAGATTTATTTGCAATATTCTCAAACTGTCAAAAACTAATTATCTGGTAATAGGCGAATGGTTAAACAAACAGCGGTGCATCCATAATATGGAATATCACTCAGAAATATAAAAAAATTATGAGCTACTGGTACATGCAACAACTTGGGTGGAACTCATACATCACTCTCTTGAAATATCAACATTATAGCCATACATATCAAATTAGTGTAAAGTTTTCTGGTGCACCCTTTCCTCTTTTATTCTGCTGTAGAATTTCAGCTTCAGAGTCCTCAAGAACATATCTGAATAAGTAGCTCAGACATCCTGACATGTGAAAAGTGACCCTGGGCTTCTCAATCCCATCCTACACTGTGGAAGAAAAATGATTCCAGGCACCCAGCTCTGCATGCCATTTCATAGCTAATTTACCTGCTCAGTTGCTCATTCTGAAACATAAGATAACTTTTTCTCCCGGGATTCTTACTCTTTGGTTTTGATGGCACACACAAATTTCCTGGGGTCAGTATTTCATGGTCTTCTAGTTCCTTGTTTATAATCAAAAGTGATTTCCCTTCTGGGACATGGATTCACACTTGAAAAAGATGTGAATCAAATGGCTTGCAAATAGTAGTAGGTGCCCTTATAAGTGAGTGTATGGGACAGTTATGGGGCAACTCCAAATTAGGTGATGTTTGGAAATCTTGTCTGACAGTTACCATCAGAGAATAGATGCTCAGTCCTGGGTCAATGATCTGGGGATAAGACTCTAGAATGAAAAGCAGAAACTGACAAGACATGCAAAGGTCACAGGACATCTGCAAGAGGTACTCACACGCAAAAAAACCTGACAGAACTAGTGAACAGGACATAGATAAGAGTGCAAGTTCATACCAAAAGCAAAGAAATTGGTGGCAACTAATGATATTTCAAAGAGAGTGGAACAGGGGCTGTTTCAATCCCTCCTGCTCTAGGTCAAGATTGGTGCTAGGTGCCCAGATAAGGTTAAGTCTACAGTGAAAGGGGATAAGGAACTCCAGCTGTAGTGACACGTTGGAGTCAGAGACCTAACCCTCAGGCAAGGCCTGATACCTATCTCTAAAGAAAAATGAGCTGGGCTTTCCTTTGTGACTAAAGCATGGGATAGTGTCAAGCTTTCCCTGTCTCCTCTCTGGTAAAGCACTTAAGCCAAACTCTGCTGTCAAATTGTCCTGTTCTAGATATTTTGTGTTCTTACTACCTAGAATGAAACTTATTTAAAGTTATTCACAGAAGAATGTATGAAAATGCACTTGAGTGAGGGGAATGGTGAAAGACAACCTTCCATTATCCCAGCCACAGGATCTCATCTATTCAGGTTTATTACCCCAATTTGATGACCTTCTGTTATGTTTAGCATTTCTGTGCTGGAAGATGAAAAGAACATTAAGAAGAGAAGTGCATGTCATAACTGCTATTTTTTTTTTTTTTTTTGAGTTGGAGTCTCACTCGGTCGCCCAGACTGGAGTGCAGTGGCCGCTCCCGGCCACCGCAGCCTCGACCTGCTGTACTCCGGCAATCCTTCCGCCTCAGCCTTCCGAGTAGCCGAATTACAGGCACGCGCTACCACGCCAGGCTGATTTTTAGATTTATTGTAGAGATGAGGTTTCGCTGCCCAGGCGGGTCTCGAACCCATGGGCTCAGGCAATTCACTCACCTGAGCCTCCCAAAGGCTCGGGACTACAGGCAGAGCCACCGAGCCCGGCTATAACTGCTATTTTTTAAGTAGCCTTGTTTTAGAGTGGGCATATTGGTGTCTTAGCAACTGAAATAGTTTATATTGAAGAATCCAAAGGAAAAATATAATTATTCCAGAATGCTAGCCAAGTAGAAAGTTCCACATCCTGACCATTGTTTTGTTCAACAAAGGAGCAAATGCTAACTCAGAGCTTGGAAGGTGATGACAGCAGTAGTGACAAGAAGCAGTGATGGTGGAGGGCTTACAGTTGTCAAAAGGGATAGTCATTATGGCCCAATGAGGTTGCAAAAGGGAACCAGGATTAGATGACTTAAGAAGCTCTTTGCAGAATTTGTTCACGCATCAAATATTTTCTGAGAACCTCCTAGGTTAGGGGTGTGAACTCAGAAGTGAATCAGACATAGTCCCTGCCTTCAAATACCTCTTAGAACTGTGAGAGTGATGAGATATGGAAACAATTACAATAGAGTATGAATTATGCCATCATAGAAGTATGAAAGGCTATAAAGTGAAGTGATTAAGAATGCACACTGTTGGCCAGGAGTGGTGGCTCATGCCTATAATCCCAGCACTTTGGGAAGCCTAGGTGAGAGGATTGCCAAAGCCCACGAGTTCAAGACCAGCCTGGGCAATTTGGCGAGACCATCTCTACAATATATCAAAATATTAGTGGGGCATGGTGGCATGTGCCTATAGTTCCAGCTATTTGGAAGGCTGAGTCAGAAGGATCACCTGAGCCCAACAGGTTGAGGCTGCAGTGACCATCAGCGTGCCACTGTAATCCAACCTGGGCAACAAAGTGAGACTCCAACTGAAAAAATAATAAATAAATAAATAAATATAAAGAATTCACACTGTGGAGGCAGACTGCTTAAGCTGAAATCCTGCCTTTGTCCTTAATTGGTTTGTGACTTTAGGCAAAATATTTAACCCCTTAGTACTTCAGTTTCCTCCTCTGGAAACTGGAGATAAAATACATTCAAGTGCATGTCACGAATTTTTGGGCTACTTTTGAGTTAAGTAGAAAGATAGATCATTATCAGCTATCACTGCCCTCCCTCTGGGGTTGCTTTATCTCTGTCCATCCGCATTAGGAAGGAGACAGGTAAACTTGATCACTTGCAGGCTGGCTAAAGAGCTAGAAACCGAGTGACATAAAGAGGCACAGTGGCTGATTATCCTGGAGAAGATAGAGGGGAATCTGGTCTCTGACTAGACTTCTGAGAGTTTTTCACAGGAGTGGGCAGAGCTGAAATCATGGGTAGAACTTTCAGCGAAATAATATATTCAAACCCTATTCTTCCACCTGCAGAATAGACTCAGAACTAAGTTCAACAGCCACATTGGGTAGAATTTGACTCTGGGCTAATTTTCCAGGTCATATTGCCTATTGTTTCCTCTTCAGCCCTTCTCAGCATCCCATTCTTCCCATCATTATACTTCAGGATCTCAGTAATACTTTCTTTTTCCTGAGCATACCTCTGCACTCACTGATTTCTTTATCTGGAATGCCCCCTACCCACCCAAACTCTACATCATGAACTCCTATTCATCCTTCAAGATACTGATCAGCAGGGCTCGGTGGCTCAGCCTGTAATCCCGCGCCTTTGGGAGGCTGAGGTGAGTGGATTGCCTGAGCCCGCGGGTTCAAGACCCGCCTGGGCAGCGAGACCTCATCTCTACAATAAATCAGAAAAATCAGCTGGGCATGGTAGCGCGCGCCTGTAATTCTGGCTACTCTGAAGGCTGAGGCGGAAGGATCACCGGAGCCCAGCAGGTCGAGGCTGCGGTGGCCGGGAGCGGCCACTGCACTCTAGTCTGGGCGACAGAGTGAGACTCCAACTCCAAAAAAAAAGATACTGATCAAAGATTTATTTAATGACTTTTGATGAAATTCCTGTCTTCTTCTCATGTCTATGAAGTATTTATTTTTCCTTCCATGCTATTAATACCAAACACTCACATTGCATTGTAATTAATTAATTTTGTGTTTCTTCCTATAAACCATAATGACTATATCTCTAGTATTTCCGATAGAGCAGGTCTCATAAAAATTTGTAGAAGTGAAGAAAGAGCTATGTAATAGATCAAAACTGTAAAAGAAAAAAACTCTCTTGCACTAGAGGAGTTCAAATGAAGGTCTGATGATTACTTGCCAAGGAAGTTACAAGGGAATTTCTGTACTGACTGAGTTATTGGAGGCAATGAGGTCTGAGGACTTCTGTCAACTATACAATTTTATGGGAGAATTGTGACTTTGTGATGTGTGTTCATAAGAGTACAAACAACACTTCAAGAAAACAGAAAGATCAAAAGTAGACAGCCTAATGTCACCCTTAAAGGAGCTGGAAAGGAAAGATCATCTAAATCCTAATTTTAGCAGAAGAATCCAGATCTCCAAGATAAAATCACAATTGAAGGACATAGAAGACAAAAATGTCATAGAAAGGATCAACAGGACCGGAAGCTGGTTCTTTGAAAGGATAAGTAAGATTGACAGTCCCTGGCAAGACTGAATTAAAAAGAGAGAGAAGAAGTCCAAATAAACACAATTAGAAACCCAAAAGCCGAAGTCATACCTGATCCTGAAGAAATTCAAAAGATTATCAAAGATTATACTATAAACACCTGTATGCAAAATAACTAGAAAACCTAAATGAAATGCAGGACTTTCTGACATCACACAACCTCCCAGGGTTGAAACAAGAAGAAATTGAAACTATAAACAGGACAATTACAATCCAGGATGCTGACTCAGTCATAAGAAATATCCCCACTGAAAAAAGCTCTGGGCAAGATGGCTTCCCAGCTGAATTCTACAAGACATACAAGAAGGAGCTGATACCAATCTTATCAAAATAATTCCAGGCAATCGAGAAAGAGAATTCTCCCCAAATCACGGTGTGAAGCTAACATTATACTGATACCTAAACCTGGCAAAGACCTAACAAGGAAAGAGAATTACAAGCCAATCTCCTTGATGAGCAAGATGCAAAAATTCTCAACAAGATTCTAGCAAATAGGACCCAATAACACATTTCAGGGATCATCCACCACAATCAGATGGGCTTCATTCCTTGGATGCAGGACTGGTTCAACATTTGTAAGACCATACATGTAATTGAGCATATCAATAGATGTAAAACCAAGAACCACATGATAATATCATTAGACACAGAAAAATTATTCAACGAAATCCAGCAAACCTTTTTGATAAAAACTCTTGAGCACCTAGGCATAGAAGGAACATTGCTCAAAACAGTAAGAGCCATCTATGATAAACGCACAGCCAACATTTTGCTCAAAGCCCAGAAATTGGAAGCATTCACCCTAAGAATGGGAACGAGACGAAGATTCTCACTCTCATTCCTCCTGGTCAACATAGTGCTGGAAGTCCTAGTCAGAGCAATCAGGCAGGAGAAGGAAATCAGAGGTATCCAAATAGGAGAAGAAGAAGTTAAGCTATCCCTTTTGCGAACTATATGATTCTATACCTTGAAAACCATGGGAGTCTGTCAAAAGTCACCTTGCACTGATACTTGAGTTCAGTGAAGTCTCAGGGTACAAAATAAATGTGCAAAAAGACAGTTGCATTTCTATACACCAGCAACAAGCAGTCAACCAAATAGAATAATCCCATTCACAATAACCACAAAAAAAAAACAAAAAGAAATACCTAGGCATCCACTTAACCAGGGAAGTAAATGATCTTTAAAATGTGAACTGCATTAGAAATCAAGAATGACACAAACAAATGGAAAAATATTCCATGCTCCTGTATCAGAAGAATCAATATTGTCAAAATGTCCATCCTACCCAAGGCAATCTACAGATTCAATGCAATACCCATCAAATTACCAACATAACTTTTCTTAGACCTAGAAATAATACAGAAATTCATATGGAAGCAAAAAAGAGGATGGATATCCAAAACAATCCTCAGCAAAAGGAACAAAGCAGGAGATATCACACTTCCAGACTTTAAACTTTGCTACAAGGCTACTGTAACCAAAACAGCCTGGTACTGGTGCAAGAATAGGCAAATAGAACAATGGAACAGGGCAGAGATTTCAGAAGCAAAAACTTGGTCTCTCAACCAACTCATCTTCAACAAAGCCACCAGTAACAACAACTGGGTAAGAGAGACCTTATTTAGCAAATGGTGCTAGGGAAACTCACCACATGCAGAAGGATGAAACTGGACTCTTACCTATCACCATATACAAAATTCAACTCAGAATGGATCAAAGACCTAGACGTAAAATATAGGAAACACTGTTATGCACTACTACTTATTGGAGTGGGCAACAATATCTTAACCAAGTCCCCAAAAGTGAATGCCATAAAAACTATGGTAGACAAGTGAGACTTCAAACAACTGAAAAGCTTTTGCAGAGCAAAAGCAACCACCAAGAGGGGGAAACAACCCACAGATGTGAAAAAAATATTTGCAAATTATGTATTTGACAAAAACTTAACATCCAGGATCTACAAGGAACTTGAAGTAGAAAAAAAATGAGCAGCTAACAGAACCATGAATCTCATTGTAGTTTTGATTTGCATTTCAGCCATCACAAATAAACCAAAAAACAACGGTTGCTGGTGCTAGTGTGGAAAAGGACCATTTCTACACTGTTGGTGGGAGTGCAAGTTAGTTCAACCTCCATCGAAAGTAGTGGGGCTATTCCTAAAAGAACTAAAAATAGACCTTCCATATGATCCAGCAATCCTTTTCCTAGGAATATACCCAAAGGAATACAAATTGTTCTACAAAAAAGACACCTGCACATGCATGCTTACTGCTTCACTATTCACAATAGCAAAAACGTAGAACCAACAGAGATGCCCATCAAAAGGAGACTGGATAAAGAAAACCCGGTACATAGGCAAGATGGTATAATATGCCATAAGGAAGAACAAAATCATGGACTTCACAGTTAATAGACTGGAGTTGGAGAACATCATACTTAGTGACCTATCACAGAAACAAAGAAATTAATACCGTATGTTCTCACTCATAGTTGGGACCTGAGCATGAATCACATTAGCACAAGGGAGAGATTGGTAACTACTGGAGCACTGTTAGGGGAGGGGGTCAGGAAGAGCGGGCATGTAACAACACAAAAGGTACCTGGTCCTATACCAGGGGGAGTGAGGGCCAGTTAGAGGCCCAAACTTCACTTGCATGTAGCCTATTTGTGTAGTTAACCCTTACTTGTACTTCCATTTGTATAATAAAATAAAATTTAATAAAAAAGAGTATAAACCTTATGCCTGTGAATCATATAAAATTAGATGTGAAACTGTGCTTTGCCACTCACTTGCTGTGTGACCTTTGACAAAGTGTCTTTCTCCTCTGGATTGTGATTTATTTATCTACACAAGAAGAAAATTGGTCTAGTGAAAATATTGTTTTTCACTGTTCTCTGAGGTGTCTTGGAGCAGAGGCTGCTATAAGAAAGAGATTGCAGCAAAGGAGATGCAAAGGGATGATAGTGCAGATAGCTCTGCCAAAGACCCCCTTAAAAATCTGGACTTAGCCAAAAGAGTTATTTTATTATTGTTTGTCATTTTCATTTTAGTTTGTAAAAGTTGTTTATTTGAGCCACCACATTTCACCCCCAGCCTTGCTGGGGTAAAATTGATGAATAGAAATTGTATATATTTAAGGTGGAAAACATGATGATTAAATATATGTCTGTATTATGAAATGGTTCCCACAATAATCACAATCAAGTTAATTAATACATTGATTACCTGACATAATTACCACTTTAGTGTGTGTGGTTAAGAACACAAGTTTTAGCCGGGCTCGGTGGCTTAGCCTGTAATCTCGCGCTTTGGGAGGCTGAGGTGAGTGGATTGCCTGAGTCCGCAGGTTCGAGCCCCATCTGGGCAACTTGGCAAGCCCTCATCTCTACAATAAATCAAAAAATCAGCCAGGCATGGTAGCGCATGCCTGTCATTCCTCTACTCGGAAGGCTGAGGTGGAAGGATCGCTGGAGCCCAGCAGGTCGAGGCTGTGGTGGCCGGGGGCGGCCACTGCACTCCAGTCTGGGAGACAGAGTGAGACTCCAACTCAAAAAAAAAAAAAAAAAAAAAGAAAGAACACAAGTTTTATTCTCTTTTAAGTAAACAATACTATTGTTTACATAACCACCATGCTGTTCATTAGATCCTCAGAACTCATTCATCTTACAGCTGATAGTTTACATCCTTTGACCAATATCTTCCCATTTTCCTGAACTCCCAAGCCCTGGCAACAACCATTCTACTCTCCGCTTCTATGAGTTCGACTTTTTGAGACTGCACATATAAGTGAGATTATATGGTATTTGTATTTCTGTCTAGCCTATTTCCCTCAACATAATGTTCTCCAGGTTCTTCTTTTGTTGTTATGAATGGCAAGATTTCCCTTCTTTTTATGACTTAATATGCTGTGTTTGCGAGTTTGTGAATGTGTACAATTTTGTTATCCATTTATCCATCAACAAACAAACAGGTCATTTTCATATCTTGGATATCATGAATAGTGCAGCAATAAACAAATGAACATGCAAGTGCAGATACCCTTTTAAGATCCTGATTTCAGTTGTTTTAGATATATACCCAGAAGTGGAATTGCTGGATCATATGATAGTTGGATTTTAAATTTTTTGAAGAAAATCTGTACTGATTTCTATAGTGGCTGTGCAAATTTACATTCTCTCCAACAATGTACAAGGGTTTTCTTTTCTACAGACTCTCACTAATGCTTCCTTAAAAAAAAATAATAGCCATTCTAACAGGTGTGAGAAGGTATCTCACTGTGATTTTGATTTGCATTTTCCTAATGATTAGTGATATTGCACATTTTTCATATAACTGATAGACATTTAAATGTCTTTGTATAAAACCACACTGAGATACCACCTAACTCCATTCAGGATGGCCATTACCAATAACTCAAAAAAACAACAGATGCTGAAGAGGATGTGGGGAAAAGGAAACACTTCTACACTGCCGTTGGGAGTGTAAACTAGTATAACCTCTGTGGAAAACAGTGTTGGCAATTCCTAAAAGATCTAAAATTTGACCTTCCATAGGATCCCGCAATCCCCCTTTGGGGAAAATACCTGGAGAAACCCAATCACTTTATTAAAAAGATATCTGCACATGCATGTTTATTGCAGCTTTATTCACAATAGCAAAAACATGGAACCAACCGTGCTGCCCATTAAAAGAGGACTGGCTAAAAAAAATCGGTACATATACATGATGGAATATTATGCAAACATAAATAAGGACAAAATTATGAACTTTGCAGCAACTTGGATGGGCTTAGCGTCTATAATACTCAATGAACTATCACAGAAACAAAGAACTGAGTACCACATGTTCTCACTCATAAGTGGACCTTGAATGATTATCATAATACTGTAAGAAAGGGGTTGGCAGTAGTGGGAAACTGCCAGGGAAGTTCGGGTGGAGCACATCTCATCAACAATGATACCTGCATAATGACCATTTGTATACCTAACTAAATTGTACCCCACATCTTTTTTCTTTAATTTTAAAGATGTGGGGTAAAATTCAGGGTTAAGTATACAAACGTTGATTATGCAGGTACCCTTGTTGATGAGATTTGCTCCACCCGAGCTTCCCTGGCAGTTTCCCACTACTACCAATCCCTTTCTTATAGTGTTATGATAATTGTTCAAGGTCTGCTTATGAGTGAGAACATATGGTACTCTGTTCTTTGCTTCTGTGATAGATCACTGAGGATGATCAACTCTAAATCCATCCAAGTTGCTGCATAGTCCATATGTTTGTCCTTCTTTATGGCGGCATAATATTCCATTGTGTATATATACAACATTTTAAAAATCTAGTCCAGCTTTCATGGGCAGCTGGTTTCATATTTTTGCTATTGTGAATAGTGCTGCAACAAACATAAGTATACAGGTTTCTTTTTTGTAGAATGATTTGAGTTCTTCCGGGTATACTCCCAATAGGGGAATTGCTAGGTCAAATGGAAGATCAATTTCTAGTTCTTTCGGAAATTGCCACATTGTCTTCCAAAGAGGCTGCACTAGTTTGCATTCCCACCAGCAGTGTAGAAATGGTCCTTTTTCTCCACACCCTCGCCAGCATCTGTTACTGTTTGTTTTATTAATGATGGCCATTCTTACTGGGGTTAGGTGGCATCTCAATATGGTTTTGATTTCCTTGTCTCTGATGATGAGTGAGACTGAGAACTTTTTCATGTGTTTGTTGGCTGCCCATATATCTTCTTTTGAGAAGTGTCTATTCATGTCTTTTGCCCACTTTTTAATGGGGCTGCTTGTTGTTTTCCTTTTGGCGTGTTTGGGTTCTTTGTAGATCCTAGATGTTAGGCCTTTGTCAGATACACAGTTGGCAAATATTTTTTCCCATTTTTTGGGCTGTCTCCCTGCTCTCTTGATGGTTTCTTTTGCTTTGCAGAAGCTTGTCAGTTTGGTGAGGTCCCACTTGTCTATCTTATTTCTTAAGGTATGGTTATTTAGGGTTCTGAATAGGAATTGGTTGCCAGTTCCAATTTCCATTAGGATATCGCCTGCGTTTTCTAAGATTCTTGTAGTTTGAGGTTTTACTTTTAGGTCTTTGTTCCATTTAGAGTTAATTTTTGTGTGTGGTATCGGGTACGGGTCCTAATTCAGTCTTCTGCATGTGATCAGCCTGTTTTCCCAGCACCATTTACTGAATAAGATCTCCTCTCCTCAGTGGTTGTTGTTGGAGGCTTTGTCAAAGATGAGTTGGTTGAAATATTAAGACTTTGCTTCCAGAATCTCTATCCTGTTCTGTTGGTATATATACTTGTTCTTGTACAAATACTAGGCTGTTTTGCTTACTGTAGCCTTATAGTAAAGTTTGAAGTCTGGAAGTGTGATACCTCCTGCTTTGTTTCTTTTGCTGAGGATTGTTTTTCACAATTAGTAATTGTTTATGTTTCCATTTGAATTTCTGTATTGTCATTTTCAGGTCTGAGAAGATTGGTGTTGGTAATTTAATGGATATTGCGTTAAACCTATAGATCGCCTTTGGTAGGATGGACATTTTTACAGTGTTGATTCTTACTATCTATGAGCATGGAATATTTTTTCCATTTGCTTGTTTCTTCTTGGATTTCTTTGAGCAGTGTTATGTAATTCTCATTGTAAACGTCTTTCACTTCTCTGGTTAGGAAGATGCCAAGGTGTTTCATTTTTTTGTGACAATTATGAATGGGCTTGGGTTTTTTTGTATGAATCTCTGTCTGCTTGTTGTTAGTGTATAGGAATGCAAGTGTCTTTTGCACATTCATTTTGTCACCTGAGATTCTGCCAAAGTCCTTTATCAATGCAAGCAGGGTTTTGACAGATTCTCTTGGATTTTCAAGGTAAAGGATCATATCATCAGCAAAGAGGGATAACTTTACTTCCTCTTTTCCTATTTTGATACCCCTGATTTCCTTCTCTTGTCTAATTGCCCTGGCTAGGACTTCCAACACATTGTTGAACAAGAGGGGTGAGAGTGGGCAGCCTTGTCTTGTTCCCGTTTTCAGGGGAAATGTTTCCAGTTTCTGTCCATTTAGCAATCGGTTAGCTGTGGGTTTATTGGAGATGGCACTTACTATTTTGAGGTATGTTCCTTCTATACCTAGGTGTTTGGGGATTTTTATCAAGAAGGGATGCTGAATTTTTTTTTTTTTTTGAGTTGGAGTCTCACTCTATCACCCAGACTGGAGTGCAGTGGCCGCTCCCGGCCACCGCAGCCTCGACCTGCTGGGCTCCGGCGATCCTTCCGCCTCAGCCTTCCAAGTAGCTGGAATTACAGGCATGCGCTACCACGCCCGGCTGATTTTTTGATTTATTGTAGAGATGAGGTCTCGCTGCCTAGGCGGGTCTCGAACCCACGGGCTCAGGCAATCCACTCACCTCAGCCTCCCAAAGGCGCGGGATTACAGGCTGAGCCACCGAGCCCGGCTGAATTTTTTAAAAAGCTTTTTCTGCATCAAATGATATAATTATGTGGTTCTTGTTTTTACATATGTTGATGCATTTAATGAAATTTATGATCTTGCGAATGTTGAACCAGCCCTGCATCCTGGGGATGAAGCATATTTGGTCATGTTGGATGATTTTTGAGATATTTTTGGATCTGATTTGCTAGAATCTTTTTAGAACTTTTGCATCTATGCTCATAAGGGATATTGATGGGTAGTTCTCTTTTTTTGTTGGATCTTTACCCTGTTTGGGTATCAGTGTGATGTTAGCTTAAAATGATTTGGGGAGAATTCCATCTTTCTCAATTGCCTGGAATACTTTCAATAGGATTGGTATTAGCTCCTCTTTGTATGTTTTGTAGAACTCTGCTGGAAAACCTTCCGGTCCATGGCTTTTTTTTTCTGTATGTAGTTTTCATATGACAGAGTCAATTTCCTGCATTGTTATTGGTCTATTTAGTGTGTCATTGTCTTCTTGTTTCTACCTTGGGAGGTTGTGTGATGTCAGAAAGTCCTCCATTTTATTTAGGTTATCAAATTTGTTTCCATATTGATGTACATAGTAATCTCTGATAATCTTTTGTATTTTTTCAGGGTCAGTTGTGATTTGATCTTTTGTATTTCTGATTGTGTTTTTTGGGGCTTTTTCTGTCTTTTTCTTGGTCATTCTTGCTAGGGATGCATCAAGCTTTTTAAGTCTTTCAAAGAACCAGCTTTTAGCTTTGTTGATGTTTTCTGTGCTATTTTTGTCCCCTATGTCCCATATTTGGGCTCATATTTTGGTGATTTGGATTCTTCTGCTAAAGTTGGAGTTTTGGTGGTCTTCTCCCTCCAGCTCCCTTAGGTGATTTGCTAGGCTCTCAACTTGTGATCATTCCATTTTCTTGATGTGTGCTTGTAGGGATATAAATTCCCCTCTTAGAACTGATTTCATGGCATACCAGAGGTTTTAGTAAGATGTTTCTTCATTGTCATTTGTTCCCAGGAATCTTCAAATTTCTGCTTTGATTTCAGTGTTGACCCAGCAGTTGTTCAGCATCATGCTGTTTGGTGTCCATGTTTTTGATGGCTTTGGGGAAATTTTGTTTGTTTTGATATTTATTTTTATTTCACTGTGGTCTGAGAAGGTGCATGGCAATATTTCAACCTTATGGAACTTGTGTATGCTTGATTTATGACCAAGGATTTGATCAATCTTGGAGTATGTTCCATATGGCGATAAGTAGAATGTATGATCTGTGGTTGTTGGGTGGAATAATCTGTAGGTATCTATTAAGGTCATTTGGTTGAGTGTCAAGCTTAGGTTCCAGATCTCCTTGTGGATTTTTTGCCTCAATGATCTATCTAGCACTGTTAGTGGGGTATTCAAGTCCCCTGCTATGAATTTGTTAGAGTCAATATCTTTTTTTAGTTTACTTAGTAGTTGCTTTATAAATGCTGGTGCTCCTGTGTTGGGCGCATATATGTTTAGGATATTTTTTTTTTTTTTGAGTTGGAGTTATCTTGTCGCCCAGACTGGAGTGCAGTGGCCGCTCCGGCCACCACAGCCTCGACCTGTGGGCTCCGGTGATCCTTCCACCTCAGCCTTCCAAGTAGCCGGAATTACAGGCATGCACTACCACGCCCGGCTGATTTTTTTGGATTTATTGTAGAGATGAGGTCTCGCTGCCCAGGCGGGTCTCGAACCCGTGGGCTCAGGCAATCCACTCACCTCAGCCTCTCAAAGGAGCAGGATTACAGGCTGAGCCACAGAGCCCAGCTTAGGATGGATATTTCATCTTGATGCATTGAACCTTTTATCATTATGTAGTGCCCTTTTGTATCTTTTTAAGTTTTTGATAACTGAAAGTGTTTTTTTTTCCTGATATTAAGATTGTGACTCCTGCCTTCTTTTGTGATCCATTTGTCTGGAAACTTCTTTTCCATCCTTTAACTTTAAGTCTTTGGGCATCCCTTGTGATGAGATGAGTTTCCTGGTTGCAGCAAATAATTGGGTCATGGTTTCTTATCCAGTTTGCCACTCTGTGTTTTTTCAGTGGTGCATTTAGTCCATTCACATTCAGGCTGATTATTGAAATGTGCTTGTTTCTCCCTTTCACGAGGTTCTTATAAAGTTTTTTCTTTGTTTGCTTGTTTTATTTTGGCTTTGGAGTTGATGCATGTGTGTGTTTTCAAGTTAACATATGCATTTTATTATCTCATACTATCATAAGAAGAAGGGTGAGTACAGTACTATAAGATATTTAGAGGGAAAGAGACCATATTCACTTAACTTTTATTATAGTGTCATATTTTAATTGTTCTATTTTATTAGTTACTATTGTTAATCTTTACTGTGTTTAATTTATAAATTAAGCTTTATTATAGGTATTTATGTATAGAAAATAATACAGGGCTGTATATACAGTCGTGCACCAGGTAATGACTTTTCAGTCAACAAAAGACCACATATATGATTGTGGCCCATAAGATTCTAATGTAGTTGAAAAATTACTATCACCTAATCATGTCATAGAAAAAAAGCATATTCATATGTTTGTGTTACACTGTGTAAAAAAGCACCACCTGTGCCTCTAGTCTTATAAATGTATAGCACATATAATTATGTACTACATAATATTTGATGTTAATTAGTGACTATGTTCCTGGTTTATTTATCATATTATACACTTTAATCATTATCTTAGAATGTACTTTTACTTATATAAGAAACATTAACTGTAAAACATCCTCAAGAAGGCACTGCAGGAAATATTTCAGAGGAAGGTATGAATATCATTGGAGATGACAGCATCATGTGCATCACTTCCCCTAAAGACTCCCAGTGGGACAAGATAGCAAATGGAGGACAGTGATATTTATGGTCCTGATACTGTGCTGGCCTTGGCTAATGTGTGTGTCTTAGATTTTAACAAAAAAGTAAAAAATTAAATAAAAATAAAACCAGAAAAACCTTATAGTATAAGGATATAAAGAAAAAAATGTTTTTGTAGTGTTGTACTTTGTAAAGTACTTTGTACTTTAAGCTAAGTATTATTACAAAAGAGCAAAAAAAAAATTTAAATCAAAAAATCCATAAGGTGGAAATGCTATAACTATGTAAAGTTAATCAATTATTGAAGAAAGAAAAAAAATTAAACAAATTTAGTGTAGCCCAAGTGTACAGTGATTATGAAATCCACAGTAGTATACAGTATTGTCCTAGTCCTTCACGTTCATTCACCACTTGCTCATTAATTCACCTAGAGCAACTTCCAGTCCTATTAGCTCCATTTATAAGTGCCCTATACATGAGTATCACTTATCTTATTCTTTATTAGTGCTTTTACTGTACTTTTTATGTTTAGATATACAGATGTCATTGTGTTATAACTGCCAACTATGTTCAATACAGTAGCAAGGTGTACAGATTTGTTGCTTAGGAGCAATATAGGCTATACTTATGTAGATTTGTGTAAGTACACTATGATGTTCTCACTATGCCAAAATTGCCTAATGTGGCATTTCTCAGACTGTATCCCTGCCATTAAGTGATGCATGGCCGTATAGGTTTTATTACTATCTGTAGTTTTAGGCATCCACTGGGAATCTTAGAACGCATACACTACAGATAAAAGGAAATCACTATATTGCAAAATCTAGGGCAACCACTAAAAGCAGTTTTAAAAGAAGTGCAACTGTTATGCTAAAGGAAAAGAGAAAATGAATTTATATGAATGCTCAATAGTGGAGTCTTTAGCGTTTTCCATATACAGCATAAGATCATGCAATATGCAAATAGGGGCAATTTTGCTCCATTGTTTCTTATTTGGATGACTTTCATTTCTTTCTCTTGCCTGATTTTTCTAGCTAGTTCTTTCACTACCATGTTGAAAGAAATGGTGAGAGTGGCTGGGCTCGGTGGCTCAGCCTGTAATCCCGTGCTTTGGGAGGCTGAGGTGAGTGGATTGCCTAAGCCTGCAGGTTCGAGACCCGCCTGGGCAACTTGGCGAGACCTCATCTCTACAATAAATAAAAAACTAGCCGGGCGTGGTAGCGCGTGCCTGTAGTTCCAGCTACTCAGAAGGCTGAGGTGGAAGAATCACTGGAGCCCAGCAGGTCGAGGCAACTGCACTCCAGCCTGGGCTACAGCGTGAGACTCCAACTCCAAAAAAAAAAAAAAGAAAGAAAGAAAAAGAAATGGTGAGAGTGGAAATTCATGTATTGTTCCTGATCTTAGGAAAAAAAGCTTTCAACTCTTTACCATTGAGTAGTATGTTAACTATGACATGTCATATATGGTCTTTATTATGTTGAGGTACACTCCTATATCTCACTAAATGAGAGTTTTTATTGTGAAAGAGTGCTAAATTTTGTCAAATTGTTTTACTACATCTTTTGAGATCTTCATATGGTTTGGGTCCCACATTATGCTAATATGGTAAATCACATTTATTGATTTACATTTGATGAACTATCCTTATATTCCTGGAATAAATTCCATTTACTATAGCAAGTGATTTTTTAAAATGTACTTTTGAATTCAGTTTGTTAGTATTCTGTTAAGGATTGTTTTATCAATTTTCATTAGGGATATGGGCCCTTAATTTCATTTGTTTGTGTCTTTATCTGGGTTTGGTATCAAGGTAATGCTGGTCTGATAAAATAAGTTTGTAACTGCTCCCTATTTTTCAGCTTTTTGTGGCATTTGAGAAAGAGTGGAGTTAGTTTTTATTTATATGTTTGGTAGAATTCACCAGTGAAACAATCAGGTCCTGGGATTTTTTTTAGATGGGGGTTGTTCATTACCAAGTCAATTCCCTTACACATTATTATTCTGTTCACATTTTCTATATATTTGTGATTTGATTTTAGTAGGCTTTATGTTTCTAGGAACTAATGTATTTCTTCTAGACCATCCAATTAGTTAGCATATAGTTATTCAGAGTCATCTTTTATGATCTTGTGTATTTCTGTGGCATCAGTTGTAATATTTCCTTTTTCATTTCTGATTAAATTTCTTTGAGTCTTCTCTCCTTTTTCTTGGTTAGTATAGCTAAATTTGATCAACTTCATTTATCCTTTTAAAAACTCAACTCTTAGTTCTGTTGATCTTTTCTATTGTTTTTCTAGTTTGTATTTTAATTATTTTTATCTGATTTTTTTTCCTGTTTACTAACATTGAGTTTAGTTTGCTCTTTTTTTCTAGTTCTTTGAGGTGTAATGTTATTTGAGATCTTTCTTCTTTTTTGATGTGGATGTTTACTGTACAAACTTTCCTCTTAGGACTGATTTTAATCCATCCTAGAAGATTTTGTATATTTTTGTCCCATTTCCATTTGTCTCAAGATAGTTTTTATTTTCTTTTTTAATTTCTTTTTTGACCCATTGATTATTCAGGAGCATGTTGTTTAATTTCCATGTATTTTTGGATTTCCTGAAATTCTTTCTTTTAATGATTTCTAGTTCTATACTATTGTGATTTGAAAAGATATTTGATATGATTTCTATCTTCTTAAATTTGTTAAGACTTATTTTGTGGCCTAACATGTGCTCTTCCTTGGATGATGCTCCATGTGCACCCAAGAAAGTGTATTAAGCTACTTTTGGATGGAATGTCCTGTATATGTCTCTTAGTTCCTTTTGGTTGGAAGGGTAGTTTAATATTTTCGTATTGATTTTCTGTCTGGATGATTTGTCTATTGCTGAAAATAAGATATTTAAGTCCCTTACTATCTATTGCATTGCCATCTATCTCTCCTTTTGGATTTATTAATATTTGTTTTATACATTAGGTACTCAAATGTTGCGTGTGTATTAACTTACAATGATTATATTCTCTGAATGAATTGACTCCTTATCATTATAAAATGTCCCAATTTTTCTCTTTTTATACTTTTTATCTATTTTATCTATGTACAGATACTCCTGCTTTTTTTTTGGTTTATATTTGCATGGAATATTTTTCTCATTTTTTTCACTTTTAGGCTATGAGTGTCCTTAAAGGTGAAGTGAGTCTTATAAACAACATAAAGTTGAATGTTTTCAAAATTACTAATTCATGAAATGTCTTTCAATCAGATAATATAATCAATTTAAATTCAAGGTCGTTATTAATAAGTAAGGACTTCCTATTTTCATTTTGTTAATTAAAAAAATTATTTCGATGGCTTTTGGGGTAAAAGTTATTTTTGGTTGCATGGATGCATTGCATAATGGTGAAGAAGTCTGGGCTTTAATTGTATCCTCCATCTCCACCTACATGCCATTTTGTTAATTTTTTTCTGGTTGCTTTTTATAATCTTTGTTCTTTTCTTTCTTCCTTTCTTTCTTTGGGATTAAATAATTTTCTTTAATGGTATACTTTGCTATCTGGCTTTATATCTCTTGTGTATCTACTACAGGTTTTTATTTTCTTGTTACCATGAAACTTATGTAAAACGACACATAACAGGGTTACTTTAAGTTGATAACTTAATTTTGATCACATACAAACTCTACCTGAACATTTTTACTGCCCCTTCCAAATCTATGCTTTGATGTCACTATTTACATATTTTATATTACACATAAATTAACAAATTTTTGTAGTTATTATTTGTATTTTTTATAGTTATATTATTTTGAATAATTTCTCCATTTAGCACTTTCTAGTGACTTTCTTTGTCTCTTGTGACAGATTTTTCCTGAAAGTCTGTTTTCTCTGATATAATAATAGGCACATCTCTTTTGGTTACTATTTGTATAAAATATATTTTCCATTTCTTTACTTTCAACCTACATGCATCCTTAAAACTAAAGTGAGTCTTTTGTAGGCAGTATGTAGTTAGGTCTTTTCACAATTTATTCAGCCACTTTATGTTTCTTGATTAGATAAGTTAGTCTACTGACATTGAAGGTAATTGCTGATAGGTAAGGACTTACAACTGCATTTTTATTGATTGTTTTCTGACTGTTCTGTAGTTCCTTTTTATCTCTGTTCCTGAGTCTCATCTGTTTTGGGAATTTGTTGATTTTTTTTGCAATGTTATGCTTTGACCTTTTGTGTTTCAATTAAAGGTTTTTAAATTTATGGTTACCATGAAGTTTACCAAAAATATCTTATAGTTACATTAGTCTCTTTTGAACTGATAATTACTTAACTTCAATCACATAACAAACCTCTACAAATTTACTATTCTTCCTTCCATATTTTATGCTATTAATGTCAATTTTACTTCTTTTCATATTGCATAACTATTAACAAATTATTTTAGCTGTAATTATTTGTAATAATTTTGTCTTTTAACCTTTATATGAAAGACATAAATAATGTATACACCACCATGACAGTATTAGAGTATTCAGAATTTAGCTACATACTTATTTTATTAGTGAGTTTTATGCTTACATGTGCTTTCATGTTACTAATGACCATTCTTTTTGTTTTGTTTTGTTTTGTTTGAGTTGGAGTCTCACTCTGTTGCCCGGACTGGAGTGCAGTGGCTGCTCCTGGCCACTGCAGCCTCGACCTGCTGGGTTCAGGAGATCCTTCTGCCTCAGCCTTCCAAGTAACCGGAATTACAGGTGCGTGCTACCATGCCTGGCTAATTTTTTGATGTATTGTAGAGATGAGGTCTCGCCAAGTTGCCCAGGCGGGTCTCGAACCCGCGGGCTCAGGCAATCCACTCACCTCAGCCTCCCAAAGCACGGGATTATAGGTTGAGCAACCGAGCCTGGCCACTAATGACCATTCTTTTCTTTCAGCTTTGAAGAGTTCCCTTTAGCCTTTCTTGAGTGGCATGTCTAATGATGATTAACTACCATAGCTTTTGTCTGGTGAATTCCTTTTTTATTCTTTATTTTTTTTTACGTGTTTTTGTTTTTTTGAGTTGGAGTCTCACTATGTCGCCCAGGCTGGAGTGCAGTGGCACACTCACGGCCACCCCTACATCAACCTGCTGGACTCTGGTGATAAATCTTCTGCCTGTTTTCCAAGTAGCCAGAACTACAGGCCCATGCTACTACACCAGGTTAATTTTTTTATTTATTGTAGAGATGAGGTCTCACCAATTTTCCTGGGCTGGTCTTGAACTTGCAGGCTCAGACAATCCATTTGCCTCAGCATCCCAAATTACTGGGATTACAGGCTGGGCCACCGAGCCAGGCCTATGCTTTACTTTTGAAGGACACATTATGCAATGGTATTCTTGGTTGGAAATTTTTTCCTTCAACACTTTTAATATATTATTCAGTGATAATGTCCACTCTCTTGCTCTGCAAGGTTTTTGTTGAGAAATCTTCTGATTATCTTGCATGTGTTGAGCTGCTTTTTTTCTTGTTGCTTTCAAAATCCTTTCTTTGTCTTTGATTTTGAGACTTTAATTATAATGCTACTCAGTGAAGACCTCTTTGTATTTAATCTATTTGGGCTTCTTTGGGTTTCATGTTCATTTCGCTCTTCATATTTGAGATGTTTTCTGTCATTATTTCTTTAAATAAACTATCTGCTCATTTATCTTTATGTACTTCTTGGATACCCATCATGCATATATTCACTTAACTGATGATGGTCCATAAGTCCTGTATGCTTTCTTCACTCTTTTTTATTCTTTTTTCTTTTTCTTCTTTTGTCTAATTTCATATGACCTGTCTTTGAGTTTGCTGATTCTTCTGCATTTGCAAACTGTTGATTTGTTTAGTTCTGTGATTGTATTCCTCAGCTTCAGATTTTGTATTTTTTATGGGATCTACTGCTTTATTGAACTAATTTTGTTCACATATTGTTTTTCTAATTTCAAGTAGTTGTCTGTGTTTCCTTGCATCTTACTGAGCTTTTTCATGATAATTATTTTGAATTGCTTTTCAAGAAATTTGCAGGTCTCCATTTCTTTGGGATTGGTTACTGGAGTTTCATTAGTTTATCTTGTGATGTTGTGTTTGTCTAATTCTTCATGTTCCATATAGCTGTGTATCGGTGACTTGTGCATTTTAACAGGCAAACAGCTTTTCTTGTGTTTACATGCTGATTTTGGCAGATAAGAAACTCCTCCTGTTGGATTCAGCACTGATAAGATTACCTCATCAGCAAATGGGGCTAGAGCCAGATTACTTGGCTGCTTCTGGGTTTTCAGTGAGGTTCATGGTTGGCAGGTCTGTTATCGGGGGTTGGGGCAGGTTAGAATCCTGTATGATTTCTTGAAAGACTGGATTTCCTCCAGGAACTGATTCAGTAGGCCTAGTTCTAGGAAAAGGGTCTGTTTGAAGTTCTGCCTTTGAGTCCCCAGACAGTGGACCTCTTGCCAGTTGCACAAATGGATGTGGTTTTCCACCACATCCCTGAAATGCACCTTTCAGGTCACTGGGCACATTCTTGGGTGGGCAAAACGTCCTCTGGACCATGGCTGAGATAGGCTAGAGATGAGTTTCTGAGTTGTTTTAAGATCAGTAGTCATACTGAGGTCAGGAAGCCAGCCTTTGGAGACACAGACAGGCATATCTCCCAGCAGAACATTGGGCAGACATAACTACCCCAGACCAGAACTTGGAGGATCAGGAACCAGGTTACAGGGCTGTTTCAGAATCTGCTGTAGGACTAAAGTCCACAGACCTGCCCTCCTGGGGTGCAGATAGACATGTCCCCTGGTAGGTTCCTGATCACCAAGACTATTTTTGGACCACATCTGAGAGGAACTGGAGCTAAGTTCCTCTGGTCATTTCAGAATCTGCTGTGGGACTGAGGTTTACTGGCCTGCCTCTGGGAGCATGGACATGAGTATCATTCCGTAGGTCTCTGTGCAAACAAAACTCCTCTGAGATCATAGGTCAGAGGAGCTGGAGCTAGGTCATGGGCTGCTTTAGGGTTCATAGCTGAGAATGAGGTCAGCAGGCCTGTTATCCAAGTCAAAGGTGGATGACTTTTTCCAGGTCCCTTGGTGGATGGTGCAGGTGACAAGACCAGGGCCAAATTGGACTGTAGGCAAGTTCAGAAGGAGATGGGACCAAATCCTGGTCTATAGCCAGGACCATAATCTGAGCCTGCCATCTGAATGTGAGTCTGCCTCTTCAAAGTGGCTCTCCTCAGTCTTGAACTCCACCAGATCTTCACAACCACCTATCTATCTGAAAGCTCCCAGAAAGCACATTTTTTTTTCTGTGAATGGCTGCCAAATTATTTTTGATATGGGGGTGTACAAGAAGGTTACCTTCCATATTACTATCTTGCTGATGTCACCTCTTCATTTTTGCTTTCAATTATTAAGTTGATGTATGCATACTATAAAAAGTTCAAATACCATAAATACACAAAAGTAATAATAACACATGCGTGTAGTGCTCGTTTATGTGTTAGACATTTTCTACAAACTTTATAAATATTTCATTTAACACTGACTTATATAGAGTGAAAAAGAAAAATCTCTTAAGTTCCTTCACTGATCTTTCTTCACACCAATTTCATTATTCTCCTCAGAGGTAACCATTATTTTCCAACTGATTTGTATCCTTCCAGGCTTTTTCATGTACATCAAAAATGTGTGTTTTACATTTCTAAACAGGTGTACATTTTACATGAATAGACTCATGCTCTTCATATTGTTCTGTAGTACATGAGTACTTGAAAATTGTTTTCTCAGTAGATATTGAACTGTTTCACTCTCCTATAGGGCAGTATTATATTCCATTATTTTTCTGTATCATACATATTTAACAAATCCTCAGTTGATGAATATTAAAGTTATTTAGAATATTTTGCAATTACAATATTGTAGGAAATTGCCTAGGACATATCTTAAAGCACATGTGCAAATATTTTTGTAGGATAGATTTCCAGAGAAAGTATATTGAGACATATAGTATGAACATTTCTCATTTTGCCATTCTTCCAAAGTGACATCATGAAACAGCTGTACCAATCTACATGCTCATTGATAGGCTTTTCAATACTGTTGCCAACATTGTATAATATAATTATTTAAAATTTTTGTGCTAAAATGATATGGTAAAAATAATAACTCATTGTTGATCTAATTTTCATTTTCTTGATGACTAGTGTACTAAAGCTTCTTTTCATACATTAACTGGCTACTCACAATTTTTCTTATGTAAATATTTTTCCTATTTGTTGGTTCTTTTTACTTTTTCATTTACAAACTTACTTTTACTATTATAGATATTAATTATTTATCTTTAATAACATTGGAAGTTTAATCTCTTAGTCTGCTGCTTATTTTAAAATTCCATTTCTAGTCTTCATGTAGCCAAATTTGTCATTTCAAAAATTTATACCTTCTGAGCATAATCCTTACTTATGATATGCTTGCCACTCCAAGGTGGTAATACTCTATTTTTTCTCCTAATAGTTTTTTACTGTTTTGCTTTCTACATTCTTGTCTTTGACTCTAACAGTATTTATTTTAGCATATGTTGTCATGTGTCTAACATTTTTTTCACAAATGAATAGATAAGTGTTCAAATATCAATTATTGGAAAACCTATTCATCCTTCATTACATTCATTTGGAATGTCACTTTCATCACAGAGTACATTATTTTAAATACATAAACTTGTTTCTGATCTTTATTCTGCTCTATTTGTGTCTTGATACCTCATTCATTTATTAGGGCTCTGCATAAGAGCAAATTGCATTACAAGAAAATCTCTTGCCTCAAAATGTTTTTGAGGAGAGAGTGAACATGTCATTGGCTTCCAAACCTGACTAATCATTCAAATCAATGGAAATGCTTTAAAAAACATTCCAATTCTTATGTGCCATGATCTTGAGAGGATTGTCAGTTTTGGGGACTCTTGGCCTAGATGATTTTGAATAATCCTTTTAGAGCTCTCCATTCTCTTCTTTTGTTTTCTTCAGTTTTTACTTACCTCTCTGTCTGCTTTTTTTTAGCAGTTCAGTGAAGGTGAATCAGAGCAGGCCACAGTCTCTTTCTAGACCTGTTCATTCCAGCATCACAATATACGATCTAGATCACCTGTGAATTACTTGGCAATAGGCAACCACTAGATGGGTCCCCACCTTCTACCACTCACTTATCCTTCCAGGAATCCTTTGATGAATTTAGGAGAAAGCTCATTTATTCCTCTGTTGACTGTGTTTTGCAAAAAAGGCTTGTATTTTTAGTGTAATCTCCATGTGACAGGGGGCCCACAGCCAGGGTGCAATCCACGCCCAGACCCAGGCTTCCTAGCTTCATCATGACCTACTTTGTTAGGTGGGGTGTTGGCGCTGTCTCTACTTCAACTCTAAATTTTCCAGGAATTGCTTCTGGATATTCTAACTGATCCTGAGATAACCTTGAAATTTTCTATCCAGAAAGGAAGTGTGGGGATTTGAGAATACTGGTAGGTCTCCTGTCTGACATTATAAGGGAGATGAGATGGTGATCATGTCTTCTTAAACTACATAGTCAATATTTAATAATAATATAATAATATAGCCGAAATTTTCTTAGTACCTCCTGCACTGAAACACTTCATGCATACTCTTTCCATTCCTTGTATTAACCCTGTGAGATGTAAATTACTACTCCCAGTTTAGAAATCAGAGAGTAGATACCCGGAGAGATAAAGTTACTTGTTTAAGGTCATGCACTTAGAATCTCAAATATGGGAAGGATGCAATGTGGCCCACAGACAAAAAAACATGGAGCCAGACAGAGTAAAGTCAAACTCCAGCTCTGCTACTGCTAGCTGAGTGAGCTTGGGCAGGTCAAATTCTTTTTCTGAGCCTCAACTTTCTTATCTGTTGAATAAGAATCTCTACCTTGTCAGCTCCTGGAGCTATCTTAAACATTTAATGTAATAATAGTGAATGTAAAGCACTTGGTCCAGAGTAGATGTTTGGAAAATGGTAATTTGTATTACCTGAGTTCACCACAGCCTGGATCATAACCCAGGTACTTGGGTCCCACTCAGTCTTTGCATCTTTGTCCTTAAAAACCAAGTAAGGCTTCTGCTGTGCAAGCCTTTTACCATGTAGAAAAGGTCTGGAAAGTACTTCTATCCAATGCAAGAGAACCTTATTCCCTGACCTAGTATCCTAGCCCTACCAGGGAGATGAATGTTAGAAGATCTTGCCTATCAGCAAGAGGCTAGGTTTGATTCATTTGAGAGATGAAAGTATACTCACTGACATGTAGCTTCTCTTTTAGTCTCATCTGCCATCTCCAAAATATTTTCAATTCAATTCAATGTAGCTAATACACACCGAATATCTACTATGTGCAAACTTTTATATGGAATTTTTTTATCATATATTTTATTATGTGACTCTCATAGTACTCTGACTTATAGGTAGTCATTATTATTTTCATGAAATTGCTGATGACAGTGATCTGAGGCTTAGAGAGACCAAGTGACTTGTCTGAGGTCAAATAGTTAGTTATTAGTAGAGCTAGAATTTGAAGGCTGATCATTGCTTCATGCTCATCTTAGTCTCCCCAGCCTCTTTTTTTCATTAAGAACCTCCTTGTATCCCTCTCCTTCATTCATACAAACACAGCTCAAGAAACATTCTTCATCTAAGTGACTTAAGGGTCTGTCTGTTACCCCCAATCCTCTGTCTACCAATATTCTGCTTACGATACTCCCCTGAAGTGTGGTTTGGAATGTGCAGTGCCTGTCTGAGGTAGATCCTGGGAATGCTTAAATGTAGACAGATCTAAGTTTGAATTTTAGGTTTGCCATTTGTTTTCTGTGTGACTTGTACAAATTAAATTCAGAATCCAATACTTCAGTGTTTAAAGCCTTATAGCATCTTCTTCCCATTGCTTTTGTACTTAAATTCCTAGTCTCTATACTAGTTCACAAAATCCTGCATTGCTTAGTACTCTGTGATTTTATTTCATACTATCCTCCCCTTTGCTGATTATTCTCCAGGCACACTGGTGTTCTTTCTGTTCCTCAAATACAACACGCTCATTCCAATCTCAGGATCTTTGTATTTAAAATTTCCCCTTTTTGGAAGCCTTAAAGTGATTCAACATCTCCTCTTTAGAAAGTTTTTCCTCAACCAAATTATCTAGTCCAGGTCTGACCTCTATCCCATTATTTCATGTTCATTACTTCAGTGTTTTTTCCATAGTGTTTATTGTCATTTGACATTTTATTATCTGCTTATATGTTTAGTTATTTATTTCCTGTTTCTACTGTATGTTCATGACAGCTGGGACTTCTGAGTCATTCACTGGGTATTTTCAGCACTCCAAACAGTGCCTGAGTCAAAACAAATGCAGAATGAATAGCTACTGAATAAATGAATGATACATTTTTCCTAAATCTGGTCTATAAAATAGAATAATCATGCCTGGGTTTCTGTGAAATACTTAGTATAGAGTGAAGACCAAATGCTCAGTAGTTTTCATCCCTCTGTGCTCTTGGGTTTGGTACACAAGCTCAGCCTTGCTGGACTGACTATTTGTGGGTGCCATAGTTCCTTGATGGTCTCTCTTAAGCCTAAGTACCTGAGTTCTGATGACCTAGAATCTGGAAGACCTGTCCAGAAACAGACCCCCTAGCCTCTTCTCCTTTCCAAGCTCACTGAAGGAAGCTTTTCCTGGCATTGAGTTCACTGACCCCTTAATGCTAAACAGTTTGGGTTTGACTGGAGAATCCCAAGAAGTGACCAACCCTTGAATGATGCCAGTCTTAGTCAGTACAGACATATATACTTCCCCCCTCCATACATGCAGCTATCACCCTTGGGATTTATCATAACAGGAAGCAAAGGGAAATTTACCAAACGGCATAGGACATCATGCAGCAGATTCCAACCCCATTTATTGATAGATAACCTGAAGTTGAAGGAAGGGAAGGGATTTTCCCCAGACACACCAGGATAAGTAATATGATTTCTCACTGTTGGTTCAGTGCCAGGAGCTAATTTCTATTTTCCCCCAAAATAGTATGTTCATGATTTCAGGACTTCTTTAAAGTGTGTATGTGAGTTTGGATGGGGAGAGGTGAATCTGAGGTGGAAGATGGACACAATGCCTGTAGTTTGAAGAAATATATTTGAAATGTTTACTAAAAGTAAAATTGGATGAAATTGTCTGAAAGTGGAGATTTCTAGAAGTTAGAATGAGAATGCATATATAATCCATGAATTAAAAAGTTGAAATACATGGCAACTCAACTCTTTTCTACATTTTTAATAGCTTTGTTTAACAGAAAAATTTTTATTTGTATAGCAATGGCTTTTTAAGAAATTGTATTATTTAATTTTTTTCATTTCATTTTCAAACTAGTTCTGTGCGCCTTGTTATATATTGACATTTATTCCTATAAACTTCTTTTTTCAGAACAATCACACTTTCTTACTGTAACTTGTCTGTTTTCACCACTACTGGCCTTTACTGTTTATCACTGTCTACCCTTCACAGTGCCTGTCACTTAACAGGAAATTAGTGTATATGTGCTTAATTAAGGAATGAATAGCTGTCTTACAGATATGCAAACTGAAAACCAGTAAGGAAAAATGTGCTGCATCAGGTCAAATAGCATTGAAGTGCAAAGCAAAGGTCTCCAACCCAAGTCTCCTGATTTCCAGCTAGGTTAGTGCTCTGTCTGCCATTGGCGCTGTGGTAAGAGTAAGAACAATAGCAATAATTGCTACCACTTGCTGTTGGAGTGCCAGGCACAATACATGATCCCATCAGAATAAGTAACATCTTTCGAACTGTACAGCCAGTCTCTCTGTGCCTAGATCACTTCCCTCCATTTGCCTTGCTTCCCTCCTATTATTTCAGGTACTTTTCTCCAGGAAATTTTACCTAATTCTATGTATGTAGGATTAGAACACCATGAATTATGTACAAACTTCTGTCCTAGTACCTGTCCCACTGTATTGTCATTGTCTGTTTTATCTACTTACTTCCTGAGGCTTATAAGCGTAGGGACCACGGCTTTTGTTTTCTTTTAAAGAAGAATTTGTTTTTAATTTATCTACCTTGAAAAAAGCTATTTCTTTGGTATAAGTAGTCCCTTCCAATCTTTCAGTCATGATTCATGTACAACATTATATCTTCAAAAAATTATTTTTATTTCTTTCTTTATTTTATAGTAAAGATGTGGGGTACAATCAGTGTTAGGTATACTATTGATTATGCAGGTACTGCTCCTTCCCCTAGCAGTTTCCTCAACTGACAATCCCATTCCCTTCCCCTGACAGTTTCCCACTACTGCCAATCCCTTTCTTATAGTATTATAATGGTTCAAGGTCCGCTTATGAGTGAGAACATATGGTACTCTCTTCTTTGTTTCTGTGATAGATCACTGAGTATGATCGACTCCAAATGCATCCAAGTTGCTGTGAAGTCCATATGTTTGTTTTTCTTTATGGCTACATAATATTCCATTGTGTATATGTGCCACATTTTTAAAATCCAGTCCGGCTTCCATGGGCAGCTTGGTTGGTTCCATGTTTTTGCTATTGTGAATAGAGCTACAACAAACATATGTGTGCAGGTATCTTTTTTGTAGAATGATTTGAGTTTCTCTGGGTATATGCCCAATAGGGGAATTGCTGGGTCATATGGAACATCAATTTCTAGTTCTTTCAGAAACCGCCACACTTTCTTCCAGAGATGCTGCACTAGTTTGCATTCCCACCAGCAGTGTGGAAGTGTTCCTTTTTCTCTGCATCCTCGTCAACATCTGTTGTTGCTTGTTTTATTTTTTATTTTTTATTTTTTTATTTTTATTTTTTGAGTTGGAGTCTCACTCTGTCACCCAGACTGGAGTGCAGTGACCGCTCCCAGCCAGAGCGGCCACTGCAGCCTTGACCTGCTGGGCTCCAGCAATCCTTCTGCCTCAGCCTTCCGAGTAGCTGGAATTACAGGCACGCACTACAACACCCGGCTGATTTTTTGATTTATTGTAAAGATGAGGTCTTGCCAAGTTGCCCAGGCTGGTCTCGAACCCGCGGGCTCAGCCAATCCACTCACCTCAGCCTCCCAAAATGCGGGATTACAGGCTAAGCCCGGCTGCTTGTTTTATTAATGATGGCCATTCTTATTGGAGTTAGGTGGCATCTCAATGTGGTTTTGGTTTGATTTCTCTGCTGATGAGTGAGGCTGAGCACTTTTTCATGTGTCTGTTGGCTGCCCAAATATCTTCTTTTGAGAAGTGTCTTTTCATGTCTTTTGCCCACTTTTTTGTTTGCTTTTTTCCCTTTGGGGTGTTTGAGCTGTTTGTAGATCCTAGATGTTAGGTCTTTGTCAGACATAGAGTTGGCAAATACTTTTTCCCATTCTGTGGACTGTCTCCCTGCTCTCTTGATGGTTTCTTTTGCTTTGCAGAAGCTCATTAATTTGATGGGGGTCCCACTTGTCTATCTTATTTCCTAAGATATTGGCCTTTAGGGTTCTGAAGAGAAATTGGTTCCCAGTTCCAATTTCCATGAGTGTCTCCTGCGTTTTCTAGGATTCTTATAGTTTGAGGTTTTACATTTAGATCTTTGATCCATTTGGAGTTAACTTTTGTGTATGGTGATAGGTAGGGGTCCTGTTTCAATCTTATGCATGTGGTCAGCCAGTTTTCCCAGCACCATTTACTGAATAGGTTCTCCCCTTTCCCCAGTGGTTGTTGTTGGAGGCTTTGTCAAAGATGAGTTGGTTGAGGAATTGAAACTTTGCTTCCGGAATCTCTATCTTGTTCCATTGGCCTATGTGCCTGTTCTTGTACCAATACCAGGCTGTTTTGATTGCTGTAACCTTGTAGTAAGGTTTGAAATCTGGAAGTGTGACACCTCCTGCTTTGTTTCTTTTGCTAAAGACTGTTTTGTCTATTTGTGGTCATTTATGTTTCCATATGAATTTCTGCATTGTCATTTCCAAGTCTGAGAAGAATGTTGTTGGTAACTTAAGGGGTATTCCGTTGAATCTATAGATTGCCTTTGGTAGGATGGACATTTTAACAATGTTGATTCTTCCTATCCATGAGCATGGAATATTTTTTCATTTGCTTCTGTCTTCTTGGATTTCTTTGAGCAGTGTTTTGTAGTTCTCATTGTAAAAGTTTTTCACTCTCTGGTTAGGAAGATGCTGAGGTGTTTCATTTTTTTGTGACTATTGTGAATGGGATTGTGTTTTTAATTTGGGTCTCTGCTTGCTTGTTGTTGGTGTATACGAATGCAACTGTCTTTTGCACATTTATTTTGTACCCTGAGACATTGCCAAAGTTCTTTATCATTGCAAGCAGGTTTTTGACAGATTCTCTTGGATTTTCAAGATATAGGATTTTATCATCAGCAGAGAGGCATAATTTGACTTCCTCTTTTCCTATTTGGATACCCTGATTTCCTTCTTTTGTCTAATTGCCTGAGCTACGACTTCCAACACAATGTTGAAAAAGAGGGGTGTGAGTGGCAGCCTTGTCTTGTTCCAGTTTTCAGGGGAAATGTTTCCAGTTTCTGTCCATATAGCAATATGTTAGCTGTGGGTTTTTTGTGGATGACACTTGCTATTTTGAGGTATGTTCCTTCTATATCTAGGTGTCTGAGGATTTTATATCAAGAAGGGATGCTGGATTTTTTCAAAAGCTTTTTTCGCATCTAATGAGATGATCTGTGGTTCTTGTTTTTACATCTGTTGACGTATTTAATGAAATTTATGCTCTTGTGAATATTGAACCAGCCCTGCATCCTGGGGATGAAGCATACTTAGTCATGGTGGAAGATTTTTTGAGACGTGTTTTTTAATCCGTTTTGCTAGACTCTTGTTGGGGATTTTTGCATCTATGTTCATAAAAGATTTTGGCTTGTAGTTCTCTTTTTTTTGGTTGAATCTTTACCCGATTTGGGTATCAGTGTGATGTTAGCTTTGTAAAATGATTTGGAGAGATTCCATCTTTCTCAATTGCCTGGAATACTTTTAATAGGATTGGTATCAGCTCCTCCTTGTGTGTTTTGTAGAATTCTGCTGGAAAGCCATCCAGTCCAGTGCTTTTTTTTGGTAGGCAGTTTTCGTATGACAGAGTCAATTTCCTGGGTTGTCATTGGTCTATTTAGTGTCTCAGTGTATTCTTGTTTCAACCTGGTGAGGTTGTGTGATATCAGAAAGTCTTCCATTTCATTTAGATTATCAAATTTGTTTCCATACAGGTGTATATAGTAATCTCTGATAATCTTTTGCATTTCTTCGGGGTCAGTTGTGATTTGATCTTTTTTTTCTGATTGTGTTTTTTTGAACTTTATCTCTCTAGTCATTCTGGCTAGGGGTTCATCAATCTTTTTAATTCTTTCAAAGAACTAGCTTTTTGTTTTGTTGATGTTTTCTATGATGTTTTTGTCTTCTATGTCCCAAATATGGGCTCTTATTTTGGTGAGTTGGATTCTTCTGCTTAAGTTGGGGGTTTGGGGTCTTCTCTTTCCAGCTCCCTTAGGTTATTCGTTAGGCTCTCCACTTGTTATCTTTCCATTTTCTTGATGTGTGCTCATAAAGATATAAATTCCCCTCTTAGAACTGATTTCATGGCATCCCAGAGGTTTGATGTTTCTTCATTTTCATTTGTTTCCAGGGATATTTTAATTTCTGTTTTGATATCAGTGTTGACCCAGTAGTTTCTCAGCATCATTTTGCTAAGTGTCCATGTCCTTGTGTGCTTTGGGGATATGTTGTTGGTGTTTATATTTATTTTTATTGCACGGTGGTGCAAGAATGTGCTTGGCAAGATTTCAACCTTATGGAATTTGTTTACGGTTGATTTATGGCCAAGGATATGATCAATCTTGGCGTACGTTCCATGTATATTCTGTGGTTGTTGGGTGGAATAGTCTGTAGGTATCTATTAGGTTCATTTGTTCGAGTGTCAAATTTAGGTTCTGAATCTCCTTATTGATTTTTTGCCCCAATGATCTATCTAGGACTGTTAGTGGGATATTCAAGTTCCCTGCTATAATAGTATTAGAGTCAATATCTTTTTAAATTTATTTAGTAAGTGCTTTAAAAAATCTGGTCCTCCTGTGTTGGGTGCATATATGTTTACGACGGATATTTCTTGTTGATGGATTGAACCTTTTATCATTATGCACTGTCCTTTTGCATCTTTTTAAATTTTTGATTGCTTAAAGGTTGTTTTGTCTGATATTAAGAGCACAACTCCTGCCTTCTTTTGTGACCCATTTGATTGGAAACTCAATTTCCATCCTTTAATTTTGAGTCTGTGTGTTTCCCTTGAAGTGAGATGAGTCTCCTGGATGCAGCAAATTACTGAGTCATGGTTTCTTATCCAGTTTTCCAATCTGTGTCTTTTCAATGGTGCCTTTAGTCCATTCACATTCAGCCTGATTATTAAAATGTGATTGTTTCTCCCTGTCATGAGGCTCTTATAAAATTGTTTCTTTGTTTACTTGTTTTCTTTGGCTTTGTATATATGTGTTTTCAAGTTTTTTTGTTGCACTGTCTTCTCTGCTGATTCTGTGCTCTGCTGTTTCTTGGGAAGTGTGTAGTTTTTCTTTTTTCTTTGCTTAATATCTTTTTAAGTGTCTCTTATACAGCTGCTCTGGAGGCTGCATAATCTTTTAGGGATTGGATGTCTGTTAAGGATTTTAATTCTCCATCACTGATGAAGCTGAGCTTGGTTGGGTAGGAATTTCATGGTTGAAATTGTTTTTCTTTGAGGTCTTTGAATATAAGGCTCCAGTCCCTACTTGCTTGTAGTGTTTCTGTTGATAGGTCTGCTGCGGTTCTGATTGGTTTTCCCCAGTAGGTAGTCTGACCTTTCTCTCTCGCTGCCTTTAGAATGTTTTCATTTCTGCCTACTTTGTGTAGGTGAGTTATTATGTGTCTAGTGGTCAGTCTTCTCATTTGATGTCTTTTGGGAATCCTCTGTATCTCTTGTGCTTGGCTGGTCATATTTCTGTGAGATGGGAAAGCTTTTTTGATTATCTCCTGGAATACTTGCTCAAAGTTGTTCTCCATTTCCCTTTCTTCTTCTAGGATACCAATCAGGCATTGGTTGTGCCTCTTGATATAGTTGCACATCTCTTATAGGCTTTGTTCTTTCCTTCTGAGTCTTCTTTCTATGTTTTTTACAGATCAGGTTAATTCCATATTCTGATCTTCCATGTCTTAGATTCGTTCTTCAGCTAGATTAATTCTACTTTCTATGCTCATAATCTTGTTATTTATTTTCTGGATGAAATTTTTTTTTTTTGCCAGAATCTCTGTTACAAGTTCTTTCAGTGTTGCATCTTGTCTTTCTTGAGTCTTATTCACTCTTTCCTTCCATTCCTTAATCCCTTTTGTATTCTGGGACAGTCATTGGTGACTTTCATTGTTTGGGCACCAAGGTCTGATTTTTCAGAAGTTATGTCTCTGGTACACTTGAAATTGCCTGAGGCCTTCCTTTGATTTTTCCTCATTTGTGACAGATCTCTTGTTTTCTCTTTAGTTCTGTTATTCAGTGTCAGTGGGAGAAGCTTTCCCTTCTGATTTTTCTCAGCTCTCTATTCTTCCCTGATCCACGTTCTGGATTTGTTCTATTTTGAAATAGGGCAGTGGATGGGAAGCTTTGCTTTCTCTTGAAGTTTTTGAAATTTGAATCAAGTAGGGGATGGGTCATTAGGAATCAGAAAGTACTTGCAAATTAAAATGTTCACTTATTGGAGTATGTGGTCCCTGAGACCCACTCCCCACCACCACTCTATATGATGATGCAAATCAGAAATTAATGCAAAAGCAATTGAACACGTACACACACACCCAACACAAACTGGACTAACAACAAAGCAAAGCAAAACAAACAATAACAAACAAAAAAAAACAAGAAAACTAAACACACTCACACACCTAACACAAAGTGAATAGGGAAGAAAAACAGAAAGACCAGAGGAAAATAATTTTTTTTAAAAAAGGGATTCAGGTTGAACGCTCATACACATATTAACACACACCTTCAACTATAAAAAAATAATATGAAAAACCCCAGAAGAATAAAAGAGCAAAAATCAGCAGCAACAACAAAATCAAAAGATGAACACTCGATCATTCACATACACACATAAACAGAAAATGACAAATAGAAGAAAGAAACAGAAAAAGAAATGAAATAAAATTTGGGGGAATTCAGGTCAAACCCTCACATACACATTCATGCACAAAGGAAAAATATTTAAAAAAATAGATGAACTAAGAAACAGTCAAAAAATTTTAAAAAATTAAAAAATAATTGAAAATTAAAACAACACACACCCAACAACAACAAAAATGTGCCCTCTTGTTGCAGCCTCTGTAATTGTTCCTCTAATATGGTCTCTCCTGCAGAGCCATCTCTTTCACTTTCTCCTCAGGGAGCGAAGTAGGGAAGGAGGAGGGGCAGTGGAGGTGGGTGGGGCTGTAGTCCTCCCTTCCCACTCTTGTGTGGTCAGGGAGATTTTCTCCCGAGGGAAGGTACGGGATTTTCTCTTCACCAGGTATGTAGTCTCACTGGGGGTGCCCCAGCCAGGCTTATCCTGAAATGGAGTTCTTCTATTGCAACTGACATCAAGGCTCCACCTGGGTTTGTCTCTCTCAGCTGTGGCCTAGCTGTGTGGGTCTGACATTCAGAGGATTGCTGGGGAAGATGAAGTTTGGGTCAGCCTCAGACTCACCGCTGATCTCTTTGGAGTACTTCCTCATCCTTTTCTGGCCACACCCTTTGTCCCAGGCTGGATCAGGGTAGGGGGTGGGGCACCTGGAACTCAGCACTTGTCACGGCCCTCTGAAGTTTGTGCTCTCAAGATATTCCTTCTGGGCCATGATCAGTCCCTGAGTAGTCTATCCACCAGTCACAGAGATTGGGTCTGTTGCTCCTTGGTGAGCGAGTCGGAGCACTTTCTTGCCCTGCCTTCAAGATAGTGGTGGGGTGTCTCTCTTGTTCTTTTCTGTGGGACTTTGCTTCTGGGCTCTCTCTGCAGTCCCTGCTGCCAGAACCCTACCAGGCATTGAAGTGGTGATGTAAAGCCAGGAACTGGCAGTCTTGCTTCTACTTCAATGGTGAGCGAGAGCCTGGGGCAATAGTTTCTCCTTGCTGTTTTTCTGTCCCTTCACAGCATTGTTCACAATAGCAAGATCATGGAACCAACTATGCTGTCCAGTAAAAGAGGACTGGATTATAAAAATGTGGAACATATAGACAATGGAATACTACTCAGTCATAAAAAAGAACAAAATCATGAATTTTGCAGCAACTTGGATAGAATTATAGTTTATAATACTGAGTGATCTCTCACAGAAACAAAGATCTGAGTATCACATGTTCTCATTCATAAGTGGACCTTGAACAACTATCATAATACTATAAGAAAAGGATTGACAGTGGTGGGAAACTATGGGGGGGCAGGGAGGGGAAGGGAGATGGGATTAATGGTAGTCAATATCTGTCTGGGGACGGGGAAGGGCACACCTCATCAACGAGGGTAACCGCATAGTGCATATTTGTATACTTAACCCTTAACTGTATCCCACAATTTTAAAATAAAAAATATGCAAAAAAAAATAAAATTTTAATTAAAGCAAAACAAAACAAAACAAAACAAAAAAACCAATGGCGCTCTGCTTCGGCTACCTGGGAAAAGCTAGGTACGAAGTAGAGAAGCTGTAGCACCAGCTGTTGACTTGCCTGGCCACCCTCTCACGAGCCCCACTTAAACAGTCTCTTCCAGCATTCTCTTCCCGGGAGTGCTTGTTGGTTTAAAAAAAAACAAAAAAGAAAAAGAGAATGTGCTTGGCTTTTGTGTCCAGGGAATCGCTAGTGTCCAAGCCCATCCTCTACTGTGGTACCAGCCGCTGCACCAGGAGAGCCCTCGCCACCAACTCCCTAGCCCTCACTCAGTCACCCACTCACATGCCCACTCACTCATCAGCATGTACACAAATTTTACATACACTCACTCACACGGGGACTCGCATAGTCTGACTGGCTTGGACGCCATCTTCCTGACCAGGACCATGTCTTATTTATGGCACAGAGCCTAGTTTATGGTATCAGTAAATATTTCATACATCAATAAATGATTGAATTTTCATTTGCTGTTCATAGGTACTCCATGGAAAAGGTAGCAGAGGTCATTTTCCTAAGGCAGTGGGTTTCACACTTTAGTATTCATTACAGCAAGCGCCACGCTTTTTAAACATACAGATTTCCAGTCTCTTCTCCCTCACCACCAACTACAGGGAGGTTCAGATTCAGTAGGTCTGGGGTGTGGATAGAAATTTGTATGTTTTTCCATGTGATTCTGATGCAGGTGGTCCTTGGAGCATTCTTTGGGAACCCCTAGCCTAGTGTGTCAGTGATACCCATAGAAATGGTTTTGGCAGTCTGCTGGACTTGAATAGATAAAGAAGGGTGCAGTGACAATTCTACCCTTTGATGAAGTCTGAAGCTGTAAATTTCAGGGGTCATCTAGAAGATTAGCTTTCTCTAGACACCCATGAAAGAGGCTCCTCTGGTCACCACTTCCAAAATGATTCCCTCTTTGAGACATCATAGTGTGGTGGAGAGCACATTGCTTTGGAAGTAAGGCAATCTGGGTGATGACTGGGTGACTTAAGACATGTCTGTCACCATCTTTGAGTCTCAGTTGTTTATCTATAAAAGGGAGATCTACTGGTTTTTCTATGTAGTATCTACCTTACAGGGATGTCTTAAAAATTAAATGAGATACAACAAAAAGCTTACACAGTGGTTGGCACAATATGGTGCTCAATAAATGAGAGTGAAGGACATAAAGCTATATCACCCCAGCTTTGTTTCTTTTTTTGTTTGTTTTGTTTTTTTTATTTTTTTTGAGTTGGAGTCTCACTCTGTCGCCCAGACTGGAGTGCAGTGGCCGCTCCCGGCCACCACAGCCTTGACCTGCTGGGCTCCGGCGATCCTTCCGCCTCAGCCTTCCAAGTAGCTGGAACTACAGGCACGCGCTACCATGCCCGGCTCATTTTTGATTTGTTGTAGAGATGAGGTCTTGCCAAGTTGCCCAGGTGGGTCTCAAACCTGCGGGTTCAGGCAATCCACTCACCTCAGCCTCCCAAAGGCGCGGGATTACAGGCTGAGCCACCGAGCCCGGCTAGCTTTGTTTCTTAATCATTGAACATCTTCTTTGAATCTCAGTTTCTCTGTTCATCAGTTGAAATAAGGAGGCATTAGCATAATTATTTCCAGGCTTTTCCAGACTAGTGCTGCGATTCTAATCTTAGTTCTGTGTTGTGGGTTGTGGAACAGGGTTCAATGTCCGGTTTCATGTAGGAATTTTGAAGTGGGTCATCTTTTTGTCATTGTGTAGTGTTGCCAACCAATCTTGGTTTGATGCATTGCCCTCCCTTTTTCCTGTCTCCTTGCTTTTTGACTTTGCTCTCCCTTCTGCTTGAAGATGGTGTATATTTTTTGAGAGCAGCAGAACGAGGGTGCTTTGCAAGGCATGAGAAAGAGCAATGGAATTGGCAAGAGGTGGAATATTTTCTTTATTGTGGTTTTGATTACATTCTGAGCAATTTGTTGTAAAAGATGAACTGGTTGGTATTTCAAAGCCACCCAGGAGGTTTGCTTGAGTACTCACATAGAATACTAACTTTGATATTAATTCAAGGAAGAAGAGAAGGAGGGAGGTCAGGAAATAGTGGGTGGCTTGATTGTAAAGTTGTTTGCTTTATAGCTGCAAATAGGCAGTGGCTTAGAAAACCATTGCAGAGTTGGTAGGTAGTCTTGAACACTGTGAAACAGTGCTCACTTAAAGATCTTTCATGGGATCAAAAGAGTAGAAGCCAAGAAAAGAGTCAGCATTTCAATGCCACACTTCTAGAAAGGATGACATTGCTATATAATACCAATGATAGACAATACTAAATTTCTATCAATACCAATGATAGACAATACTAAATTTCATTTTATCTGAACCAGGCACTAGTCTAAACATATGTCCACATCATAACTTTTTTAAACTCCTTAACTGCCTGTGTGGTAAATCACCTGCTCATTCAGAAGAGAATATGAAGAATGTAGTGATTTATCCTGGGCAGTGCATAAGGTATGTTACAAAGCTTAGATTTGAACCTAGAGTGTCTCACTCCAGAATATGTTATCACTAGTGTGCTACACTGCATTTCAGGCTTCGGTAAAGTTCCTCAGAAGTCAGTAGGATGGCGTATCTCTGCTTCAGGGTACTTTTTAGTCTCTGATAAGGTCTAAGTATGCAGCATTGTCTTTGGGTGATATCGATAAGCCACAAATGTCAGATCCTTATAGACCTAGACTCTCTAAATTTGACAATAATTACCTCTAACAGGTGAATAGCACTTCCATATACCTCAACAATTTCATGGGGCATTTCATGGGGCATTATTGCCATCATTTTAAAGAAAGGACAATTGAGGTCCAGAGACAATCTGTGACTTGCCAAATTGAACACAATATGTTAACAGCAGAACCTAAGTTAGCCAGTCAATTCACAAATACTTACTGAACACTCACTAGGCACCAGACATTATTCTAGGCACAATTTTAGAACTGTTTGACTCTAAGTGCAGTGCTCTGGCAAATATACCACTTTCTATGTTTTCGTGGATACCATGTAGAATGTTTACCTAGGTTCCATGAATAGGAAAGAAAGTAAGCCTTTGTTGAACTCCCATCATGTACCAGGCTAAGAATGTTACTTGTATTTTTTTTTATTGAAACTTTTCCCAAATCTCAGAGTTTGGGATTCGAGTCTGTATTTCCAAATGAGAAAGTTGAAAAGTGAGGCAGACTCCGGTTTGAGCAGGCTCCCTTTTTCCTCTCTAGACCTCCTTGTTAGGTCAGCTGCAGCACTGAAACATCTCTCTGGCAGACTCTGCTGAAAGCATTCCTGGGAATACTGAGACCAACATGAACACATCTTTCCATTAATCCTTTGCTGCTGCTCTAGGTCTCTCTTCAGATCCATAAACAAGCATTAGAAGCAGTCAGGTTAGTGAGGAAGAAAGGAAACGAGGTCAAGGCCTCAAGCTTTATTCTAGGTCTTCAGCCTCACTAATGCCCAGCATCCTCTCCCCGCCCAGGTCACAGGTGGATGAAAAGGGTTTTCTACAGCAGTCCTCTGATGTCTGGCCTCATTTTGATGCTCAAGACTCTGCTGGCTGTTCTAGCTGCTGCCTCTCCCCTCAGACCTGGCTGCCATTGTTAAAAGGAAGGGTTGAAAAACACAAGAGGCTGTGTGAAGAGAGGTTCACACAGAATAAAAACATGCCTCCTAAGGACATGGAGTTTTGGTTAAGGCAGCTTTTCTCACTTCCTTGTGGGGAAGGCCTTAGGGTTTGTCTCCTGCTGGTGTTATCTTTGGTGGTGGTCAGGCTTCAGGGGATGAGGGATTATAGTATTTGGGAAATAACATGTCTCAAGTCAGCCTGCTTGCTTGCCTTTACTCTCAGATAGTCAGACTTTCTCATCTATGTGCCATTTCTTACATCTCAATCCTTGGGCCTTATCACCTTAAATTTTGAGAAAATCTAGTTTACTTTTTATGGGCAGCACAATTGGTTCCACGTTTTTGCTATTGTGAATAGTGCTGCAATAAACATGCATGCTCAGGTATTTTTTGTAAAATGATTTGGGTTTCTTCAGGTATATTCCTAGAAGGGAGAATGCTGGGTCATATGGGAGGTCGGTTTTTAGATCTTTTAGAAATCGCCACCCTGTTTTGCACAGAGATTATACTGGTTACACTTCCACCAACGGTGTAGAAATGTCCCTTCCCTTTTCCCTTCATCTGTTGGTTTTGAGTTATTGATGATGGCCATCCTGACTGGAGTTAGGTGGTATCTCAGTGCAATTTTGATTTGCATTTCTTTGATGATTAGTGAGGCTGAGTATTTTATTATGTATCTGCTGGCTGCTCACATGTCTTCTTTTGAAAAGTGTCTATTTATACCCTTTGCCCACTTTTTAATAGGACTGCTTGTTTTTCTTTTTTCAGCATGTTTGAGTTCCTTGTAGACCCTAAAAAAATGTGGTACATATATAAGATGGAATATTACACAACCATAAAAAAGGACAAAATGATGAACTTTGCAGCAACGTGGGTGGATTTAGAGTCTGTAATACTCAGTGATCTATCATAGAAACAAAGAACTGAGGACCACATGTTCTCACTCATTAGCGGACGCTGAGCGATTATCATAATCCTTATAAGAGAGGGACAGGCAACAGTGGAAAACTGTCAGGGGAGGGAGCGTGGGGGAAGGCACACTTCATCAATATGTGTACCTGATCTCAAACCAGATGAAGTAGGTACCAAAGTGAGGTCCAAACTTTACCTGTACAATGACCACTTGTATACCTAACCCTGAATTGTACCTCACATCTTTAAAATAAAAATTAAAAAAAATAACTTTGAGGAGGTTGTAGAATCATGTAATCTTTTGGACAAAAGAACCTGGTAGGGTCAACTTATCTATTGCTTAACTCATATCATGATTCTCTGACTATTCTGCCCTACATGTCTTTATTCTGTTAATAAATATCCTATAGGAAGGTGATTCCACAACTCCTTCTGACTTATCCAATAACCCCCGCACTTTGAATATCTTCCTTGCAGTGCTTGATCCCTCTTGCTCTCAGTTAGCATCATTTCATGTTAGGGTCATAGAAAGTTAGAACTAGAAAGAGAGACTTTGCAATCCATTAAGTAATATACAGATGTAATTGATTACTTTTGCTATCTTGTCCAGCCTCCCATTTGAAAAATGCAATAACTAAGGTTTTCTGGGGTATAGTGATTTGCCAAAAATTATGTAGCTCATGAGAGACAGCTCCAGGATGCAAGTGCAAGTTTTCTGGGCTAGTCATTTGTGTTCTTTTCACTGTGTTAACTGACTCTTTTCTTATCCTAGGACTTGGTGAAGAGCACGTAATTGCCTCCTAAATATTTATGCTGGTAGGTTGTTACGATGTCATGACATGACCTTTTCTTCCTTAGGCTAAATCAAGGGATTAGAAGAAGCGTTTTTCATCCCAGCAACTTATTTTCAACTCTTCAGTTCTTCCACTTCTCTGAGGAGGAGCTGTGTTCTTCAGTAGTAGAACGATGCACATTGGGTTGGCCTAAAGATGACTTAGGATGTTTTCCGCTTCCTAAGCAGAATACAGTGCTGGTGCTGGTGAGAGAAGTGGGAGTTGTGATCTTTCCTCTGGCACTAGGAACTCCCGTGCCTCTAACAAGCTGAAACTCCTGTTTGATTTGGGTAGGCAGAATAGACCAGTGTCTGGAACACAATAATAGCTATAATTTATTGAGTGCTTAAAATATGCAGGAACTATGCTGTGTGCTTTGTAAACATCATCTTTTTTAATCTTTACAGTGACATTGAAGAAGAGTTATTATTAGCAACAATTTATAAATGAAAAATCAAAGCTCAGAAAGGGTATTTAGCATGTTCACATTTACATACTTACTAAATATTTGACACAACATTTACATCTGGATCCCTCTGACCCAGTGCCCAGGTTATTTTTGCTATAGTAAGCTGCTACTATGAAGAGTGACCTTTTTTCTTCGTGATGTGGTCTGAGAGGTGTTAGAAAGCATACCCTCTCAGTCACCTTAAAATATTCTGCATACCATGATGTTATAGTGCCTGAAAATTACAATTAGAGACTTGTAACTTTCTAGTAGGAATCACACTAGCCTAGGAGTTAGAAATCCTGGGTTTTGGTACCAGCTTTCCACTGAATCATTATGTGAATTTAGAAAAATTACTCCCTTACCAGGTGCCTCAGTTTCTTCATCTGCATAATGCGATATGTTATTACTTAGCCTGCTTCACTCTCTGAAATCTTGTCTGAAGATGATAAGCCACTTCTTCCAGGCTGTCTTCCAGAAAATGAATGACAGATTGGGAAAATGAGGAAGTTTCCTGCCATGTAGTGGTTAATCCACGTATCATTTCTCATGGTTTTCCAAGATGCCACCCCAACCTTAAATTGTTCAGATGGAACCAGAAACAATGTTTTGACAGGTCCTTGTGGCCTCATATATTTTTGAATGGAATGAGGATTGGCAAAGAGAGTTAGAGATTCATCTAATACTAGAAGTGGCATACCTCAGATTCAAGTTCCCTTGCCCCAAGTCAAAAGGGTCCAGCTTTAATAAGTAATGTTATGTGCTGATGCATTATAAAGTTTGACACTCATTGTCCCAAGAAAGTACGATTTCTGTTACTCTTCCAAAGAAGTGGGTATAATGATAAAAAAATGAAACTCCACATATGTAGGTATGTATGTATGTGTATTTTCTCTCATGAACAAATATTTACTGAGCACATGTGCACCAGGCTCTTTGAATACATAAGACATTCACTAGAAACATAATATCTAGTCAGTGAGACAGACAATTAAATCGATAATGACAAGACATGGGGATTAGCATTATATTAAAAAAAGAGATATGTACAAAGATCAGAGGGGCCCTAAACAGTATAGATAGGATAAGGAAAGAATTCCTGGAAGAGATGGAGCCTGAGACATCTTAAGAGATGAGTAAGAGTTAAGCAGAGAAAGGGAGATAAAGTGTTTCAGGCAGAGGATTCAGGTGTAAGTTCTAGAAATGTTATTGTTCTGATCTAATAATGTATAGTACTGTCCCTGGTGCATTCTAAGCAACTAATTGCTATTATTAATATTATAAGATTGTATTCTGTTTTACTTCTATGAGATCTGCTAGATTAAGAGTTCATCCAGGAGACCTTAAGACTTGAAAAATTCAACAAGTTCAGTCAGAAAGCTTAGTAGAGGACAAAGGTTATTCCCCATTCCATACTATTATCAATACTTCTAGTTTAAATCAACTCAAGAATTGACCACTAAATCTCACATATTGAAGGTAATCTGACCACCCTCTCAGTGGAGTTACCACAGTCTCAAAGTACCTGAAAAAGTTCTATGTACTTCAGTTCCATTCATGGTTGTTCTTATAAACGTTGGCCTCACAGGTTTCTTTGCTCTTTGAACCTGGTGAATGTATGTACATCAGAGCTAAATGGCCTTTATAGAACACTTATTCTAATTTTCATATTTAATGATAGACATAGAGATTTGATCACTTGTTGACTGATTTCAAGTTTCTAACCATTTCTGATAATCAAAAGGCTTTCCTATCTTTCGGTGGTAGTATATTCAGGTTAGATCTTTCCAATGGTTTTAGGTTTCAAAGGGCTGGGGTGAAATTAGAAATTATCTAGTTAAATAGAATAAACCAAAACCATCTAGGTAGATATCTGTCTGCCTTATTCTTCAAGATTGTCAGAGAAGCTACGTTTTTCTTCTCGATTGCTACTCTGATATGTCCTATTTCTTGTGGTCTCGTGCACAGTAGAGTGCTTGGCATATGGTAGATGTTCAATAAATATTGTTGAATACATCTTTGTAAGGGTTATCTCCTTTTTTTCCTTTTTATTTGCAAATTCAGCATATATTTATTATTAGAATAATATAAAAACAATTTAAAATTGTACAAATAAAGAAAAGAAATAACTCACCCATAGTTCCATTATTTTGATATTAATTGGTAGGATTTTGGTGTATTTTGATACAGGTTTTTGAAATACATTTCTTTTTTTTTAATCAATATTTTTTATTATGATGTTGTGGGGTACAGTTAAGGGTTAGGTATACAAACATGCTTCATTTAGGCCCCCTTGTTGATAACAGGTGTCTCCTCGTCCCCTTGTGCAGATGTTTTTTAAAGCAAAAAAAACCTTTTCTACAAAAGTTTCTGTTCTGATTTCTCATTAAAGCTTGCCTTACAGAGTTCTTCTCTTATTATATACTTTTCATAACCATAATTTGTATGGTTGCATCATATTATTAATGTCCTTATTTTAGTGCACTGCTATGAATTTCTTATGTCATATGTTTTATTATGCCTTAGTTCTATAATCTTACAAACAGGCACCAATGAACACCAGGCCACCTGAACTTTTTGGCTGCTGAAATCCTTCTCTTCCAAATGTTTTTCTGACTATATTTATGAATTGTAGTATCAGTGGAACCTATTTTTAATTTCTCCTTATCTTTAAAGATTCATATGCATGAACAAAGTAAGTTATTACTGTTGATCTACAAAGAATATTATATGTATTAAATTTCTGTTTTTATGGTGTAAGCAAAAATAACATGGACCCTAAAGTAAGAGATACTTTGGCATATTTAGCACGAAGAAAACACATGAACAAGAAAATCTATATAATAAACAATTCAAAGAAGAAGATCTTAGGGTGATCATGTATGTGTACTGGGTACTATATAATGAATGGAAGATTGAGAAGAAAAATTAGTTGCACTTTCAGTCAGGGAAGGATAAGGAAAAGGGTCGGCTCTTCTCTAGTCAGTTTGGGAATACTTTCTGAAAATGTTACCACAGTCCACCATCATGTAATATTTTTGGCCACAGACATGTGAACATGTGGTTCTCTATGTGATTGAGTTACAGAATGTGTGTGAGGATGAGCTCTTCTCATATTAGATTTGGTTTTGCAATATGATAAGGTAACCAAAAGGAGCCAATGTTATTTCCAGGAGTGTTCTGAGAGACACTGTGTCATGGAGCTACGTGACTTTGATGAGATAGCACCTAGGATGTCCAAGTCAATGTGGGGCCATCACAGGCTCTGAATGATGAGGACACAGGAAGAAAAGTCAGCGAGAGCTGTAGACATGATTGATGAAGTAGTAAGGTCTGATTGGCAGGAAAATGTTAAGAAGCTATGTTTCTCCAGACACACTTAATGAGGAGACACAGAGAATGGACCACATGGTCTTCTATAAATATCTGGAAGGTATTCGCATTATTAGAAGATATTTCCTGAGGTGGAGTAGGATGGGAGAGCTAGGATTTGTAGATTAAGGTAAAGGAAGATTTTTTTAAAAAACTGGTTTCCTCTGAGGCTGCTTAAAAGTGTTATTAAATTTTGGTTAACATATATATCAAAGATACTAATCTATGAGAATGGACACTGGCCCATGCCTCCGGAATAAGATCTTTGAAGTTTGTTTCTGTGTCAAGCAATATTCTGTGGCAAGAAAGGCTGAGAGATGTTCTGGGACCGCCAAAAAAATAATGAATGGGCTTAAGAGTCATGAGGTAGCTATTTACCAACTAGTATCATACAGTTTCAATATTTTAGCAATCGATATGACCATACAACAGTGGTTCTCAACTGAGGGTGATTTTCCTTTTTAGGGAATACTTGGCAAAATCTGCAGATATTTTTGATTGCTATGACTGGGGAATTACGACTGACATTTAGTGTGTAGAAACCAGGGATACTTCCAAACATCTTACAATGCATAAGACATCTCCCCATACTTCCTCCTCCCCTCTCCTTACACACAACAAAGAATTATGTGACCCTAAATGCAAATATGTTGAGGTTGAGAAACCCTGGCTATGCAGGTAATGCAGGTATAGACCAACTGACTATCAATCCTAAGGATGTTCCCATCATTGGGAAGGAGGCTAAATTGTTATGAGAATTTCACAATGAACATGACTGATGTATCCTCTCTCTCTCTCTTTCTCTCTCTCTCTCTCTTCCTCCTTCCCTCCCTCCCTCCCTCCCTCCTTCCCTCTCTCTCTCCTTCTCTCCTCCCTTGGCTTTCTAGGCTACTTTACTAGAAATTTTCTATTCTCCTTACTCCCTCCTTTTTTTCCCCTTCTCTATGTTTGATATTTCATCAGATTCTCTGAATTTGTTCTTTCTCTATTCCAGCCTCTCATCTCCACCCCATCCCCATTTCCACTACCTCATTTCAGGTTATTTTCGTTATATATTTTCCTACCCAGTGCCGCTTTCTAGGATCACTTTACTGATCTCGGCATATGTCTCCCCAGACTCTGATATTTCTCCCTTCCAATCCATTATTTATACTACCTTGTATATCATTGTAGTCTGTGCTTAGCATGCACAGCCATATCCAGAATAGGCACTGAGTAAACATGTATTAAATCAATTAACACATAAATGAATTATGTCACATTCTTGCTCCAAAATTTCCAGTGGCTCCTGGCTGCCTATAGAATAAATGCAAAATCCCATGACATGGCAGCAAGATCATTACAAAACCAAGCGAAATGAGGACCAATGGGAGGCCCAAACATCACCTGTACGTTGACCACTTATGTACCTTCTCCTGAATTGTTTCCCACAACGTTAAAATAAAAATGAGAATACAAAAACCAAAGGGAAAAATAATATACTTATATTTATATTTACAGTTGAATTTTCCATATGCCCTATTCTCAACCAAATTTTATCCGGCCACCTTATACTCTAACACAATGAATGCATCCTTAGTTTTCCAAAATGCCACAGCTTTTCCAGTCTATATTTCCCAAATGTGCTTTTATGAAATGCTGCTCGCCCTTAGTCATCTTTGTTATCTTCTGTCAATAGTTCACAATGTGGGGTGAGGGTGAGGGGCTCGTTAGAAGGCGTTTCAGTATAAAAATGACGAGATCCCACTCCACATCTATTGAATCAAATCATGGAGAAATAAGCTGACACATATTTTACCATGATAAAAGCAATTTTAAAAATCAATTGGCTTTATTAATATTGCTTTATGTCTGAACTCTATTTCTTTTTATATATTTCTGTTCTTTCATCAGTACGACACTGTCGATTTTATTAGCTTTTTCAAAGAACAAGCTTTTGGTTAATTGGTTTTCTCTGTCTTCAGTTTATTGACTCTTTCTACTCTCATTTTTATTCTGCAATTGATTCTACTCAGTAATTTTGTAAAAATTTTGATTATCATGTTGTTCAGTTGTAAACTTTACATTGTGCTCTTTTTAAAATTTTTTATATTTTGTTTCTTTGCTAAACCTTTATACCTGTCTGTTGCTATAGAGTGTGTTCACCCTTACTTTTTGCAGCATTTTATTGTCTTAAAGTTTTTGTCTGATAATTCCAACATCTGTGTCAGTTGGCATTTGTTAATTATCTTTTTTCCTTTTGAGTTGAGATTTTATTATTATTTTTTTCTTTTTTTTGTATGCCAAGTGATTTTGGATTATCCTGGACATTTTGAATACTATGTCATGAGACTATGAGTCTTGATTAAATTTAAGGAGAATGTTGATTTGTTTTTTATGACTTTTCTTGCAGGCAATTCACTATGATAAGTTCAGGTTACAAATTCCAGCTTGCATTCTGTTTGCTCTGGTTCCAATGTCAGTTCAGTTTTCAAATTTTCTGAAGTTTTATTTAAATCAGTCTAGCATGGAACCTGGGTGATATCCTACTCTGTAGCTCAGGTTTTCACAGGCTGTTATGATTGCATGTATGTATACACAGTTGGGAATTCATAGAAAAATTTGTGAGATTGTTGTCTTCATCCATCTCCTCTCAGTGATTAATCTTTCCAGCTCCCTGCCCTAACCCTATATCACATTCTTCCTGGGACTGTTTTTGCGTTCTGAGCCAAGCAGCAGTGGGAGGAGAGAGAGAGAAAGAGAGAGCAAAGCTTTGGGTATTTACTCAGTGGTCTTAGGACCATAGTTTTCCAGTCAGAAAGAATGATTCTCTTCCCTCAATAATTTAGACACCTTCTCAGACACTGCTGCTTATTGCAGTATCACTTCAGCTGCATGGGGGACTCGGGTAAAGAAAAAAGGATACAGAAAATAAAGAGAGATAACTTGGACATCTCTCCTACTGTCTCCAATCCTTGGCAGTCTTTTTCTTCACACTTCTCCGAATGGTAAGAGGTAACTTTTCTTGGTGCTCTTTCTGTCTGCACCTGATATGCACTTCTAGATTTTTTGACTGTCTTCAAACATAGGTCTGTCAAATACCATATTTAAAAAAAGTAAACTTATCACTAATTCAGAGTTACTTATGGTGTTTTTCTCAAATTTGTTTGCTATGTTTTCATATCCTCAGATAGCTGCTCTATGCATTTTCTTCAGGATTTATAGTTGCATTCAGTGGGAGAGACCATATTTCCTGGACTACAGTACTATTTGACTCTTATGGTGTCCATTTCTCAGCTGAAATTACCCATCTGTTTAAAAATGTAGTCTTCCTTTTCCACTAGATTCTTTAATTTGTTAAATGTCTGAAAATGGGCATGTCTCTTCTCCTGTCAGCTTGTTAGTGTAGAATTTTGAGTCCATTTACTCAGGGCTTAAGCTAGGTTTGAGTTTAGTTGCTGATGACAATACTTTCAGGGCAAGGTGGGCTTCAAATTCTTCTAGAAGTAGAATATTATTTTCTTGTGCTTAAGGGAGGATTTGGGTGCCAAAGGTTTTTTTTTTCTTTCAATTTTTGCTTCCCACAACATCTTTCCATCATCCATATATGCCTGTGATACAGAGGGTTCTCTTTCACTGCTCTTGCCCTTTGTCTAGGATGAGCCTGCTACTGCTTATTACTGAGTACTAGGCATGTGCTGATGACATAAGACTGCTCCTTTGTCGTGGTGCAGCCTTAGTCTAGTTCATGGCCTATGTACCTGGGAGGATAGGATGGCTCCATCTCATTATTTCCGTCTGTCCTCCCTATAACAACTAAACTCTGCTTTATATCTGTGATAGTCCTTAGGAGTTTCTTACCCATCCTTCAATAATAGCAGCTATCTGTTTAGTATTGATGTAAGATCCTGGGTCCAAGACAGTTTTCTTCTCGTCTTCTATGATCATGAAGCTTTTTCTTCTAACCGTCCCCCAGCAGAAATGGAAAAAGGACATTTCCTACTTACTCTAAGAGGCAGAGAGTGTTTTGTTTTTAGTCCCCCTGAAGTGGCAATAAAGATTTCCCTTTCTTTAGCGAATAATAGCATATACAAGTTCCCCCCTAGTGGTTTAAGGCTTTTGGCTTCAAGAGTGAAGGACCTGGAATAGCAAATTAAGTTTTGAACTTGTTGTTTGTGAAACACACAATCTCCATGCTCATATCACTGAAGGGAGAACTCTTTGACCTCCTGGTCTTCCCCCAATCCTTCTCATAAGCACCTGGTGGAGACTCACAGAAAGGAAACTGTGAACATTCCTTTTGTACCTTGACTTACAGCTATTCCAGACTGACAGGCTAACCCACATTTGGCCTTTATAAATATTTTTTTACATTTTAATATAACTTTTCTCATAATTGCTTGTATAATGACCATCTCTTTCTCCTATGCTCTGGTATCAAGCTTATGTTTGTTTCATAAAATGAGTTTCCTTTTTTCTGTTTTCTAGAAAAACTTGGGTAAAATTGAAATTATTCATCCCTTGAATGCTTGATAGAAAGATCCTTAAAATTTTTACTTTAAAAAATTATTTTGGTTTTGGATTTGGTTGTAGATATTTTAACAACTAGTTCGATATTTAAGGATTATAAGTTTAAACTATTTTTTTAACCTTTTTTGACCAAAAGCCAAAAATCTCCTATCAGATACAATGTGCACAGGTGGGGGTGGTGGGTGCACTTAAAACCAGACCAAAACTATTTGTATCCTCCAAGGCTATTGAAATGTTTAAAAAAAGAATATTAAAAAACTGGTTTTATTTCTTCTTGAGTCACTATTGGAAGTTATACTTTCTTAGTAAATTGCCATTTTTGACTAAGTTTTCAAATTTGGTTGTGTAAAGTTGTTCATGTTCTTATTTTGAAAATTTTTGTATCATATGTAGTTATGCATTCCTTTCATTTCTTAATATTGTTTATTTATGCCTTTCTCTTTTTCTTGATAAATCTAGCCAGATATTTGTCTGCCGAAAAGATTATTCTTTGTTTCTGTTGACTTTTTAATTTTTCTACTCAATATGTTTCCTTTTGCATTTATAGTTTCTTCCCTTCAACATTATTTAAGATTTTTTCTCTAAGCTGGATAATTAATTCATTAATATTAGTATTTAGGTTTTCTTCTTTTGCAATATAAAGATTTACAGCTATGATATTTTTGTCTTCTATGTCCCATATTTGGGCACTTACGTTGAAAAAAATTAAGAAAAAATGTACAGCTATACATTTTCCTGAACATTCTGTTTTCTCTGTATTTTACAAGATTTGATATGCATGTTTACAAAAATTAAAGTTTGATCATCTTCCTAGCCTCATTATAATTTGTGTTTTGAACAATAAAATATTGAATGCATATTTACATTTCCAAATATCCTTTTAAGATTTTGTTTGTACACTATTGATTTTTAAATTATCTAGCAGTAATAATCTATATTGTATGTGACACATATTATTTGAAATTTGTTAATCCTTGCTTTAGTGCCTAATGTGTAGTCAATATTTTAAATGTTCCATGCGTACTTGACGAGAAAGTCACCATGTATTTTAAATATGTCTCTCGGGACAGGGGAGCACATCCCATCATTGACATGAGAAGTATAAAATGAGGTAATGGAGATATAGTACCTGATATATAAGGGCTCAGTAAATGTTAATTTATTAGGATGCTTACCTTATTCATTGCTCTTAGAATATAAGAGATTTTTCTAATAGCCATTTCTACCTATTGATGGCTATTCATTACTTTTTCATTTATTTTATTTTATTTTGAGTTGGAGTCTCACTCTGTCACCCATACTGGAGTGCAGTGGCCGCTCCCGGCCACCGCAGCCTCGACCTGCGGGGCTCCGGCGATCCTTCTGCCTCAGCCTTCCAAGTAGCTGGAACTACAGGTGCGTGCTACCACGCCTGGCTAATTTTTTTTTATTTATTGTAGAGATGAGGTCTCGCCAACTTGTCCAGGCGGGTCTCAAACCCGCGGGCTAAGGCAATCCACTCACCTCGGCCTCCCAAAGCGCTGGAATTACAGGTTGAGCCACCGAGCCCATCCTATTTTTTTATTTTATTTTAAAACTGTGGGGTGTAATTCAGGATTAGGTATACAAGTCATTATTATGCAGGTAAAGTTTATGCCTCTCTTTGGTCCCCACTTCGCCTGGTTTGAAATCAGGTACCCTTTATTGATGTTATGTCCCCCTCCCTTCCTCCTTTGGCAGTTTCCGGCTACTGCCAATCTTTCCTATAATATTATGGTAAATGTTCTGGGTCCACTGATGAGTGAGAACATGTGATAATCAGTTCTTAGTTTCTGTGATAGATCACTGAGTATTATAGACTCTAAATTCATCCAAGTTACTACAAATTCCATAAGTATGTCCTTCTTTATGGCTGCATAATATTCCACAATGTATATGTACCACTTTTTTTTTTTTTAATCCAGTCCAGATTTGATGGGCATCTGGGTTGGTTCCATGTTTCTGCTATTGTGAATAGTGCTGCGATAAACATGTATGTACAGCTATCTTTTTTTAGAATGCTTTGAGTTCCTCCTAGTTTATTCCCAGTAGGGACATTGCTGGGTTGTATGGAAAGGCAATATCTAGCTCTTTTAGAAATTGCCACACTGTTTTACAAATAGCTTGCATTCACATCAGCAGTGTAGAAGCATTCCCTTTTCTCCATAGCCTTGTCAGCATCTGTTGTTTTTTGTTTTATTAATGATGGCCATTCATACTGAAGTTAGGTGGTATCTCAATGTGGTTTTGATTTGCATTTCTCTGATGATTAGTGAGGCTGAACACTTTTTCAGGTGTCTGTTGGCTGTCTGTGTATCTTCTTTTGAGAAGTGTCTATTCATGACTTTTGTCCACTTGTTAACGGGATTGTTTTTATTTTTGTTGTTGTTGTTTTTCTTTTTGTAACATTTGAGTTCCTTGTAGATCCTGGATATTAAACCTTTGTCAGATATTCAGTTGGCAAATATTTTTTCCCATTCCATGGGCTGTCTCCTCGCTCTCTTGAAGGTTTCTTTTGCTTTGCAGAAGCTTTTCAGTTTAATGAGGTCCCACTTTTCTATCTTATCTCTTATGGCATGGGGTTTTATTATATCTAGGATTTTGATCAGAAATTTGTTGCCTATTCCGATTCCCATAGGGTGTCTCTTACATTTTCTAAGATTCTTATGGTTTGAGGCTTTGCATTTCGTTCTTTGATCCATTTAGAGTTGATTTTTGTGTGTGGTGATAGGTGGAGTCCTGTTTCAGTCTTCTCCTTATGGTCAGTAAGTTTTCCCAGAATGATTTATTGAATAGGTTCTCCTCTGCCCAGGGGTTGTTGGTGGAGGTTTTGTCGAAGATGAGTTGGTTGAGAAATTTAGGTTTTGATTCCGGAATCTTTACCCTGTTCCATTGGTCTATATGCCTGTTTTTGTACCAATACCAGACTGTTTTAATTACTGTAGTTTTATAATAAAGTTGAAAGTTTGGAAGCATGATACCTCCTGTTTTGTTTCTTTTGCTGAAGATTGTTTTGGCTATTCGTGGTTGTTTATGTTTCCATGTGAATTTCTGTAATGTTGTTTCCAGGTCTGAGAAGAATGGTGTTGGGTTTTGGGTTGAATCTGTAGATTGCATTTGGTAAGATAGACATCTTAACAAAATGAAATGGAGAACTTTCTGACATCCTCACAAAGTTGAAACAAGAAGACACTGAGACACTAAATAGACCAACAACCACCCAGGATATGGACTCCATCATAAGAAAACTACTTACAAAAAACAAGCCCTGGACCTATGGCTTCTCAGCAGAATTCTACAAAACTTACAAGGAGGAGCCGATACCAATCCTACTGAAAGTATTCCAGGCAATCGAGAAAGACGGAACTCTACCCAAATGATTTTATGAAGCTAACATCACACTGATACCAAAACTGAGTAAAGCTCCAACAACAAGAATAACAAAAACAACAAACTACAGGTCAATATCCCTGATGAACACAGGTGCAAAAATTCTCAAGATTCGAGTAAATCAGATCTAACAACACATCTCAAAAATCATCCACTATCACCAAGTAGGTTTTATCCCTGGGATACAGGGCTAGTTCTACATCCACAAGACCATAAATGTAATTAAATACATCTACAGATGTAAAAAACAAGTACCACATGATTATATCATTAGATTGAGAAAAAGCTTTTGATAAAATCCAGCATCTCCTCTTGATAAAAACCCTTGAGCACCTAGGCATGGAATGAACATATCTCAAAATAGTAAGTGCCATCTATGATAAACCCACAGCCAACATATTGCTAAACAGACAGAAATTGGAAGTATTTCCCCTGAAAACCAGTACAAGACAAGACTACCCACTCTCACCCCTCCTGTTCAACATAATATTGGAAGTTCTAGCTAAAGCAATCAGACAAGAGAAGGAAATCAAGGGTATCCAAATAGGAAAAGAGGAAGTTAAGCTATTCCTTTTTGCTTATGATATAATCCTATACATTGAAAAGTCAAGATAATCTGTCAAAAATCTCCTTGCACTGATAAAGGACTTTGGCAAAGTTTCAGGGTACAAAATAAACGTGGAAAAGGCAATCACTTATGTATACTCTTATACACCAACAACAAATAGGCAGAGAACCAAATAAAAAGCACAATCCCATTCACAATAGCCTCACAAAAAAATGAAATAGCTTGGCATTATCCTAACCAGAGAAGTGGAAGACTTTTACAACAAAAACTACAAAAAAAGAAATAAAATATGATACAAATAAATGGAAAAATATTCCATGCTCATGGATTGGAAGACTCAGTGTTGATTCTTTATATCATTTTTCAAATTTTTCCATTACTGTGATCTTTTCAATTGCTTTTATGTGTATCTTCCCCAGCTGTCTTATTTTTCTTGAAGTACAGAAACCAGTTTCAAGTTTAATTTTGACACAAATGCATTCAGCCTTGTATATAGAAAAAAAGAAGTGTTTTAAAATTTTGTTTTCAATACTGTAGTACACAGACCCTCACTGAGCTAACCTCTTCACAGAGTGTTCTAAAGTGATTTTTATATCCTTTTCTTGAGTTGTAATTGAGAGCTCAGAGGGCTTATTCCAATAAACATGGATTGGTTTAAATGTACCTGTTGGTGGTTTTTATCTGCTATGTCAGATCTCCTCCTTACACATGCACCACCCACCCAGAGTTAAAGTCTTGTGTAAACAATTTATGTTTGCTTCAATTGACATTGTCAGAGGAAATGTTGAAGTAAACATGCCCCTCGATGGGGTATACAGTGGAGTTGCAATTGGCTAGAGAAACGTTGTGAACTTTACTGAAATAGATAAGAACTAATATATTTGGAGGCATGGTTAGGAAAGTAAAGTGTTTTACTCAAATAGTGACATAGCGCTTAAGGGTAACCACTAATAATAGGAGCTAACATTATGGCTTGCTTGCGATGTGCCAGGCACTTAACATGCATTAATGTATTTATTCAATATAAATCCTATTATTTATTTTATCCCATTTACAGATGAGAAAACTGAGTCACTTAATGGATTAAGTAATTTGCCTAATATGGTAGACCTGGTTTCTGAAGCTAGGAAAAATGACTCCAGAGTTGGTGTCCCTAGTTGTTATATATATATATATTTTTTTGAGTTGGAGTCTCACTCTGTCGCCCAGACTGGAGTGCAGTGGCCGCTCCCGGCCACCGCATCCTCGGCCTGCTGGGCTCCGGCGATCCTTCCGCCTCAGCTTTCCAAGTAGCCGGAATTACAGGCATGCACCACCACGCCCGGCTGATTTTTTGATTTATTGTAGAGATGAGGTCTCGCTGCCCAGGCGGGTCTCGAACCCGCGGGTTCAGGCAATTCACTCACCTCAGCCTCCCAAAGTCGCGGGATTACAGGCTGAGCCACCGAGCCCGGCTAGTTGTTATATTTTTAAAGCAAAAATTTAGAGTTATTTTATTCAGTTTTTTAAATTTTATTTTTTATAGAAATATGAGGCAGAGGTAAGGATTAACTACACAGGTAGGCTGCATGCAAGTGAGGTTTGGTCCTCCAACTGGCCCTTAATTCCCTTGGCTTCGAACCAGGTACCCTTTGTGTTGTTATGTGTCCCCCACTTGCCACTGACGTTACCCAGCAACTGTTGATCCTTCCCTTGTGCTAATTTGATTAATGTTCAGGTCCCACTTATGAATGAGAACATGTGGTATTCAGCTCTTTGTTTCTGTGATAGATCACTAAACATGATGGCCTCCAATTCCATTCAATTTACTGTGAAGTCCATGATTTCGTTTTTCTTTATGGCTGCATAATACTCTATCATGCATGCGCACCACATTTTCTTTATACAGTCCACTTCTGATGGATCTGGGTTGGTTCCATGTTTTTGCTATTGTAGATAATGTGGTTGTAAACGTGTGTGCAGGTGTCTTTTTTGTAGAATGATGTATGTTCCTCCGGATATATTCCCAGGAGAGGGATTGCTAGATTGCATGAAAGATCAATTTTTAGGTCTTTTAAGAATTGTCATGCTACTTTACATAGAGGTTGAACTAGCTTGCATTCCCATCAACAGCATAAAAGTGTTCTCTTTTCTCTGCATTCTCACCAGCATCTGTTGTTGTTTGTTTTATTAATCATGGCCATTCTAAGAGGAGTTAGATGGCATATCATTGTAGTTTTGATATGCATTTCTCTGATGATTACTGAGCTTGAGCATTTTTTCATGTGTCTGTTGGCTGCTTGTATATCTTGTTTTTAAAAGTGTCTTTTCATGTCTTTTCCCCACTTTTTGATAGGGTTGTTTGTTTTTTTCTTTTCATCTTATTTATGTTCCTTGTAGGACCTGGAATTGTTACATTATACTGCTTCCAAATGAATGAGGAACTGATTGCAGTTGGTTTTTTTTTTTTTTTTTTTAAGTTGGAGTCTCACTCTGTCGCCCAGACTGGGGTGCAGTGGCCGCTCCCGGCCACCGCAGCCTTGACCTGCTGTGCTCCGGCGATCCTTCTGCCTCAGCCTTCCGAGTAGCCGGAATTACAGGCGCGCGCTACCACGTCCGGCTAATTTTTTGATTTATTGTAGAGATGAGGTCTCGCCTGCTCAGGTGGGTCTTGAACCCGCGGGCTCAGGCAATCCATTCACCTCAGCCTCCCAATGGCGCGGGATTACAGGCTGAGCCACCGAGCCCGGCTGATTGCAGTTGTTTTTATGCTCACTCAGAGCCATCTGGTGTAGTTGTGATTGTGGAATAATTTTTGCTAACTTTTCAAAATGACGGATAATTTTATTATATCTAGCAACTTCTAGGGTTGTGGAGCAAATGTGCATTTCTTTCAAAAATTTTTGTTTTATTGTGGTAGCAACATTTAACATGAGATTTACCCTCTTAATAGATATTTAATGTACAGTACAGTATTGTTAACTATAAGCACATTGTACAGCAGATATCTAGAACTTATCCATCTTACATAACTGAAACTTTATATCTATCGAATAGCAACTTCCCATTTTACCTTCCCTCCAGCTCCTGACAAGTGCCATTCTTCTCCCTGCCTCTATAAATTTGAGTATTTTAGATATATCATATAAATGGAATCATACAGTGCTTAACTTTTGATTGCTGGCTTATTTCACTTAAAATAATGTCCTCAAGGTTCTTCCATGTTATAGCATGCACAAATTTTTTTCTTTTAAAGACTTAGTAATATTCAATTTTATGTGTATTGCACATTTCCTTTATCTATTCATCTGTTGATGGACATTAAGGTTGTTTTCATTTCTTGACTATCGTGAATAGTAATGCAATAAACACAGAGAGTTAATATGTCTTTCAGTCCCTGATTTCAATTTTTCTGGATAAATACTCAGAACAGGGATTGCTGGATCATATGGTATTTTTTATTTTTAATTGTTTTAATTTTTATATCATTATTTATTTTTAATTGACAAATGAAAACAATATGTATTTGTGGTGTGCAACATGAAACATTGCGGAATGGCTAAAACACTAATTATCATATACATTATCTCACTTTTCGTGTTGAGAATACTTAAAGTCTGCTCTGTTAGCAAATTTCAAGTATACAATATATTGTTACTAACTATAGTCATAATGTTGTACAGTAGATCTCTTGAGCTTATTCCTCCTGTCTATATGATATTTGGGTCTTTTGACCAACATCTCTCCAACCTCCATGCTCCCTCCAGCCCCTGGTAACCATTATACTCTCTGTTTCTATTAATTCAATGTTTTTAGATTTCACATATGAATACAATCATGTGGTATTTTTCTTCCTATGACTGGCTTATTACACATAACATAGCTGTTCCAAATGACAGAATTTTCTTCTTTTTTACTACTGAATAATATTTCATTGTGTACATATATCACATTTTCTTTATGCATTCATCTGATCTTGGATACCTAGGTTAATCCCACATCTTATCTATTGTGAATAGTGCTGTAATAAACATGGGGATGCAGATGTCTCTTTAACCATTTAGCTATTGATCAGTATACAAGTTGATTCCATATCTTGGACAGTAATGCAGTAATGAAAATGGGAGTGCAGATATATTTTTGAAATCCTGATTTCAGTTCCTTTGTATATATACCCCAAAGTAGAATTGATTAATTATATGGTAGTTTTATTTTTATTTTTAAGGAACTACCATATTTTTTCCTATAGTGGCTGTGCAATTTTATATTCCCACCAATGGTGTATAAAAGTTTCCTTTTCTCTACATCCATGTGAATATTTGTCATATCTTATCTTTTTTTGACACAAGAACAATTTTATTTTAATCACTGAACACCTGTGCCTATACAAAAGAGAATGAAATGCTTTACACTAAAAATTTGTTCTCTTTCAATTGTTTAGAAAACAATCTTGAGTTGGTAGAAGTTAATCTTCACATTGCTCAGCTAATGGAAATCAGAATCTTAAAATCTGATTTCAATTCCTCCTGTACCTGACAATGCAAGGCACAAGTGCAAGGAATGCATAATCTGATTTATTAACTTTAGTAACATTATTTAAGATACAAAATTTAAAAACAGACTATTTATACAAAAATTATGAAAACTGACAATGGGTTAACAGCCAATACACAATCTATTAACAAATGGGGCCAAAAGATCAATGTGTGTCACTAATCTCTCATACAAATGTCTAATTTTTTCCAAATATAAAGGCAAATTAATTCAAATTTGCTCTATTAAGAGTATCTACTTATAATGTACAACTCACAGAACACTAGTTTTCTACTGAAACTTAAGAATCGACCAGATGATGTTCAATTTAGACAAATATTAGAATTATAAGACACCTACTGGACAATTATTGCAAAATATGAACTGCAGGTAAAATATAAAAGGATATATATAATGAAAAATATTTTAAAATTTAAGACATGTAGTAAATATAAATGAACTAACACTCAACATTGTCTACTTACACTCAAAATTAGAATAAACACAACTTTTAGGAGAGCCCATTTCAGTCTTCATTTCACCACTTAAAAGAACAAGGTCTCAGGTGGGTCATTTCATTTAAGGACAGATTGAAAATGTACAATATCACTTTAGATCCCACCTATGAAAACTATCCAAGGATCTTTTCATGTCAACTAGAAGATGGGAAAATACAATTTGAGAAAATGAAATGCTAATACTGTCTTTCACACATAAAGGCACAGATAATGTCTCAATTCCTAATGACTTAAGTTAGAAGCTCCTGCCGAAAAAATTGCTCTTTATCTCTTGTCTCAACACTCTAAGATATGGCAAATAATCAATCCTATGACACTCTACCTGGGCTACAGGGTAAAAAATATAACCTGTCTTCTATATAGCACCAATGGACCAGTAGCTAAATATTGACTTTAAAGTTGATCAAAGAGTATTTTAATTCATTAAAGAAAATAAAGCTTACATACTTTACTTAGTAAATTCTGAAATGACTCCTGCTAGTACTTAACAGAATACTTTGTATTTGGTGAAGAAACCAAAGAAATGTGGCTATTACTTTGTACAAATAATGTTTACCTGTTTGTAAAGTGACAGTTTTATATTCAAACAAGTTAAGTAAATTTTAAAATGGTCCATGAAGCACTGAAGCTGCATTTTCCAACTGTCTTGTGCATGTTTAATCCTGTTGGGCCAAACTCACTAAGTCACCCTTCCCTTTAGCTTTAAAGTCAAAACGGCCATAGTCACGGCTGTGGTTAAGTCACAGCTGGCTGCCTGCTTTCAAAAGCCAAACATGGGACAAGATCTTCCATAAGAATCTGAGTGGTTTTTCTTAAATATGCTTTCTTTCTAGGTGACACAATTAGCATTAATAAACAGGATTGATTTTGAGGTAGCCACACTGTCTTACAAACATTATGGACAATTCTTGGTGTAGCTGCTTGATACACTTAAGCTGATTGTTTTTTATATGAGAAGGAAAAAATTCAGGAAAATAAGATCACATCAAAAGAGGACTGGATTAAAAAAGGTGGTACATATACACGATGGAATACTACACAGCCATAAAAAAGAACAAAATCATGAATTTCGCAGCAACCTGGATGGAGCTAGAGTCTATAATACTGAGTGACCTCTCACAGAAACAAAGATCTGAGTATCACATGTTCTCACTCATATAGTGGACCTTGAACATCCACCATAATACTTTTTTAAAAAAGGTGGGAAATTATGGGGGGAGTAGGGATGGGAAGGGAGGTGGGACTAACGGTAGTCAATATCTATCTGGGGATGGGGAGATGCCCCTTATTAACAAGGGTGCCTGAACGATGCACATTTGTTTACCTAACCCTTAACTGTATCCCACAATTTTATAATGAAAAATATGTTTAATAAAAAAAGAGCACATCTTCAGTTCATTTAGAAGATAGCATCCCAAGTAAAAGAATTTTCTGTTTGACTTGACATCACTCCCATTCTCTGATATCCGTCTACTCTCTTTTCAAAGAAGTTAGTCTTTCCTTTCAGTGAAATATTCTCCATGAAGTCAAATGGACTTTCTACTTTGAAAACCTTGCTAAAATCCAGTTCCAGTATAAGTCTGTTGCCCACAAACTCGATGTATGGCTTCATTAAAATGCAATTCATCCCAGTGAGCTTCACAGGCAGGGCCTAGGTGAGGAACTCCTGTTCTATCCTAACAGCACTGATGATTATTTCTTTTACTCTCTGCTGTGACGGTTTGTGTATCAGGTGTTTGAATATCAAGCAGGCAAAGTCACAGTGCAAACTCTCATCTCTGCTAATAAGTTCACTGGAACATGTGAGGCCAGGCATCATTCCTTGTTTCTTGAGCCAGAATATCAATACAAAAGAACCAGAAAAGAAGATGCCTCCCACTGCAGCAAAGGCTACAACACGCTCTCCATAAGTAGCCTCTTTGTCCTGAATCCAATGCAAGGCCCAACTTGCCTTCTTCTTGACACAGGGCATCGTCTCAAAGGCGTTGATGATAAATTCCCTCTTTGGAGTCTTTAATGTAAGTGTCAATAAGGAGACTGCACATTTCAGAATGTATGTTTTCCACGGCAATTTGGAAGCCATAGACACAGTGGGCTTCTGTAACTTGAACTTCTTGGCTAAATCGCTCCACCAAGTTTTCATTTACTATGCCATCGTTTGCTGCAAGCCAGCAAACGATGGCATAGTAAATGAAAACGTCGTGATATGAAATATGATATAAAATATCGATCCTCGGGCTTCAGGGCTTCCCAGTGCCATAGGTCCTTGGAAAGATCAACCTCCTCGGCTGTCCAGAAGTAGGCCTCAGCTTTCTTAAACATCTGCCAAATGTCATGATATTCGATAGGAAAGATGACAAAGCGGCGGGGATTTTCTCTCAGCAGAGGTTCGTCCTCCACTCTGAGGACAGGTTTTTTAGTTTTCAGCTCGTCAGCCTCCTGGAAGATCCTCCTCTAGGTCTTGCTGGCCAGGTAGCAGGTGCCTCTCAGAGATGGGGACGTGTTCTCCTTGTCTGCCAGTCTGAGCCCCTTCGTGGGCGAGAGCTTCAGCTGCTGATGGGAGCAAGCGGGAGGTGCAGGGAGAACACGGTGGCGGAGAGGATAGGTAGAGGCAACCGAGGCAGCTGGGGCTGGGCGCACAGCATCTTATATTTTTTGCAATAACCATTCTCGTAAGTGTGAGATGATATCTCATTGTGATTTTGATTTGGATGCCCCTGATGCTGAAAACTTTTTCATATAGCTATTGATCATTTACTAAAGTATCTTATTGGAAAAAAACTATTGTCAGTCTTGGTGCCCATTTTTAAAATTAGGTTATTTGGGATATCTTGTTATTAATTTGTATGAGTTACTTATACTATTTGAATAATAAACCTTTATCAAACACATCGTTTGTAAATATTTTTCCTGTTCCGTAGATCATATCTTCTCTCTGTTGATTGTTTCCTTTGCTGTAAAGAAGTATTTTAGTTTGATATAACCCCACTTGTGTATTTTTACTTTTGTGCTTTTGGTGGCATATAAAAATCATTGCCAAGACCAATATGAAGGACGTTTTCATTTATTGTATTCTAGGATTTTTATAATTTCAGATCTTATACATAAGTTTTAATCTATTTTGAGTTTATTTTTGTGTATTGTTTATTATGAAAGTCCAATTTCATTCTTTTCCATTTGGATATCCAGCACCATTTATTGAAGAGAATATCCTTTCTTAATTGTTGTCCTTGTCACCCTTGTCAAAGATTAATTGACTGTTTATATGTGAGTTTATATATGGGATGTCAATTCTGTTGCATTAATCTACATGTCTGTTTTTATGCCATCACCATAGTGTTTTGATTCCTACAGCATTGTGACATAGTTTTTTATTATTATTATTGTAAAGATATGGAGTACAATTCAGGGTTCAGTACACAAACATTGATTATGCAGGTACCCTTGTTGATGAGGTATGTCCCTCACTCCCCTAGCAGTTTCCCTCAACTGCCAATCTCATCACCCCTCCCCTGACAGTTTCCCACTAATGCTAATCACTTTCTTATAGTATTATAATTGTTCAAGGTCTACTTATGAGTGAGAACATATGGTACTCTGTTCTTTGTTTCTGTGATAGATTACTGAGTATGATCGACTCCAAATCCATCCAACTTGCTGCGTAGTCCATATGTTTGTCCTTCTTTATGGCTGCATAATATTCCATTGTGTATATGTACCACATTTTAAAAATCCAGTCCAGCTTCCATGGGCAGCATGGTTGGTTCCACGTTTTTGCTATTGTGAATAGAGATGCAACAAACATACGTGTGCAGGTATCTTTTTTGTAGAATGATCTGAGTTCCTCTGGGTATATTCCCAATAGGGGAGTTGCTGGGTCATATGGAAGGTCAACTTCTAGTTCCTTCAGAAACCGCCACACTGTCTTCCAGAGAGGTTGCACTAGTTTGCATTCCCACCAGCAGTGTCGAAGCATTCCTTTTTCTCCACATCCTTGCCAGTATCTGTGGTTGTTTGTGATATGAGGTTAGGTGATATCTCAATGTGGTTTTATTTGCATTTATCTGATGATGAGTGAGGCTGAGCACTTTTTCATGTGTCTGTTGGCTGCCCAAATATCTTCTTTAGAGAAGTGTCTATTCCTGTCTTTTGCCCACTTTTTAATGGGGCTATTTTTTGTTTTCCTTTTAGTGCATTTGAGTTCCTTGTAGTTCCTAGAAGTTAGGCCTTTGTCAGATATACAGTTGGCAAATATTTTTTCCCATGCTGTGGGTTGTCTCCCTGCTCTCTTGATGGTTTCTTTTGCTTTGCAGAAGCTTGTTAGTTTGATGAGGTGCCACTTGTCTATCTTATTTCTTAAGGTATGAGCATTTAGCATTCTGAATAGGGATTGGTTGCCAGTTCCAATTTCCATAAGGGTATCTCCTGTATTTCTAAGATCCTTATAGTTTACGTTTAGGTCTTTGATCCATTTGGAGTTAATTTTTGTGTATGGTGATAGGTAGGGGTCCTGTTTCAATCTTATGCACGTAATCAGCCAATTTTCCCAGCATCGTTTACTGAATAGGTTCTCCTCTCCCCAGTGGTTGTAGTTGGAGACTTTGTCAAAGATGAATTGGTTGAGAAATTGAGGCTTTGCTTCCAGAATCTCTATCCTGTTCCATTGGTCTATATGCCTGTTCTTGTACCAATACCAGGCTGTTTTGATTACTGTAGCCTTATAGTAAAGTTTGAAGTCTGGAAGTGTGATACCTCCTGCTTTGTTTCTTTTGCTAAGGGTTGTTTTGGCTATTTGTGGTTGTTTATGCTTCAGTATGAATTTCTGTATTGTCATCTCCAGGTCTGAGAAGAATGATGCTGGTAACTTAATGGGTATTGCATTGAATCTGTAGATTGCCTTTGGTAGGATGGACATTTTAACAATGTTGATTCTTTCTATCCATGAGCATGGAATATTTTTCCATGTGTTTGTGTCTTCTTGGACTTCTTTGAAGTGTTTTTTAATTCACATTGTAAAGGTCTTTCACTTCTCTGGTTAGGAAGATGCGAGGTATTTCTTTTTTTGTGTGGCTATTATGAATGGGATTGTGCTTTTAATTTGGGTCTCTGCCTGCTTGTTGTTGGTGTATAGGAATGCAACTGTCTTTTGCACATTTATTTTGCATCCTGAGACTTTGCCAAAGTCATTTACCAGTGCAAACAGGTTTTGACAGATTATCTTGAATGTTCAAGATATAGGATGATATCATCAGCAAAGAGGGATAACTTGACTTCCTCTTTTCCTGTTTGGATACCCCTGATTTCCTTCTCTTGTCTAATACCTGAGCTAGGACTTCCAACACAATGTTGAGCAAGAGGGGTGAGAGTGGGCAACCTTGTCTTGCTCCAGTTTTCAGGGGAAATGTTTCCAGTTTCTGTCCACTTAGCAATATGTAACATAGTTTTATATCAGGAATTGCAATGGCTCAAGCTTTGCTCTTCATTCTCAAAATTGTTTTGCCTACTTGAGGTCTTCTGTGGTTTTAAATGAATTTTAGAATTACTTTTTTTTCTATTTCTGTGAAAAATTCCATTGGAATTTTGATAGGGATTGCACTGAATCTGCATATCACTTTAGGTAAAATGGACCTTTTTATGATATTAACTCTTCCCATCCGTGACCATGGAATGTCTTTCCATTTATCTAGGTCTTTACGTTCCTTCATTGATCTTTTATAATTTTCAGTGTATAGTTTTATTTTCAACTCTTTGGATAAGTTCATTTTTAGGCCTTTTTTTCTTTTGTTGCTATTGCAAATGAGATTATTTTCCTAATATTCTTTCAGGCTATTTTGTTGTTAATTTATAGAAACTCTACTAAATTTCAATATTAATAATGTATTCTGAAATTGTACTGCTTATTACTTCAAACAGTTGTTTTTGGTATTTTTAGGTTTTGTAAATATACAATAATCTCATTTGTAAACCTATAATTTTACTTCTTCCTTTCAAGTTTGGAGGCATTTTATTTGTTTGTTTGTTTATCTTGGATAATTGCACTGGCTAGAACTTCCATACACTGAATATAAGTGACAAGAATTGGCACCTTTGCCTTGTACTTGATCTTAGAGGAAAGTTTTTAATTTTTCCCTACTTATTATCATGTTACCTGTATGCTTTCCATACATGAGTTTTACTTTCCTTAGGTAAATATCTTTTATACATTTTTTTTTTGTTTTGCTTTGTTTTGTTTTTTTGAGTTGGAATCTCACTCTGTCGCCCAGACTTGAGTGCAGTGGCCGCTCCCGGCCACCGCAGCCTCGACCTGCTGGGCTCCGGCGATCCTTCCACCTCAGCCTTCCAAGTAGCCGGAATTACAGGCATGCACTACCACGCTCGGCTGATTTTTTTGATTTATTGTAGAGATGAGGTCTTGCTGCCCAGGTGGGTCTCAAACCCGCGGGCTCAGGCAATCCACTCACCTCGGCCTCCCAAAGGCGTTGGATTACAGGCTGAGCCACCGAACCCGGCTTATACATATTTTCTTGAGAATTATTTTATCATAAATGTATCCTTATTTTTTCAAATGGTTTTTTCTACAAATGTCGTATAGCACAATACTTGACTTTGGCTATGATTACCATCCTTTCATCTCAGGGATAAATCCCACTTGTTCATAGCATATGGGACGTTTTTGTGTCTGTGTTAATCATGAATATTGACTTGAAGTTTTCTTTTCTTGTGCTGTCTTTTTCTGGCTTTTGTATCAGTGTGATACTGCTATCATAAAAAAAAGTTTGAAAGTGCTCCCTCTTCTAATTTGGGGGGCACTCTTCAGAGCAATTGGTATTAGTTTTTATTTGAATGTTTGGTAGAATTTTCCTATGAATCCATTGGTCCTGGGCTTTTCTTTGTTGGGAGGTTTTTGATTACTGGTTCAATTATATTGCTTGTTATTGGTCTGTCCAGGCTTTCAATTCTTTTTATTCAATTTTGGTAGATTGCAATTTCTAGCAAAATATGCATTTCTTCTGGATTGTTCAATTTGTTGGCATGTGATTGTTTATAATAGTCTTTTATGATTCTTATCTCTGAGGAATTCCTTTTAATGTCACCTTTTTTGTTTTTATTAGATTTATATGAGCATTTAATCTCTTTTATATAGTTAGTCTAAGAGTTTGTCAATTCTGTTTAAAAATTCAATTCTGAATTTGTTTATTTTTTCTACTGTTTTCTAGCCTTTCTTTCACTCTTTACTACTCTATTTTTTATTATTTCCCTTCTTCTTTTTTTTTTTTTTTTGAGTTGGAGTCTCATTCTGTCGCCCAGACCGGAGTGCAGTGGCCGCTCCCGGCCACCGCAGCCTCGACCTGCTGGGCTCCGGCGATCCTTCCGCCTCAGCCTTCTGAGTAGCCAGAATTACAAGCATGCGCTACCACGCCCGGCTGATTTTTTGATTTATTGTAGAGATGAGGTCTCGCTGCCCAGGCGGGTCTCGAACCCGCGGGCTCAGGCAATCCACTCACCTCAGCCTCCCAAAGGCGCGGGATTACAGGCTGAGCCACCGGGCCCGGAGTTATTTCTCTTCTTCTAACATTGGAATCCATTTATTTTTCTTTTCCTAGTTACTTGAGGCAAAAATTAGTTTGTTTATTTGACATCTGTTAAATTTTTGGTGTATACTTTTATCACTCTAAACTTTCCTCTTAGTACAGCTTTTACTTTACATCCCATAAGTATTGATATGCTATGTTTTGCTCAAGATATTTAAAATTTTCCTTTGATTTATTCTTCGATACATTGGCTGATCAGTAGCATGTGGTTTAATTCCCACATATTCGTTAATTTTCAAGATTTTTTTCTGCTTTAGCTTTCTACTTTTATTCCAGTGGTGTCAGAAAAGATACCTAGCATAATTTCAAATCTCTTCAATTTTCTAAGGTTTGTTTTGTGACCTAACATGTGGTCTATCCTGGATAATGTTTCACATTGTGCTGTAAAAGAAAATGTATTTTGCTACGGTTAAATGGAATGTTCTGTGTGTATGTGTTAGATTCATTTAGCCTATAGTGTTGTTCAAGTCTACTTTTTCTTTGTTGATTTCATTTTGGTTGGTCTGTCCGTGATAGAAAGTAGGGTATTTAAGTGTCTTAGTATTATGTTATTGCTATGTATTTTTCCCTTTGGTTCTGTCAATGTGTGCTTCATCTATTTAGATGTTTTGATATTGGCTGCATATATATTTATTCGAGTTTAATCTCCCTTGTGAACTGACCCTCTACCATCATATAATGTTGTTTATCACTAGTGACAGTTTTTGACTTAAAGTCTATTTTTTCTTATATAAAAATAGCCACCCCTTTTTTCTTTCAGTTACCATTTGCATGAATTATCATTTTTCCATACTTTTACTGTCACCTTATGTGTGTCCTCAAACCTAAAGCATGTCTCTTGTAGGCAACATATTGCTGTATATTGCTTTTTAAATCTATTCAGTCACTCTATGTCTTCTGAACACAATATTTAATACATTTACATTTAAAGTATTTTTTATAGGAAAGGGTATATAATATTAGTTTTCCTCTGTTTCAATCTTTTTGTAATTTCTTTTTTATATTGAGATGATTTGAGTCTCTTCTTTTCTTTTGTATAATTTCTATAGACACTTTTGTGACTTTTGTGATTACCACAATATTATAGTCTAAGCAGATAACAAATAAACTACAATCACATACAAAAACTCTATTATTTTATTTCTCTCTCCTACTTTGTTATTGATGTTGCAACTTATAGTTATTTATATTGTTATCCTTTAACATATTTTTAGTTTTTATTATTCCTAATATTTTTTCTTTAAGCTTTTCTATCAGAATAAAATGTGATTAACCCATTACCATTACTGTAAAACATCTTTTGTACTCATCTATATCTTTATCTTTATCAATGAGTTTATGCAATTATGTTGTTGTTGGAGTGTTTTCACTTCAAGTTGAAGAATTCCCTTAAGCAATTCTTGTAAGTCAGGGCTCATGGTAATGAACTTTTCCAGTTACTGCTTGTTTGAGAAAATCTTTATGTCTCCTTCACTTTATTTTAATTTTATTTTTTTTAAAGCTTCTATTTGAAAGATGTGGGGTACAATTCAGAGTGAGCTATACAAATGTTCATTATGCAGATACCCTTGTTGATGAGGTGTGTCTCCCCCTCCCCTGTCCGTTTTCCACTACTACCAATTCTGACCCTCTATCCCACAGCGGTTTCCCACTACTGTCAATCCCTTTTGTATAGTATTATGATAATTATTCAAGGTCTGCTTATGAGTGAGAATATGTACTCAGTTCTTTCTTTCTGTGATAGATAATTCAGTATTATAAATTCTAAGTCCGTTCAAGTCGTTGTAAAGTTCAGAATTTTGTCCTTTTTATGACTGCGTAATATTATAATGTGTATATGTGCCAATTTTTTTTTTCAAGTCCTCTTTCAGTGGACAGCATGGTTGGTTCCATGTTTTTCCTTTTGTGAATAATGCAGCAATAAGCATGCGAGTGCTGGCATCTTTTTCATAGAGTGATATGAGTTCCTCTGAGTATATTCCCAGTAGGGAGATTGCAGGGTCATATGGAAGGTCGATTTTTTAGATCTTTTAGGAATAGTCACACTGTTTTCCACAGAGGTTGTACCAGTTTACACTCCCACCAACACTGTAGAAGTATTCCCTTTTTAGCACATCCTTTCCAACATCTGTTGTTTTTTGAGCTATTGATGATGGCCATCTTGACTACAGTTAGGTGGTATCTCAGTGTGATTTTAATTTGCATTTCTTTGATGACAAGTGAGACTTAACATGTTTTTATGTATCTGTTGGTTGCTTGTATGTCTTCTTTTGACAAGTGTGTATTCATATCTTTACCCCACTTTGTAATGGGTCTGTTTGTTTGTTTCTTTTCAGCATGTTTGAGGTTCTTGTAGATCCAAGAAGTTAGGCCTTTGTCAGATATGGAGTTGGCAAATATCTTTTCCTGGTTTGTGGGCTGTCTCCCCACTCTCTTGGTGGTTTCTCTGACTCTACAGAAGCTTGTCAGTTTGATGAGATCCCACTTGTCTATCTTGTCTCTTATGACATGGGCACTTAGGGTTTTGATCAGGAATTGGTTGCCAGTTCCAATTTCCATAAAAGTGTCTCCTGTTTTCTAAGGTTCTTATAGTTTGAGGTTTTATGTTTAGGTCTTTGATCCATTTAGAGTTAATTTTTCGTGTATGGTAGTAGGCAGGGTTCTTATTTTAGTCTTCTGCATGTTTCTCAGCACCATTTACTGAATAGGTTCTCCTCTCCCTGGTGGTTGATGGCGGAGGCTTTGTCAAAGATGAGTTGTTGAGAAATTAAGGTTTTGCTTCTGAATTCTCTATACTGTTCCTTTGGTCTATATGCCTGTTCTTGTAATAATGCCAGGGTGTTTTGATTAGTGTAGCTTTATAATAAAATTTAAAGTCTGGGAGTGTGATACCTCCTGCTTTTTGTTTTGTTTTTTTTGGCTGAGGATTGTTTTGGCTGTTCATGGTCGTTTATGTTTCCATATGAATTCCTGTATTGTTGTTTCCAGGTCTAAGAATGCTGCTGGTAATTTATTGGGTATTGCGTTAAATCTGTAGGTTGCCTTGGGTAGAATGGACATCTTAACAACTTTCATTCTTCCAATCCATGAGCCTGGAATATTTTTCTATTTGTTTGTGTCATCTTTGAATTCTTTGAGCAGTGTTTTGTAGTTTCTGTTGTAAAGGTCTTTCACTTCTCTGGTTAGGAAGATGCCAAGGTATTTCATTTGTTTGTCACATTTGTGAATAGGATTGTGCTTTTTATTTGGATTTCTGTTTGTTTTTTATTGGTGTATAGGAATGCCACCGCTTTTTGCACATTTATTTTGTACCCTGAGACTCTACCAAAGTCCTTTATCAGTACAAGGAGGTTTTTCGACAGATTCTCTTGGGTTTTCGAGGTATACAATTATGTTGTCTGCAGAGAGGGATAACTTATCTTCATCCTTTTCTATTAGGATACCCCTGATTTCTGTCTCTTGTCTGATTGTTCCAGCTAGGACTTTCAATACTATGTTGTACAGGAGGAGTGAGAGTAGGCATCATTGTCTTGATCTGGTTTTCAGGGAAAATGGTTCAATTTTAGTCTGTTTAGCAGTATGTTGGCTGAGGGTTTCTTATAGATGGCTCTTACTATTTTGAGGTATCTTCCATGGATGTCTAGATGTTCACGGGTTTTTATCAAGAAGGGATACTGGATTTTATCAAAAGCTTTTTCTGCAACTAATGATATAATCATGTGGTTTTTGCTTTTATATCTGTCTTAATATCAGACAAAATACTCTTTAAACTATCAAAAAATTAAAAATATACAGAAGATCACTACTTAATGATAAAAGGTTCAATTCATCAACTAGAAATATCCATCCTAAACATATGCACACCCAGCATAAGGGCACCAACTCTCAAAAAGCAGCTTCTAGGTAAACCAAAAAAAAGATATTGACTCTAACCCTGTTATAGCTGGGGACTTAAATACCCTCACTAACATTTCCTTCTTTTTAAAATGCAGTCCTTTGTGGTATAATATTCTCAGTTGAAAGTTTTTTTTTTCCTTTCCTTGAATATAGCATTCCAGTCATTCTGACCTACAATATTTTTGCTGAAAAGTTCACTCATAGTCCTATACAAGTCCCTTTGCATATGATAAGTCATTTTTATCTTTCTGCCTTCAAAATTAAAATTTGGGCTGGACTCTGTGGCTCAGCCTATAATCCCAGCACTTTGGGAGGCTGAGGCGAGTGGATAGCCTGAGCCCTTGGGTTCGAGACCCACCTGGGTAACTTGGTGAGACCTTGTCTCTACAATAAATAATAAAAAAAATTAGCCAGGTATGGTAGTGTGCACCTGTTCTGGCTACTTTGGAAGGTTGAGGTGGAAGAATCGCTGGAGCCCAGCATGTTGAGGCTGAGGTGGCCAGGAGCATGCCACTGCACTCCAGTCTGGGTGACAGAGTGAGACTCTGATTCAAAAAAACAAACAAGCAAACAAAGAAACAAAATTAAAATTTTACTTTTAAGAATTTTATTGCAGTATGTCTCGGTGAGAACTTCTTTGAGTTCATCTTTTTTGGGCCTTTTGGGCTTTCTTGATCTAAATGTCCATTTCCTTTCCCTGATTTGAAAGTTTTCATCCATTTTTAAATTTTTAATATTTTTAAAATTTTGAATTCAAAGAAGACATGTGCAGGTTTTTTTGCATGGGTATATTGTATGATGGTGAGTTTTAGGCCTCTAGTGAATCCATCACCCAAATAGTAAACGTGGTACCCAATAAGTAGTTTTTCAGCCCTTTCCCACTTCCCCTCCCTTTTCCCTCTGGGAGTCCTCAGTGTCTTGTTTTCATCTTTGTGGCCCAGTGTTTAACTTTCACTTTTAAGAATATGTGTCACACTTGAGAATATGTGGTATTTATTTCTGGATGAATTCACTTAGAATAATGTCAGCTATTATTTACTTGTAATTGTCTGTTAGCTTTCTGTTTTTTCCTCTCTCCCTTATACTTCTAGGACATCCATTTATTGTTCTGCCTGATAGTGTCCCATAAGTTCTTTTTTTGAGTCCTTTTTAAAATTTTGCCCCTTTATGATCCTCTGACTTAATAGTTTTAAATTACCTTTTTTCAAGTTTCCTAATTTTTTTCTTGTGCTTAACCTAGTCTTCTGATGACCCTCTCTATTGAGCTTTCTATTTCAATTATTGTAATTTTCTCCTCCAAAATCTGTATTTGTTTGTCTTTAATTTTCTCTGTGTTGAAATGCTAACTTTGTTCATGTATTATTTTCGTGAGCTCATTGAACATTTTTATGGTTTGTTATTTTGAATTATCTATCAGGTAATTCAAATATCTCTGTGTCTGTTTTTGGAGTTTCATCTTGTTTCTTTGGGTTGTGTTTACTTGTTTTGTTTTTGCTTTTGTTTTGTTTTTTCATTTTCCTTGATTCTTTGTGTTTATCTATGGGTTAGTAAAATCAAATTTTTCAGTCTTCATGAATTAGCTTTGTATAGGAGAAGGCCATTACAAATCACTCTGGCTAGATATTTTGTGATCCTCTTAAAGCTGTTTGCTGATTCAAACTGCTGTACTAGTTCTCAGTGGCTCTTACACATCTAGAGTATTCCATATCTTGTCAGCACTCAGAGACAGGCAAAAAAACATTCAATCCCTTAAGCAGCCCCTGGAAGACTGGTAACATTTGACATGTGGTCCAACTCTTTCTCTCCCTGGGAAAAGCAGAGATCTGATGTTTTCACACATTTTCTCTGTGTTGAGCCAGTAGGTGGATCTGTGACAGGTATCCATGTGCTAATTCAAATATCTGCTTTTGTTCTTCATAACCCCCAGAGGTCTAGTAAATGCTAGAGCCCATCAACATCCCAAGAAAAGAAAGGTAGAATTCAGTCCCTCAGGCAGCAATAGAAAAGTTGGGATATTGGTTGTGTGGTTCATTTTTTTTCCTCCTTAAGGGGATACTTGGAGCTTAGAGTTTTATTAATAATACTAGGTCATACTAGATTATGGCTGGGAAATGTCTGAAATTTCCTAACCTGTTTCGATGTGGCTAGTTTCACACTCTTCCAGGGTGCAGGAGCTTCTTAATTAGTTTCTGGATTACTTCCAAGGAACTTGTCTATGTTTTGTTCTTGATTTGGTGATTCTGTGGGAAGAAAAGTCCATCGCTGTCCTCTTGCTGATGCCACTCCCCACTGTTAACTTTTTAAAGTTTGTTTTAGTGGTTTAATTGCATAAAGCATGCAAACCCTCCAATTTTCTAAACTGTCTTACACACACACACACAAACACACATGTTGGGATTCATTGAGCTAGGAGTCTGACTATATGCAAGTTCACACTGAAGTTCTTGTCTTTTTTGTCCAAATATCATGATATAGTCTTGTATTTTACTCCTGAGGTATGGATTCACTTAATATAACTCCTTACTAGTTCTCCTCCAGTCTCATTAAAATGCAATCCATCTTCCACACTGGCATCAGGGCTTTCTTCCCAAATTAAAAAATCCGATCATATTGCTCTTTATCAAAACCCTTTGATAGCTCTGTGTTGCTTATAGGATGAAGTTTAGATTCCTTAGCTTTGTACACAAGGGACTTCATAATCTGATGATATTTAAGGTCTCAACTCTGGCCTCTATCCTTTTTGGAAACTTCATCCAAGTGCAATTTCTTGGGCATGTTTACATCTCTCTGTCTTTATATCTGCTATTTCTTCTGCCTAATGAAATCTTGATATTGCAACATCAAATATCACCTCTTCCATGAATTCTTTCTCAACCTAAGTCAGAGTTAGTTACCTTCTTTGCTGAGTGTCCGTTGCACTTTTATTCTATAGGACTACTTTATTCTAATAGAACTTGTCATATCTTTAAACCATTTTCCCAAGTCTTATCAACCTGTGGTTTACACAGGGTCACATAGCAATGCTTTTCCCCCACTTCCTCATACAGGTATACACATACCTTAAAAAAAGTGTTCTTCTGACACAATCCATAAATATTTTTGTATTTTCTTAGGGTGTGCCTCGACTTTTTTTAAACATATTTCCTTCTGCCAGGTCCCACTGCAGCTCTGTCACCTAGTAAAATGTTGCTGACAACTTTTTTTGGTAACCATACTCTCTTACTTTGTATATTCCATTGTTTGGCTCACAATCAAGTCACCCACTGGTTTGCTGCTCTGTTGACCATCCATCACAAATCATTGGAATCCTGGTGGATTACAGCTGAGTGGTGGCTTGCAAAGAAGGACTTCAACTTTGTGAGAAACTACTTTTTTGTTTTGTAAGTAAAAGCCAACCATTTCAAACTTTAATTTTTTTTATTTTGAAATAATTATGCATTCTCTGAAAGCTACACAGAAATGTACAGGGAGTTCTTGTGCATCTTTCATCCTGTTCCCTCAGTGGTTATATTTTATATAACTGTAGAACAGTATCAAAACCAGGAAATAAACACTGGTACAATGTGCGTTTATAGTTCTACTCCATTTTACCATGAGTAGGAATTCAGGTAATCAATGCAATCAAGTTACCAAACTATTCCATCGCCACTAAAATGTTTCCTGGTGCCATTTTGTTATAATCATTCCCAATCTTCTCTACTACATTGTTCCTAAACACTGGCAACTACTATTTTATTTTTCAGCTCTATATATGTTTTCATTTCAAGAATGTTATATAAGTGGAATTATACATTTTGTGACTTTTTTAGGTTAATTTTTTTCCACTCAGATAATGTGATATGAGATCCATTTACATAGCTTGTGTGTATTTATAGTTCATGCCTTTTGTTATTGCGTGTATTATAGTTTGTTTAACTGTCACCGGTTGTAGGATCATTTGGTTATGTTTCCCAAAAATGATACATTGAATTTTCATTCCTCAATACTTCAGAATGTGCGTTTACTTGTAAATTGGACATTTTCAAAAGTAACCAAATTAAAATGAGGTCCTTAGTGTAGCCCTTAATCCAATATGACTTATGTCCTCTAGGACACTGAGACAGACATGCATTGAGGGAAGACTATGTGAAGAGACACAAGGAAAACACTATGTGAAGCCGAAGGGTTGGAGCGATGCATCTACAAGCCAAGGAATGCCAAAGATTGCTGTCAAATCTTCAGAAACTTGGAAAGGCATGGAAAAGATTCTCCCTCACAACCAGGAGAAGAAACCAACCCTGTTGACACCTTGATTTTGGAATTCTAGTTTCCAGGACTGTGAAACAATGCTTCTGTTATTCAAACCACTCCGTTTGTGGTACTGTATTATGAAGGACCCTGGAAACCAATAAAGATTGTTTCCAGTTTTGAACCTTTAGGAACATTCATGTACAGATTTTTGTGTGAACATATATTTTCATTTCTCTGGGGTAAATACCCAGGAGTTCAAGCAGGGACATTTTCTCCAAGATGCTAGATCACTTTTTACTGATGATGATCTTGAACATATTGTCTCCTTCCAGCACAGGAACTTCCCTAAACCCTCTGTACCCCAAGAAAATCCTCTTCCTTTGGTCAAATATCACAGTAGTTGCTGGGATTATGAAACTTAGCTGTGCAATGACAGCGAAAATTAACATAATTATGCCAAGTGGCACCTCACATGGAGCAATATAAAGTATGTTAATGAAATGGGTGATTTTGCTAAGCTTTTCAAAATTCAAGTCTTCAAAATACTTAGGTAGTGGAAATGAAAAAAGCAGGGAGAAGGGAAACCATAGTTACTTTATGAGTCTTGTTTAAGGCATACATTCTATGGGTTAAAAGGCCATCCTTCATAACAGTAACAAACATGTTTGCATGCTGACTCTGTTGTTGTTTGAAGTAAGAACCTTCTTCATAGAGTAAATCCCAACTCCCCTTATCAGGTGTATATAATGAAGTCATTCTAATCCTCAGGCTGAGCCAAAGCAGGGGTTGCCATGGAGATGAATTGTGCTGGCTAGAGTACTCTGGACAAGAGCAGCATTATAGGAGAAGGCTGGGGTCTATTATTTTCATACAGACACAACCTATGCATCAGACTTGATTTGAAGAATTCTTGAGGAAGTTGGTAGTAAGGGGATGTTATCAGAAAGTCCTCAAGTGCACGGTTCTCAGAGGTACTAGGAACCTTGTGCAGCTCTGTCATCACTTAGAAATGTTAACTGGACCGCTTGAAATACTTTCAGCCTTGCCTCTGTTCGACTAGGTGAACTTCAGCTAAGGTTTTTTTTTTAATAGATTGAAAATGTCACATGTTCTTCTACTTCTAAGTCATTGAGATTTTGAATATTGTTCAAAATACAAAGCCTTGTTGTAGAAAAGTCCTAGAAAATACTATCTCCTGATTTTTCCAAAATATCCAGCTCTACATTTCATTACTGACTTTTATAGACGTTTTGTCTGTTTTAGTCACTATTCTTATCATAACCAGAATTTTTAGGGCTTTTGTCAGTTTTAATGCATTAAGTAATAACTTAGAGAATAATAGGAAACTGAACGGCCTAGTAACATGTCTACATTTTAGGTTTAGATATCAGTTTAGAGAGCATTGAGTTTAGTAGTGTCCAATGGAATTACCCTGAAAGCTTATTTAAAATAGTTTTCAGAGCTGTACCCTAGGTCTACTACATTAGAATCAATATGGTTGATACTATACATGTATATATTTTTAACACACTCTTACAGTAATTCTGATGTACCGAACAGTTTGAGAACCATAGATCTAATCTACTCCTTTATTCTATCACTTTATGTAAAAGAAAAGAGGCCCAGAAAGTAAATGTGACCTCCTCAAGTTTGAAAATATAACTAAAGGAATGTGCAAAGGGAGAAGTGAGGACACCACTGAAATTTCTAAAAGTTATTTCTATTTAAACATTACCATGCAGCATGCAAACGTTAGACTCTACTTACTAACCAGTTGAATTTTGTCAGACATTTGGCATGCTGAACTTCAAATAAATCAGGTCTGATTACAAAGCAATTAATATTTTGTAATATCTGTGCTTTAATAAAAATACAATAAGATATAAATGAGGACTCTGGCATTTGAGCCTTAAATTTCAATCTCTAAATTAAACTACTTTAACACTGAAGAAGCAAAGGAAATTTAGACTGAGGAAGTCCAAAAGCCTTTGAGCTTTCCTCCAGGTAAGCCCTGAAGCCCCAGGACCAGTTAATGGCTCTGGGGGTTAATTGAGCTAAAAATAAAACATAAATTGTACTTGAGGTGCGTTTTTTCCTCTTTCTATTTACACAGAATTGGATTTAGAGATATATCTCATGAAAGATGAGATTAGATCTGCGTGGGATTAGATAAAAATGGACAAGAATTTTGTATTTTCCCTGCAGTTCTCTAGCTGCCTCTGCACAAGACATCTCCCAGGGTTTGGGCTCTGAGCTCATGTTCTTTTGAAATATTGAGTAGGTTTAGATATTTTTGAGATGGGCCCTTTCATCCGTGTCAGAAGAACAGTTTAGTTCTTTGGTTTCTTTCCAAGTTAAGGACAAATTATATGAGTCCATTTTAATTTTCTCATTCTGAAACTTCAATCAGTGGTTTAAAAGTGACATTTTTCAGTCAGCAGGTAGCCGGACACACACACACACACACACACACACACACACACACACACACACACACACATAAGACATTCTATAGTTAAGATAAAATTTCTGACCATGTTGTGCCCCAAACTTTGGTGATTTATCAGTGACTATGATTTTCTAAAAATGGAGGCATCAACTTATGTGAATTGGGAGACTAAGAGAGGAAAAGGCACAAGCAGAAAGAGGGCAGACCCAGAGAGCTGAAACAAAGCAAGTGAGGCAAGAAGCAAAGATTAAAGATTATTCCTGGAACTTCAAGAGTAATTCAACCACGGACAAGGAAGCTTCTCGTTTTTCAAATTGACATTTATTTTAAAAGCTGCCAAGGTAAAATGTGGCCTTAGAAAAAAGGAATATATGCTTTGATTTGGTGTCTATTACAGTTGACATCAATCTGCCTTTCTCCAAGCCTGTGTCTAATTTCTTGGGGGAATTCCTTACTCTCTACTGAATCTATGAAGTGTTGAAGATGGAGTTGAGCAGTAAGAAACCTAGTATCTTGATTGTATATTATTCTGAGAAATAAAAGTGGTGTTGCTGGTCCACAACCTCCCAATCCCTCCAAAAAAGGAAAGATTAGGATTACTGATGATGGGCCTTGAGGAAGCTTGGTAGTGAAAAATATCTTCCCACAAATTCTGGCATTTAATATAAACCACTGCTTACCCCAGTTTCTGAGGTAAGCAAGACTATGGACCTTGAATTTTGTTGGAAAAGGCATTGACTGAGAAGATACTATGTCAAGGTCAAATCTTAGCTCTACCATGGACTCATTATAGGATGTGTGAGTTTTGGCAATTTACATGGCCTTCTATGGGTCTCATAAGCATTCCTCACAGGGAATTTGAATCCTGTACTCTCATAGGAGAAAAACAACCTGACATTCCAGGCTTGCTACCATTTAGATTCTCTCAAATAATTTAATGTTCCCCTGACATATTATCTGACCCCAAACAAAACCTGTTTACTCATTTCTTAAACATGCCTTGGGCATCCTCTTCCTCTATACCTTATATTATTTTTCCTGCTGACAACACTTTCCCCCTTTCTGTCATTCCATCCAAATCTTCTTTACGGTCCAATGAAAGACTACTCCTGTCAAAAGAAGTTTCTCCTAGACTATACATTTCCTGAGTGTAAAAACAGTATTTTACTCCATAAATTCTGTTAATGGATACAAAAGTCCCTTACAAATGATCAAGTATGATAACTATTTTATTTCAGTTATTTAAAAAGGCAGCTATGGTATAGTAAAGAGACTTTGATGCAGACAGATCTGGGTGCAAATGTTGGTTACTTCACTTATTATCTGTGTGACTTTGGGCATATTATGCAAGCACTTCATGCTTAGCTTGCTCATTTAAAAAATGGAGATAACAATTAGTGCCGTCTTCAGTAAGCTGTTATGGAGATGACATGAAATTAACGGGTGCAAGTATTTTGTATATTTTCATGAGTTGTATAAATGCAGCCATTTATTAAGTAATAATAGTATATTATTTAGGTAATAGTATACTATTATCCAAATATCAATCTTCTCCATTGTAACTCACACACTGTAGGCCACAAGAAATGTTTCTTAGGGACTATGATAATCACAGTGATGATTAATAGCATTATTTACTCCTTCCTAGGCCAAAGAAGGAAATAGCCATAGTATAATTTCTCCAAATTGGCTTCTTTGTGATTTATATTGTGTTTTTTTACAGAATATCAGAATGGAAGAGACCTTTAGAATATGTCCAGTTGAATTTCTTCATTTCATTAATATTAACACTGATGCTCAGAAAGAGGAAGGAGTTGCTCAAAACCACACAAGCAGGTCAGACTTGGGGCCAGAAGTGATGTGGATTCTGATACAGGTGTAGACACATGTGATAGGTCTTTCTTGACAGATCTGTAAATTTAAAAAGTTTTCCATCATAATATTCCAGCCTAATTACTGAGGCTCTGCAGTTGTCCAATGTCGCAGAACCAGAAAGTTAAAAAAACAGGACTTGTGCCCAGTTCTGTCTGTCTTGCAAGCTCCAATGCTGCTCCCCATCTCCAAACTATGACATGTTTTTATATTCTCATTTTATTTCTGTCCATCAGCCACAAATAAGTTAGACTTATTCCCCTCCTGGTTTCCAAGGGTTAATTGATGGAGTGAAAATTTCTACGGTAGAGATGCAATAAAGTACAGATTTGTCCATACCCAGGCAGCATAGTCCAGACAGAAAGCAGGGATAAGCAAAGGTGAACAGCTTCAGGCCTAGAAACTCCTTTTCTTCTACATGCATCATTTATTGGAAAAATTATTTATCTATTTTGCATGTAATTAAGAAAATACTTGACCTCTTCAAGTCTCAAGTTCTGTATTTGTAGAATAAGAATAATAGTAATATTTATCTCATGAGATAGTTGTAAGGATATAAACATAATGATGTATGCAAAATACTTAAGAATAGTAGCTGACACATAGCAATCACTTAATAAACGTTAACTGTTTTTATTGTTACTATGCACACTAGAAAGTCATAAGAATCGTAAGAAAAGTACAAATAAATTATGATGGCTAGGCTGAGAATGTCTGACAAAATTCAAAAAGGAAACCCAAGCGCATATTCTCTATAAGAAATTTTCTTGAAATAGAAACACAGATGCGTTAAAATCAAAAGACTTAAAAGGTGATATAACTGTTAAACAGTGATCTAAAATACCATTAGCGTTTAGGAAAGAAAAAGTCTTCTAGAAACTGATAGACAGGGGAAGAAATTATGATAAGCCTAATGGAGGGTATCATTTTATCTGGTCCTTGAAAGATACATAAAAGAATTTAACAGTCAGAGACAGGAGAGAAGGGCAAAAGTGAAGCATAAGGGTTGGCCTGGGGGTGCAATATCCTTATTGGGAATATACCCAGAGGAACTCAAATTATTCTATTAAAAAGATACCTGCACACGTATGTTTGTTGCAGCTGTATTCACAATAGCTAAAATGTGGAACCAACCGTGTTACCCATTGAAGCTGGACTGGATTAAAAAATGTGGTACATATACACATAGAATAGAATGTAGCCATAAAGAAAGACAAATATGTGGACTTTGCAGCAAATTGGATGGATTTGGAGTCGACCATACTCAGTGATTTATCACAGAAACAAAGAACTGAGGTCCATATGTTCTCACTCTTAAGCTGAACTTGAACAATTATAATGCTACAAGAAAGCAATTGGCAGTAGTGGGAAACCGTCAGGGGAGGAGGAGTGGAATTGGCAGTTGAAGGAAACTGCTAGGGGAGGGAGGGGCATACTTCATCAACAAGGGTACCTGCATGATCAGTGTTTATATACCTAACCCTGAATTGTACCCCACATCTTTATTTTAAAAAAGGGTTGGCCTGGGGACAATTAGTATTACAGATTGACTGGAGAAGCTTTATGCAGAAAGGAAGAGGGAGATGCAGTTGGGTAGATAGGTCATAACCAGATTTTGTAGGACTTTTGAATGGCTGGATAATGCATTTTCTCTTCTTTCTCTTAAACTCAAATCCATCTCCCTGGCTTGAATCTTATTCATTCTCTACATGGAAGCTCTTCAGATATTTGAAGGCAGTCACGATATCTTTAACTCAACGGGATCTCCAGATGGCTGAGTGTATCTCCCACTCCAAAACTTGGGGCACAGTATACAGGACCTCAGATCTTGGAAGTACCTTTTTCTTCTGAAAAAATACATAAATATCCAAATTAACAAATACTGTTCCTTGCCCTGGAGACACAGAGATGAACAATACACTGCCCTTAAAAAGCTCCCAGTCTAATAAAAAGGCAAATATCTACTGAATAAATTATGGTATACACTGATAAAAATAAAGATAGAGACAGGTATAAGATTCAAAAATAACTCTGGAGAAAGAGTAAATACTTCTGTGGTGGGGGAAGGGTCATTAGGACAAGAAAAGTTTTCCAGAGGAAGCAAAATACAGAGTAAATTTCGAAGGATTGAAGAAAAACTGGGGATTGATAGGCAGACCATGAGTATAAAGAGCACTTTATAGAGTATGGCATTTACTAAGCCTCAGAGAAAGAAAATACTCAAGATAACTTCATTATTTCTAGCTAAAGTGGCTACTTGTATGATGATGTTATTGACCAAGATGGGGAATGCAGAAGGAGCAGACTTGACGTATGGGAATGAAAATTACATAGCAAATGAGTTCTGTTTTAAACATTTAAAACCTGAATGGCAAATAAAAACAAGAAGCCTTGTACATAAAAGACATATAGAACTTGTGTGTATGTGTGCATGGGTGTATGTGTGTGCGTGCATAAGTGACTGCTCTTCAAGTCCACATGACCCCCTTCCTGCATGTGTACTCAGAAAAATGTCAGGATCTAGATCTTGAAGTCATACTTCCCACTTCCTAATGTGTTATCAGTGGACCATTTGCATTAGTATCATCAGATTACTTTTTTAAATGACAGAATCCTTGGCACCAACTATTGCCTGGGTCATTTTGCGAGTCATTGCCTTCAGATTTAGGGGTTGCTATTAACTTTGACAGGACACTGCTATCCTCAGACATTTTAAAGTCTCCTGGTTACTTAAAAATTAAAGTATGAGAATATCAAAACTGGGCTAGACATCTGGGATTAGTCTAGTCTAATCCCTTCTTATTCAGATTGGGAAACAGGTGCAGCGAGAGAGAGTGATTCACCCATGATTATCTGAACAGACAATGGAAGAAACTAGACTAGGACTTAGGTCTGTTATTTCCTAGACCAGTATTGATGCAGGCTTGGGAATTCTGGGTACAAGCATCTATTGTGGTTGCTGAATGAATTTACTACTTCGTTTCAAAACAAAATCAGAACAATTTTGAGCTGATGATGGCTCTGGCTATTCAGCACTCCAGTCTATTCTTTTTCTGAGGTACCTAGAAGTAACAGACTTATAATATCTCCATGAGCTTTCTTTACTATGAATCCTTTCTGGTACTGCATTTCAAATCCCCATCCAATCTCAAAATAAGACAATATCAATTATATATAATTACTGATAGATACTGATATAATTATTGCCATAATTATATCAATATATAATTACATTATATTTGATTTACACATATTTTAAGAATAATTAATGTAATATATATCAATATGTATATTCATGCATGCATACATATGTATCTACATACATATGCATAGCATAACATATAGATAACTTCATTATTTCTAGCTAAAGTGGCTACTTGTATGATGATGTTATTGACCAAGATGGGGAATGCAGAAGGAGCAGACTTGATGTATGGGAATGAAAATTACATAGCAAATGAGTTCTGTTTTAAACATTTAAAACCTGAATGGCAAATAAAAACAAGAAGCCTTGTACATAAAAGACATATAGAACTTGTGTGTATGTGTGCATGGGTGTATGTGTATGTGTGCATGGGTGTATGTGTGTGCGTGCATAAGTGACTGCTCTTCAAGTATTATTTATATAATAAAACAGATTGTGATGAAGTATAAATATCATTTCAAACACAATCTGAATCTAATCTGCCTAATTTTTTCTAACAAGTTTCCATTTTTATCTACAGGTTTTGCTTCTTGTCATCATCAAAACTCTTCCTTACACACTATTTATTGTTTTATTGTGAGCTGTTTTAAAAAAATATCAGGCAAAATTAGCATTGTAGTTGTTCAGTGTATAAACATAAAGAATCTCGTGGAGAGTCTTCTCTAATCCCATACCATTCACTACGACACATTTACAGTCATCTTTTAAAACAACCTGGGAGGGGACATAACATAAATAAGGGTACCTGATCTCAAACCAAGTAAAGTGGGGACCAAGGGAAGACACAAACTTTATCTGTATGATGGCCACTTGTATACCTAATCCTGAATTGTACCCCACATCTTTAAAATAAAAAATTAATTAATTAATTAAAAATAAAAATAGAACATGCTTGAACTTCTAATTTGAGAAATATGAAGTAGATACACTTCTTGTCATTTCTCTTATTATGAAAAACTAAAAACCCATGACATTATGTATAAAACCAGCATAAGAAGATTTGGAAAGGTGAAAAGGAAGAGGCAGACTGGCTAGGAACTGCAGGACTTAAATAACAGCATCTGATGAGTTTCCTGGGTTTACTTTTTGCTTCATATATCCCACACTTGGAAATAAAGAAAGCTGTAATTCCAAAATGTCAACAAGTGCAGATAAAATGTAATAAAAAAAAAAGCCTGTTCTTTCTAGCTACAGGTCTAGGAAAGGGGATGCTTACCAAGACATACAACTTTTAGACAATAACCACTCTCCTCCAACTAAACACCACAGAAAAATCTTCATCCACAATGCTAGAAAAGGTTGACTGGGGAGCCTAGAATTACACCTTTCCAAGCTTATATCAAAGCACTCAAAAATCCCTGCCAAGGAGGTATTAGGAAGACTTTGTGGGGAACCATGACTTTCATCATCACTGGTCAGTATTGAACACCCCATTTCAGGTGTCAAAAAACGTTATGTAGAGAGCCTGTACTTCTCTCCTCACCTGGAAATATCAGGGAGTCTCTTTCTCTCCCTGTTAAAATGTTATCAAAAGAGGTTTTGTGAAGAGTCACCATTGCTCAGCAGTAATAAGGTCTGCACCCCTGCTGTGTCCATGGAGAACATATAAGGAGCAATAACAAGACATTTCTGCCTCTCCCAACCCCAGAAGTATCAGCAGAAGCCTAGTGGGTGTTCAGAACTTTCACTTCTACCAAACAGTAACAAAACATTCTCCCACCTCTGTTGAGTGTCAATGGAGGCCTAGTTAGGAACCTAAATTTGTACTCTTACCTGGCAGTAATACAGGGGTGCATTTCTCTTCCCATTCTGAATCAGTCTAAAGGAAAGCCAGCTAAAATAGAAGGTTTAGATAAAATTCAAGGATTCATAACCTAATTCCCAAAATGTTCAGGTTTCAATAAAAATTGCCAATTTTACCAAAAAATGGTAAGATCTGAAACTGAATGGAAAAAAGACAATCAGCATCCAACACTGAGATAAAAGATGTCAGAATTATTTAGTAAAAATGCTAAAAATGTCATCTTAAAAATGCTTCAATGAGCCAGGCTCGGTGGCTCAATCTGTAATCCTGCGCCTTTGGGAGGCTAAGGTGAGTGGTTTGCCTGAGCCCGCAGGTTCGAGACCCGCCTGGGCAGCAAGACCTCATCTCTACAATAAATAAAAAAACCCGGCTACTTGGAAGACTGAGGCGGAAGGATCACCGGAGCCCAGCAGGCGAGGCTGCGGTGGCCGGGAGTGGCCACTACACTCGTCTGGACGACTGAGTGAGACTCCAACTCAAAAGAAAAAAAAAAGCTTCAATGAACAAACACACTAACAATATAAAAAAGAAAACAAATAGTAGAATGTTTCAACACAGAATAGAAGTTATAAAAAAGAACCAGATAAAAATACAAGCACTGAAAAATGCAATAACCAAAATAAGAAATGCAATGATTGGGCTCAATAGCATAATGGAGGAAGCAGAAGAAAGATTTATTGAAGTGGAAGTTAGAATGCAAAAATTACTCAAATTGAAGAACAAGAAATTATATTAAAAAAAGAACAAGACCTGTGAGATCTGAAGTCTATAAGAAATGATCTAATATTCATGTCTTCAGAGTCCCAAAAAAGAGAACAACAACAAAAAAAAGGCAGAAAATAATTGAGAAAATAATGGCTGAAACTACAAATTTGGGGAAAAACATAAACTTTTATTGATTTAAACAATTGAGATAACCCCAAATAAGAGAAACTCAAAGTCACACGAAGACTAAGTCACGCTTCTTAAAGACAAAGAAAAAAAATCTTGATACAAAGAGGAATTGCAACTTAACTACGAGGGAAAAACTATTCAAATGTCAGTAATTTTCTTATTAGGAACTATGGATACCATGAAAAAGTAGCACAACATTTTTCAAGTGATAAAGAAAAAGAAATTCTGTCAACCCAGAATTCTATAGTCAGTGAAAGCATTCTTCAGTAATGAAGGGAAAATCAAGAAATTCTAAGATGAAGGGTAACTAAGAAAATTTGTCACCAATCCAACTTTGAAAGAGTGATTAAAGGAATTTGTCTAAAAAAATACTAATAATTTAAAAAATATCCTTGGACTATCAGGAGAAGAAAGAACATGGCAATAAAAAATGTGAGCAAATACAATAGACAAATCTTTTCTTAAGATCCCAAAATTGTTTGATGACTTAAACAAAAGTCACTACACTGTTTGATGTGGTTCTCAATATGTGGAGAGAAAATGCTTAAGACAGTTATATTATAAATGGGGTAAAAAATACTTGGTAACATGGTAACACAATGAGACATAGATAGATAGATAGATAGATAGATAGATAGATAGATAGATAGATATATGATAGATAGATGAAGACTGATATATATATAGCTAAATATAGATATCCACACACACATATATATGATGTAATACCTAAAAGGTTCACTATAAAAGCTATATAAAGAGATACACTCAAACATTCTATGTATAATTCAATATAATGTTCTAAAATATGTTCATGTAATCCAAAAAAAGCAGGAAAAAAGAAACAGAAACAAAAACAGAAAGAGCAAGGCAGAAACCAAAATATAGCAACAGGTTAAGGCCTCAATATAGTAATAATTACATTAAATATAAATGGTCAAAATATACCATTCAAATTTATTTATTTATTCATTAAAAAATTTTATTGTAAAGGTGGGTGCAATTCAGGGTTAGGTATAAAATGGTAATTGTACAGGTAACCATTCAAATTTAAAAGACAAAGGTTGTTGATAGAATGGATTAAACAAACCCGACCCAACTATTTCTGTGTATAAGAAACCCACTTGAAATATAATAAAAGTGTCTGCATGAAAGCAAGTGGATATAAAAATACATATCATTAATATATTAGTAAAAAGAAAGCAAGAGGAACTATGTTAACATTAGATAACATAGACAAGGAGCTAAGAAAACTTACAGAGACATGCAATTATATATAATGATAAAAGAGTCAATACACAAAGATCGTATAACAATCTTAAATAAGTATGCTGCAAAACATGAAAAACAAAAATTAATAGAGCTGAAAGGAGAAACAGACAAGTCAAAAGTATAGCTAGAGATTTTACTATCCCCCTCTCACTAAACAACAGGACAACTAGACAGAAAATCAACAAAGATATAGAAGAATTCAACAACACCATCAACCAACAGGTTGATCTAAATTAACATTTACAGAATACTCTATCTAATAAGAGAATACACATACTGTATAAGTGCCTGGAGAATGTATACCAAAATAGACAATATTCTGAGCCCAAAGCAAACCTAAGCAAATTTAAAAGAATATGAATAATATAGATTGGGTTCTCTGACCACAGTGGAATCAAACTAGAAATATATAAAAGAAAGATAATAAGAAAATCTCCAAACATTTGAAAACTAGGCAACACACTTTTAAATAATAAATAGATCAAAGAGGAAATCTCAATAGAAATTAAATAATACATCATACCTAGTGAAAATTAAAATAAAACAAATCAAAACTTGTTGAACATAAAACCTCTTAGAATTAATAAGTGAGTTTGATATGGTCTCAAGATACAAAATCAGCATAAAAATATCCATTACAGTCCTATATACTAGCAATGAGCACATGGACACTGAAATTAAAAGTACAATATCATTTATAGTCACAAAAATTGAAATACTTAGGTATAAGGCTAAGAAAACATTTATTAAAACTGTGCAATTCTGAGGACAGAAATTAAAGATGATTGTAATAAATGCAGTGACATGTCATGTTTATATATTGGAAAACTCAACATAGTAAAGATGTGAATCCCACCAAACTGACCTGTTGGCTTATTGCAATTTAATAAAAATTCCAGGTAAGTTTTTGTAGATAAAAACAATATGACTCTGAAATTTGTATGAAAAGCAAAAGGAACTAAAATAGCTAAAATAATTTTGAAAAAAAACAGAAGTGAGAGGAATCAATGTACCTTCAAAACTTCAAAACAGGAATCAAAACTTGTGTAGCTAAAATAATCAAGACTATGTGGTATTGGCAGAGGAATAAATACATAGATCAATGGAACATAACAAAGAACCCAGAAATAGACCCACACAAGTACAGGTAACTGATTTTTGGCAGAGATGCAAAAGCAGTTCAATGAAGGTAGGATAGTCTTTTCAACACATGTTACTGGAAAAATTGGACATAAATAATCATAAAAAACCTTGACCAAAACCTGAAATCTTATCTGAAATTAATTCAAAATGGATAACAGATTTAAATGTAAAACATAAAACTATAAAACTTTTAAAGCATAACATAGGAGAAAATCTCTGAGACCTAGAAATTGTTGAAGTCTTAGACATATTGTCAAATCATGCTCCACAAAAACATTTAGTACACTGAGCTGCATCAATATTAAAAACAACACACGAGCAAAAATTTGTGGTGTGCTCAAGATTCCTGTTTACAGTGTGTATAACCGAGCTACATAATGGAAGAAAATATTTGTAAATCATGTATTTAACAAAGGTCTTTGTTACAAATTAAATGTTTGTATCCCTCCCCGACTCATAAGTTGAAATACTAACCCTCAATATCATGGGAATTAGAAATGGCCTTTGGGAGGCAATTAGGTCATGAGGGTGTAGCCCTCATGGTGGGATTTCTGTCTTTATAAAAGAGGAAGAGAAAATAGCTCCCTTTTCTTTCTTTGCCTTGTGAGGATACAACGAGAAAATGGTTGTTTCCAGACCAAGAAAAGTGTACTCAACAGACACTGAATCTGCTGGCACCTTCATCTTGAAGTTTTCAGCCTCCAAAACCATGAGAAATCAATGTTTGTTAAGCCATCCAGATATGGTATTTTTGTTACAACAGCCCAAATCGACTAAGAGAGCCTTATATCTAGAATATATAAAGGACTTCCCAAACTCAAAAGTAAGAAAGCAAATAATCCAATTAAAAATAGGCAAAATATATAAACAGATGTTTCAACAAAGGTGCCAAATTAATGACAAGACTTTTAACATCACTAATCATTGGGAAAATGCAAATTAATATCACCATGAATATTTATGGTAATTTAGACCTATCAGAATGGCTAAAACAAAACATAGTGACAGCACCAAATGCTGGTGAGGATGTAAAATATGGCATCACTTATGCATTGACGGTGGTAATTTAAAATGGTACAGCTATTCTGGCAAACATTTTGACAGTTAGCTAAAATACGAAACCTGCAACTGCTGAAAGACCCAACAATTGTACAGTTAAGCATCAATCTCAGAGAAGTGGAAACTTGCTCACACAAAAATGTGTGCAAAATTGTTTATAGCAGCATTACTCAAAAATAGCCAGAAATGTAAATAACACAAATGTCCATCAATTTGAGAGCAATAAACTGAGGCACATCTATCCCACGGGACACTACTCAGCAATAAAAATAAATTATAAACTAGAAATGTATGCAACAACCTGGGTGGATTTTCAGATAATTATGATGAGTTAAAAAAAAAAAAAAGCCAATCCCTAAAGGCTTTATAGTGTATAACTCCATTATAAAGCATTTTAAAAATGACAAAATATTAGAAATGGAGAACAGATTAGCAGTCAGCAGGAGTTAAGGAGAGGCTGAGAGTCAGCGGGAAAGGAGTTTTTCTAAAAAGGAGCTACATGAAGGATCTATGTGGAAATGTTTTGTATTTTGACTATAACAAAGTCAATATCCTACTTGTGATATTGTATTACAGTTGTGCACGATTTTACCATTGGGAAAACTGGGTAAAGGATATGTAAGACATCTTTGTATTATTTAGCATTTCCATGTGAATCCATAATAAATTTTAAAAAGTTTAATTTATTATTTATTTATTTATTTATTTTTGAGTTGGAGTCTCACTCTGTCGCCCAGACTGGAGTGCAGTGGCCACTCCCGGCCACCGCAGCCTCGACCTTCTGGGCTCCAGCGATCCTTCTGTCTCAGCCTTCCAAGTAGCTGGAACTATAGGTGTACGCTACCACGCCCGGCTAATTTTTGATTTATTGTAGAGATGAGGTCTCGCCAAGTTGCCCAGGCAGGTCTCGAAACAGTGGGCTCAGGCAATCCACTCACCTCAGCCTCCCAAAGTGAGGGATTACAGGCTGAGCCACAGAGCCCGGATAAAAGTTTAATTTAAAAAATATGAACATGTCACTTTTTCTCAAAACTTTTCTATGACTGTCAAATAGTTATGTATATTGCAAAGTCTTTTAAGATCTAACCTCTGATCAACAATCTTTCAAACTTCACTTTCCATCACTGCCTCTCCATCAGCTCACTGAATGTCCAGAGCAGCTGGACAATAAATATAGAGCCTGAGTTTTTTCAGCGACCTGATTCAGTACCTTTATGCAAATTAGATTAAAGATGTCCCTGCCTCAAGTAGAGGCAGCCATATGTTGGGGATCAGAGTTAAGTGGAAAGAGAATGACCTATATCTCCATCAGTACTTAAACCTTCAATGATCCTCACCTAGTCTACAGCAATGTCTTTCTTACTGGTCTCAAATCCTCATACTTCTATCTCCTGAATCTTGGTTCTTGTGGTGGTTGATATTAGGTGTCAACTTGACTAGATTGAGGGACACCTAGATGGCTGGTGAAGCATTGTTTCTGAGCGTGTCTGTGAGAGTGTTTCTAGAGGAGACTGATACAAAAGTCAGTGGACTAGGAGAGGAAGACCCACCCTCAGTGTCGGTGGGTACCATCTAACTGGCTGCCAGAACAGCTACAAAAAGCAGGCAGAACAAGAGGGATGAGTAGCTTCTTGAGTTTCTTCTCTCTCTCCTTCCTTAGAGAGATGCTTTGTTTCCTCCCCTCTTGCCCTTGGACATCAGACTGCAGATTCTTCAGCCTTTGGTCACTAGGACTTGCATCAGTGGCCTCCTGAGGGTTCATGGACCTTCAGCCTTAAATAGAGTGTCACGATTTGGCTTCCCTGGTTTTTAGGCTTCCGAACTTGGACTGAATCATGCTAACTAGCTTTTCTCATTGCTCATCTTGCAGAGGGCTTATCATGGGACTTTGTGTTGTAATTGTGTGAGCCATTTCTCCCTAACAAGTTCCCTTTTATATATACATATATTCTAGTGGTTCTGTCCTTCTGGAGAAACCTGTCTAATACAGTAATGTGTTACCATTCTCAGTCTAGCTCTTCACCACAACCAATATTATTGTCTGCCTTTGGGACACTCCTTCTTACTAGATTAGTAGGGAAGCAGGAAGCTAGCAAGCAGGAAATGTAGTCTGTTATATGTCTTCCCAGGGCCCATCATAGGGCCTGGCACAGAGTAGGTGCTCAGAGAGTGTTTGTTAAACTTGATCAAATTTGCTGAGTCTTTCAACTAAGTCCTCTGCCTAACCTCGGCCTCCTCTGGCTCTCAGTCACTGAAATGACAAAAGGCCACTTTATAGATCTAGGTGGGTGGAAAACATAACCTTGTTCAAACCATAAAAATGCTTGGATCATTGTACTGTAGCCAAATTGGCTTCTCCTTAAGGTGCCCTGGATTTAAGGCCACAATGTGGGCAGGTAAGAGTACTGCTAAGGTCTTCTGACATGAGGAATTGAGATAGACCTATCTGTACTCGAGTCCCTCCCTCTCAGTTGGCACCCATGATAAGCTAGTCCATTTTCTGCTGTGAGTTTGGAATTTTATTTTTTCATCTGAAGATCACTTTACTGCTTAGCCCTTTATTTATTATTTAGTTGTTTGATTTTTAGAAACATATACTCTGCCTTAAAAGCTTGGGGGAAGAAGTCCAACAAAATGTATCATTAATTAAAAACAATTAAAATGATGGACAGAAATCATAATAAGAAAGAAAAACAAGTAGAGCAAAAATAGCTGCCTCATCTGTTGCACCCTTTTTCCAAAGTTCAAAATTGGCCACAAGATTTCATGGTGTACAGAAATCTTTTAAAATTTTATTTTATTATAGGAATGTGGGGTACAAGGATTAACTACATAAATAGCCTGCATGCAGGTGAAGTTTGGGCTTCTCACTGGCCCTCACTCTCCCTGGTATAGGACCAGGTACCCTTTGTGTTATTATGTGCCCCTTCATCCTCAGTCTCTCCCCTAGCAGTGCCCAGTGACTGCTGATCCCTTCCATGTGCTAATGTGATTAGTGTTCAGATCCCACTTATGAGTGAGAACATGCGGTATTCAGTTCTTTGTTTCTGTGATAGATCACTAAGTATGATGGTCTCCAACTCCATTCAATTTGTTGCAAAGTCCTTGATTTTGTTGTTCTTTATGGTTGAGTAATAATCCATTGTATATACGTACCAGATTTTCTTTATCCAGTCCGGTTTTGAAGGATAGTCCTAAAAGTGAATGCCACAAAAGATAAAATAGACAAGTGGGACCTCACCAAACTGAAAAACTTTTGCACAGCAAAAGAAACCATTGAGAGAGTAAAAAGGCAGCCCACAGAATAGGAAAACATATTTGCAAATTTTGCATCTGACAAAGGCCTAACATCAGGATCTATAAGAAACTCAAACAAAGGGAAAAAAAATTAAAAAGTGGGCAAAGGATATGAACAGACACCTCTCAAAAGACAACATACAGGCATAAAGGATTCTATTAAGCTCCTTCTATTTGATAAATTCCTGAGGGGCTTTTGATATATTAAACAAGAATTAATGCAGGCACACAGAAAGTATAACTAACAGCAAGTGGACATCTGTGGTGATCTTTAATGAGCCGCTCAGTCTTCTTATAGAAGCAAATGAAGAATTTATTTTCCCACTTGCTGGCAATGCCAGTAGAATATGGCCCTCAGCTATCAGCCTCCATCAGGGATTTTCTCAGTTGAAGATAGCTGCCTTTCTCAAGGCCACACCTCCTCTCCAGGGAAAGGAGGAGATATGTCTCTATTCTGTAGTATATTTGGGAATATAAAGCCTGGCTACCTTATCCTGATTCAAAACAACTCTGAAGGATAATTCCAACGTTAGACGCAGCTCAGTTCTCTCTGTTCAATACTGCTTTCTTGCCTTCCCTTCCACAGATGTTCATCTCAAGAGTACTTCTAATATATCTCCCACATGCTAATCTCTAACTTTGCTTTTCAAGAACTGCAGTCCGTGACATATTTCTTCAAGGTTTCCAGAGTGGATTTTGAGTATATTGGGCTTCTCTGCTGGGCTATGATTTTCTGATGGACAATGAATTTGAGGTCCTACATCTAGCCTATTGCCTGGTTTACACATAGTATGTGTTTAGTAAATGCTGCCAGAATTTTAGTAGCTCTAATAAAGAAATAAGGGGCCAGGAAAAGAGTTCTTAGAATATGGTGATTCAGAAAATTGTAAACACTGTGATAGAATATCTATCTATCTATCTATCTATCTATTCATCTATCTATCTATCTTCTATCTAATCTATCTAATCATCTATCATCTTCAGTTCAGCAATTTTAAAAGGTATGTATTATGAGCCTCATTTTGCAAATGTGGAAACTAATACTTAATGAAACTGGATACCTTTGCCTAAATTACCCTAATTAATAATTGGCAGGGTTCAGGCCTGAGATGTGGCTGACTCTAAAGATTTTACAGAGACCAAGGAGATGGTTTCTGAAGACAAGTTTTTTTCCCTCCCAATTGCTTGTCTGTATCTTTTTTTTTTCCTTACAATTTTCCTTGCTAAGGGCCCAAATAAAAGGGAATACCAAGTAGTAGAGCTTTTTAAGCATACAAATAATAGATCAGAAGAAATTCATTTTTGTATTTCTGGGGTCATTTTTCCAGTCAGTTCTTAATATATTTTATTAAAATTTTAATATAAAATACAGTGTATAGAAAGAGACAGAAAACATATATGTAAAGTGTACAAATATATGGTGAACACTGCAAGAACCCCTGAAGTGAATAAATAAAAGATTACTGTCACAAAGACTTTTCCTTTGTATCCTTGGCCAGTTGTAACCCTTGCCTCTCCTCTAGTGGTAACCATAGCGTGGCTTTTACAATAATAATTTCCTCACTTTTTGAAAGAGTGATACACGTATGTGTGCATTCCTACAGAGTAGGGGTCATCAAACTATAGCTTGAGGGCCTAATCTGACCTATCTCTTGTTTTTTGTAAATACGGTTTGGTTGGCACACAGTTATTCCCATTCGTTTTTGTATTTTCAGCAGTTGCTTATGCACTACCACAGCAGAGCTGAGTAGTTATAACAGAGATTGTATAACTTGCAAAGCATAAAGTGTTTATTATATGACCCTTTACAGAAAAAGTTTGTTCCCTGATATAAATTAGGCTGGCTTCTTTTGAACTTTATATAAAGAGAAGTATATAATATATACTCTTTTGTGACTTAATTTTGCCCCTCAACACTATATTTGTAAGATTTATTTACAACGAAACTTATTTTTCTAAATATCAACTGCTAATATTTACATAACTATAAATTTCATATTCTTAGTTCATCTTTTGTATTAAAGTATATCATAATTTTTCAACTATTTGTACACATATATGCATTCTAGAAAATATGAAAAAAATGGAAACAAATAAAATCATTCTTTTGCTGCAAATAAATTGTCCTTCTTGCCATCAAAGAGCGCAAGCAACTTATGGAATATTTTTGCAAAAACTCTTACATGAAATACAAAAAAATTAAATAAATGGAAGAAAATAACCTGTAATCTCCCAGAATAACCAATATTAATATTTTGGCAATGGTCTTCAGTTTTTTTCCTTTTTAGTTCTTTAATCTGTTAGAATTGACAATAAAAGTATTACATGTCAAAACTTGTGTGGTGTAGACAAAACAATACTGAGAAAAATTTTCAGCCTTAACATATTAGAAACAAAAAGTGTAAAATAACTTAGATTTTAACTTAGGAAGCTGAAAAGATAATTGCAAAGTGAATATTTATTTTCAAGTTGTATGGATACATGTTTGTGTGATTCTTTGATATTAATTCCTTATTTCATCATATTGTAGTCCCTTATATCAAGAAACTTCGATCATAACCTCTTCTATGTCTTTCAATAAACTCATTGTTCCTAGCATTTGTCACAGCTTTGCTTGTGGATTTCAAAACTATATCATTAAGTAGAGAATCATGTCCATTATATTTTCCTGGAGAATTCTTCCTTTCACAATAAAAACTTCTCTCTGTCCTTTTAAAGTGTCTTTCACCTTGAATTCGATAATGTGTCATATTGTCTGATGTCAATAGTACTTGAATACTTGATTTCCTCTCAATATTTTCTTAATATTAGCATTTGCTATATTTTTACACACCTTATTTTTAAACTTAAAAATTTTAAAAAAATATCCTGGTATCTTGTTTTCTGTTTTCTATTTACTGTGTTCTCTTTCTTCTCCTTCATGTAATAATGCATGCAGAGAAGGAGGCAGGGAAGATGGTGGCCTAGCCAGTGGGACTATGCGAGTCCCTGTGTGAGTGAGTAAGTGTATGGAAAATTTTGTGTATGTGCTGGTGAGCGAGTGGACATGTGAGTGACTGCCTGAGTGAGGGCTAGGCAGCTAGCGGCCAGGCTCTCCTGGTATAGTGGCTGGTGCCACAGCGACTGGGCTTGGACGCTAGCCATTCCCAAGATGCAGAAGCCCAGTGTCATTTTCTCTTTTCTTTTCTTTTCTTTTCTTTTTCTTTCTTTCTTTCTTTCCTTCTTTCTTTCCTTCTTTCTTTCCTTCCTTCCTTCCTTCCTTCTTTCTTTCTTTCTTTCTTTCTTTCTTTCTTTCTTTTTCTTTCTTTCTTTCTTTTTTAATTTTTGAGTTGCAGTCTCACTCTGTTGCCCACACTGGAATGCAGTGGCAAGCTCCCGGCCACCGCAGACTTGACTTGCTGGGCTCCTGCGATCCTTCTGTCTTAGCCTTCCAAGTAGCTAGAACTACAGGCGTGCACTACCATGCCCAGCTAATTTTTGATTTATTGTAGAGATGATGTCTCACCAAGTTGCCCGGGCGGGTCTCGAACCCACAGGCTCAGGAAATCCACTCACCTTGGCCTCCCAAAGCATTGGGATTACAGGCTGAGCCACCGATCCTGGCCTTTCTTTTTTTTTTTTAATCAACAAACCAATCCTTGCAAGAAACCCTGGGAGAGACTGTCTAAGTGGGGCTCGTGAGCGGATGGCAAGGCCCCTTTTGCAACAGCAGGTGCTGCAGCTTCTCTACTTGATCCTTGTCTCTTCCCAGATCGCAGAAGCAGAGCACCATTGTTTTTACAAAACGGACAGAAGTTTTCCTTTGGAAAAGCTGCAGGGAGACACTATTGCCCCAGGCACTCCCTCACCATTGAAGCAGGAGAGAGACTGCTCTGGGCTTTGCCTCAACACTTCAGCTCCTTGCAGAGTGCTGGAAGGGGCTGTGGACAGAGTCCAGAGGCAAGTTCCCATGGAAGAGGACAAGAGAGGCACCCCAACACCATTTTGAAGGTGGAGCAGGAAATTGCTCCGACTTTATCACTATGGACCAAGAGAATTGATCTTTGTGACTGGCGGATCAACTACTCAGGGCTTGATTGTGGCCCAAAGGGAATATCATGAGAGCACAAATTTCAGAGGATCCTGACCAGTGCTGAGTTCCAGGCGCCTGACCCCTACCCTGATCCAGCTGTGGGACAAAGGGTGTGGCCAGAAAAGGAGGAGGAAGAACTCCAAAATGATCAGTGGAAATAAATAACAAGATGACAAGCATAGAAAGCAGAATTAATCTAGCTGAAAAAAGAACCTTAGAACTTGAAGACCAGAACATGGAAATAACCTAATCTGTAAAAAACATAGAAAGAAGACTCAGAAAGAAAGAACAAAGCCTACAAGAGAGGTGCGATTATATCAAGAGGCCGAACCTATGCCTGATTTGTATCCCAGAAGAAGAAAGTGAAATGGAGAATAACTTGGAGGAAGTATTCCAGGAAGTAACCCAAGAAAACTTTCCCCATCTTGCCAGAGATGTGACCAGCCAAGCACAAGAGATACAGAGAAGCCCCAAAAGCCATCAAATGAGACCAACCCCTAGACATATAGTAATTTGCCTACACAAAGTAGGAACAAAAGAAAAAATCCTAAAGGCAGGAAGAGAGAAAGGTCAGACTACCTACTGGGGAAAACCAATCAGAATACCAGCAGAATTATCAGTAGAAACACTATAAGCAAGAAAGGACTGGAGCCCTATATTCAAAGTCCTCAAAGATAAACAATTTAAACCAAGAACTACTTATCCAGACAAGCTCAGCTTCATCAGTGGTGGAGAATTAAAATCCTTCCCAGACATCCAATCCCTAAGATATTATGCAGCTTCCAGATCAGCCTTACAGTAGACACTTACAAAGGTGTTTAGCATAGAAGAAAGAAGAAAAAGATTGACCACACACTAGCCAAGAGAACAGCAGAGCACAGAATCAGCAGAGTAAACAGCATAAAAAGAAACTTGAAAACACACACATACGTTAACTCCAAAGCCAAAAGAAAACAAGCAAAGGAAAAACTTTATAAGAACCTCATGACAGGGATAAACAATCATATTTCAATAAGCAGCCTGAAGGTGAATGGACTAAATGCACCACTGAAAAGACACAGAATGGTGGACTGGATAAAAAACATGACCCAATTATTTACTGCATCTAGGAAACTCATCTCACTTCAAGTGACACACACAGACTAAAAGTTAAAGGTTGTAAAACGTGTTTCCAGGCAAATGGATCATAAAAGAAGGCAGGAGTTACAATCTTAGTATCAGACAAAACAATTTTTAAGCTATTAAAAATTGAAAAAGATGCAAAAAGACACTACATAATGAAAAAAGTTTCAATTCATCAACAAAAATATCCATTCTAAGCATATACACACACAACACAGAGACACCAGCATTTATAAAACAACTACTAAGTAAACTAAAAAAAGATATTGACTCTAACACTATTAAAGCAGGGGATCTTGCTTACACCACTGACAGCCCTAGATAGATCATTGAGACAAAAAATCAACAAGGAGATACAGAACATAAACTTGACACTTGAACAAATGGATTTAATAGATACCTACAGATTATTCCACCCAACAACCATAGAATATGTATTTTACTCATCACCACACAGAACATACTCCAAGATTGATCATATCCTTGGCCATAAATCAAGCATAAACAACTTGCAAAAGGTTGAAATCTTGCCATGAACATTCTCAGACCACAGTGGAATGAAAATAAATATCAATGCCACCAACATTTCCCCAAAGCCCACAAATACATGGACACTAAATAACATGATGCTGAACAACTACTGGGTCAACAGTGAAATTGAAACATAAACTGAAAGATTTCTGGAAACAAAAGAAAATGAAGAAACATCTTACCAAAACCTCTGGGATGCCCTGAAAACAGTTCTCAGCGGGGAATTTATATCTCTATGAGCACACATCAAGAAAATGAAAAGATCAGATGTCAAGAGCCTAACAAATCACCTAAGGGAGCTGGAAAGAGAAGACCACCAAAACCCCAACTTTAGCAGAAGAATTCAAATCACAAAAATAAGAGCCCAAATACTGGACATAGTAGACAAAAATATTATAAAAAACATCACCCCAACAAATATAAGCTGGTTCTTTGAAAGAATTAACAAGATTGATAGGCCCCTAGCCAGAATGACCAAGAAAAAGAGCGCGAAAGACCAAATAAACACAATCAGAAATACAAAAGGTCAAATCACAAATGACCCTGAAAAATGCAAAAGATTATCAGAGATTATTATGTACACCTATATGGAAACAAATTTGATAACCTAAAGGAAATTGAGGGTTTTCTGACATCACACAACCTCACCAGGTTGAAAGAGGAAGACATTTGAGACACTAAACAGTCCAAAAACAACCCAGGAAATTGACTCTCTCATACAAAAACTACCCACCAAAAAAAGCCCTGGACTAGATGGCTTTCCAGCAGAATTGTACAAAATGTACAAGAAGGAGCTGATACGAATCCTACTGAAAGTACTTCAGGAAGTTGAGAAAGGTGGAATTTTCCCCAAATCATTTTACGTAGCTAACATCACACTGATACCCAAACCGGGTAAAGATCCAACAAAAAAAGAGAACTACAGGCCAATATCCCTTATGAACATAGATGCAAAAATCCTCAACAAGATTCTAGCAAATTAGATCTAAACACACATCTCAAAAATCATCCACCATGACCAAGTAGGCTTCATCCCCAGGATGCAGGGCTGGATCAACATTCATAAGACCATAAATGTCATTAAATTCATCAACAGATGTCAAAACAAGAACCACATGATTATCTCATTAGATGCAGAAAAAACTTTTGATAAAATCCAGTATCGCTTCTTGATAAAAACCCTCAAACACCTAGGTATTGAAGAAACATACCTCAAAATAGTAAGTGCCATCTATGATAAACCCACAGGTAATATATTGCTAAATGGACTGAAGCTCTAAAAATTTCTTCTGAAAACTGGAACAAGACAAGACTGCCCATTCTCACTCCTCTTTTTCAATATTGTATTGGTAGTCCTGCTCAGGCAATTAGACAAGAGGGGAAAATCAGGGGTATCCAAATAGGAAAAGAGGAAGTCAAGTTATCCCTCTTTGCTGATGATATGATCTTATACCTTGAAAATCTAAAAGAATCTGTCAAAAACCTGCTTGCAATGATTAAAGACTTTGGCAAAGTCTCAGGGCACAAAATAAACATGCAAAAGGCAGTTGCATTCCTACACACCAACAACAAGCAGGCAGACACCCAAATATAAAGCACAATCCCATTCACAATAGCCACCAAAAAATGAAATACCTTGGCATCTTCCTAACCAGAAAAGTGAAAGACTTTTACAATGAGAGCTACAAAACACTGCTCAAAGAAATCCAGGAAGACATAAACAAATGGAAAAATATTCCATGCTCATGGATAGGAAGAATCAACATTGTTAAAACGTGCATCCTACCAAAGGCAACCTACAGATTCAATGCAATACCCATTAACCTACCAATATCATTCTTCTCAGACCTGGAGATGACAATACAGAAATTTATATGGAAACATAAACGACCACAAATAGCCAAAACAATCTTTAGCAAAAGAAACAAAACACACTTCCATACTTCAAACTTTACTATAAGGCTACAGTAATCTGAACAGCCTAGTACTGGTAGAAGAACAGACACATAGACCAATGGAGCAGGATAGAGATTCTGGAAGCAAAATCTTAATTCCTCAACCACTCATCTTTGACAAAGCCACCAACAACAACCACTGGGGAGAGGAGAACCTATTCGGTAAATGGTGCTGGGAAAACTGGCATAAGATTGAAACAGGACCCCTACCTATCACCATACACAAAAATTAACTCTAAATGGATAAAGACCTAAACGTAAATCCTCAAACTATAAGAATTTTAGAAAGCACAGGAGACACCCTTATGGAAATTTGAACTGGGAACCAAGTTTTATTCAGAACCCTAAAGGCCAGTACGTTAAGAAATCAGATAGACAAATGGGACCTCATCAAATTAATGAGCTTCTGCAAAGCAAAAGAAACCATCAGGAGAGCAGGGAGACAGCTCGAAGAATGGGAAAAAATATTTGCCAACTGTATATCTGATAAAGGCCTAACATCTGGGATCTACATGGAACTCAAGTGTGTCGAAAGGAAAAAACCAAACAGTCTCTTTAAAAAGTGGGCAAAAGACGTGAATAGACACTTCTCTAAAGAAGATATTCTTGCAACCAACAGACACATGAAAAAGTGCTCAGCCTCACTCCTCATCAGAGAAATGCGAATCAAAACCGTATTGAGATACCACCTAACCCCTGCAAGATAGGCCATCATTAAAAAAGCAAACAATAACAGATGCTAGCGAGGATGTGGGGAAAAAGGAACACTTCTACGTTGCTGGTGGGAATGCAGACTAGTACAACCTCTTTGGAAGACAGTGTGGCAATTTCTGAAAGAACTAGAAATTGACCTTGCTTATGACCCAGCAATTCTCTATTGGGAATATAACTTGAGGAACTCAAATCATTCTTCAGAAAAGATACCTGAATACACATGTTTGTTGCAGCTCCACTCATAACAGCAAAAACATGGAACCAAGCATGCTGCCAATTGAAGCTGGGCTGGATAAGGAAAATGTAGTACATATACACAATGGAATATTATGCAGTGATAAAGAAAGACAAACATATGGACTTCGCAGCAACTTGGATGGATTTGGAGTCTATCATACTCAGTGATCTATCTCAGATACAAAAAACAGAGAACCACATGTTCTCACTCATAAGCAGACCTTGAGCAATTATAACACTATAGGAAAGCATTTGGTCGTAATGGGAGACTGTCAGGGTAGGGGGGTGGGATTGGCATGTGAAGGAAACTGCTGGGGGATGGAAGGGTATACCTCATCAACAAGGGTACCTGCATAACCAATGTTTGTATACCTAACCCTGAATTGTACCCCACATCTTTATAATAGAATAAATAATAATATAAAATAAAATAAATAAAAATAAAAAAGAAATAATACCTAGAAATCTCATTCAACCTTCACCAGTTTGCCACTATTGTAACATCTTATGAAACTATACTACAATGTCACAACCAAGAAACAGATATTAATACAATCTGTGACTCTTATTTAGATTTCAAAAAAAGTGGGCAAAAGATATGAATAGACAATTCTCAAAAGAAGACATACAAGTGTCCAAAAGATATAGGAAAAATTACTCAGCCTCACTAATCTTTAAAGGAATGCAAATTAAAACTACACTGAGATACCACTTAACTCCAGTCAGGATGACCATCATCAATTACTCAAAAAAACAACAGATGCTGAAGAGGGTGTGGGGAAAAGGGAACACTTCTACACTATTGATGGGAGTGTAAACTAGTACAACCTCATTGGAAAACAGTTTGGTGATTCTTAGAAGTTCTAAAAATTGGCCTTCTGTATAGCCCTGCATCCCCCTTCTGAGAATATATCCAGAGGAACTCAACTCATTCTACAAAAAAGATACCTGTGCATGCATGTTTATTTCAGCACTATTCACGATAGCAAAAACATGGAACCGACTGTACTGCCCATTGAAAGTAGACTGGATTAGTAAAATGCTACATATACATGATGAAATACTACGCAATCATAAGGAAGGACAAAATTATGAATTTTGAAGCAACTTGGATGGATTTAAAGTCTTTAATACTCTGTGATCTATCACAGAAACAAAGAACTGAGTACCTCATGTTCTTACTCATAAGCAGACCCCGAACAACTATCAGAATACTATAAGATAGGGATTGGCAGCAGTGGGAAACTGCCAGGGGAGGAAGCGGGATGGGGGGGACACACTTAATTAATAAGTGTACCTGATCTCAAACCAGGTGATGTGGGGACCAAAGTGAGGCCTAAACTTTACTTGTACAATGACCATTTGTCTACCTAACTCTGAATTGTGCCTCACATCTTTAAAATAATTTTTTTTAAAAAAAGAAAAAGAAAATCAACACTATTGAGCTCCTAGAAAATACCAGACTTGATATATATTCTATTTAGTTCTAGGAATCTAATATGAGATTTTGGATTCAGCTGAGACCTGGATTTGATTCCCTGCTCTGCCTCTTACTAGGTTTACAACCTTGAGCTCTCTGAAAGTCAGTGGTCTTACCTGTAAAGTGAGTTTGCTAATAATAATAATAATAATATCCTAGAGTTATAGGGAAGATTCCATGATGCTATGAATGTAAAGCACTTTAATGTTACAAACTGTAGCCACAATTTATAAAAAATTAGCCCGATTTTTACATAAAGTATATGACTCAGAGTGGCAGATAACTCTGTCAATGAGATGATGAACCCAGAACATAACACACTTCCTCCTGGAATGATTATTGACTACTTCAAAACATTACACAAGAATGCACATCGTTTTTCAATGAATTATTTATACATTTAGAAATGTGTTATTAAACTCCCTTTATGTATATCTAATTCTGAATTTTACCTCCCATCTTTAAAAAAAGGTGGGCAAAGGACATGAACAACAGACAACAAACATATGAAAAAATGTTCAGCCTCATTAATCATTAGAGAAATTCAATCAAAACAACGAGATACCACTTAATACTGGTAAGGATGGCTATCATTAATAAGTTAAAAAATTACAGGTGCTTGCATGGCTGTGGAGAAAAGGGAACACTTCTACACTGTTGGTGGGAAAGTAAGCTAGTTCAACCTCTATTGAAAACAGTGCAGCAATTTATCAAAAAACTGGAAATTGAGCTTCCATGTGATCCAATAATCACTGTCCTAGAAATATACCTAAAGGAACATAAATCACTCTACCAAAAGGACACCTGCACATACATGATTATTGCAGCACTATTCACAATAACAAAGACATGGAACCAACCCTGATGCCCATCAAAAATGGACAGGATAAGGAAAAATGTGGTATATATGCACAGTGGAATATTATACAGCCATAAAGAAGAACAAAATTATGGCCTCAGCAACATGGATGCTGCTGGAGACCATCATGCTAAGTGAACTATCACAGAAAGAAAGAACCAAATACTACATGTTCTCACTCATAAACGGGCCCTGAACACTAGTCACACTAGCAGACCCTGAACACTAGTCACAGTAGCACAAGAGTGGGATCAACAGATGTTGGGTACTACTAGGAGAAGGAGGGAGTGAAGATGGAGGGGGCACGTGGCAACACAGTGGGTACCTGGTCCACTAATAGGGGAAGAGAGGGCCAGCTAGAAACCCAAATTCCACCTACGTGCAACCTACTTTTGAAGTAAGTCCCAGCTTGTACCACCACAATTTTCAAATTGAAAAAAAAAGTTTAAAAAATGAAGAATGTCTTGTACAATTCACACACTGAGTTGAAAATAAAGTTGGTAATAAAACCTAGTTCTCTGGATGTATACAAACCTGATTTATCCACTACTTCATGCAATGAACTTGCTAAAATATTTAAAATTTCTAGACAGGATATGTAATATTAAAGTACAATGAAAACCATCTTTCAAAATATATTATTTTCCAGCTGGGGAAGATGTTGTGGAAATCTTGACAGTTCTGCCATTAAACAATCTCTAAAGTTAATAAACAGAAATTTAAAAAGGCGTTTCACTTGACATTCTGCATAGGAAGGGAATATATAAATTCATTTAGAGTCCTTTCAAAAAATATTTTCTAGATAGATATAATAACATTATTGATTTGAACTATGAATTCAGATCAATAGGAGTGAAAAGAAAGAAATTATAAATAGAAACCAAATAAAAATTTTGAAGGTGGAAAGTACAACAGAGAGGCTCTATTTTAACATATAGAGGCTCAACATCAGATTTGAAATGAGAGAAGAATCAGTAAATGTAAAGTCCAGTTAATTGAGATTATTCAGAGAGAAAAAAATAATAATTTTAAAAAATGAACAGCTGTAGAGACCTGTTGACTGCCATCAATAATATGAGCATATACCTATTGGAAGGCCCAGAGAGGATTGAGAGAAAGGAGTATACAATACTTGAAAAAATAGTGACTAAAATCTTCCCAAATTAATTTTTTTATTAAAAAATCTCTACATATTTATGAAAATACAAGCTTTTTGTCAATAAATATGCTTTTATTGAGAATAATTATATACAATAAAATGCACAGATTTTAAATATACAGTATGATAATTTTTGATAAATTTATATACCCGGGTAACTAATACCTCAATCAAAATATAGCTTTGCCATAATGCTGAAAAGTGTCCTCTTGTCATGTTCTGGTCTGTCCTCTTCCATTCAGAGGCAGTCTTATTGATTTCTATAATGATGAACTAGATTTGCCTATCTTTTAACCTCACAAAAGTAAAATCATACAGTGTATATTCTTACATGTCTGGCTTCTTTTGCAAAGCAAAATATGTAAAAAATTCACACATGTTGAGGAGGGATCCAAGATGTCCACGTGGAGCAGCTGACTGGTGCCTCTCTTGCTGAGCATGGCAGAGAGTAGGGCACAGCCACTGTTAGATGAAAGCACCCTAAACAGTTTTGGGTGGTGAAATACCCTGCACCCAGTGAAAATCTCTTCCACACACAGAGACCAGTAGGCAGAGTACTGTGATGGGAGATGCTGGATTCCAGGAACCCCATCCCTTACCATGTGTCAGGCTCACATAGGAACTGAAGCTTGGCCCTGGGTACCAGAAAGGGTGACTGATCCTGACACACTGTGGAATGGTTCCTCCCACAGTTGCATGTGAGACATTGGTCCCACGTGGGAGGAGTCCTGGTCACAGTGGTGGGCAACTGGGGGCCAAGCAGAACAAACCTACACTAGGACAGTTTTTGAGCATGTTTCTGGCTCCTAGGCTGGGAAAGTTTGCCTGCTGATTAAACTCAGCTAGTGCCCGCTGCCAACATCTGACAGGCAACTTCACCCCAAGATCAGGAAGGATCACCTGCCAGCCCCACATGCTCACAAGGCAGACCACCCCATGGCAGGAAGCTCACTCTCTGTCAAGTGCTGAGCAATAACTTGAATAGGGAGAGAGCTACACAAAAGACAACCGAAGTTGTTCCTGGTGGAAAGGTATCTGAGCTACAAAACTCAGACTAGTAGAAAGGGAGCCCATTTCTTCACCAAGAGTACTTGCAACAGATCTAAAAGCCAACCTAACTGGACTAACTGTGGGAAAAACTCTGCTACAGAGGTGCCTTTTCCAGGGTAAAGCGTGGAACTGGAAAGCCCCTTTCTCTCTCTCACTGAGTGAACTATATTAGATGACAGAAAAGGTCTTAGAACAGAAGGACATTAATTAGCTCAGAGCAACAAAATTAGAAAGGAAAGCTAGAGAAGGAAAAGTTGCTCTTCACAAATGAGAGGAGGAAAAAAAGGAAATCTTCAGAGTCTTAAAAAGACAGCGCCTGAAAAAGCAACTAACAGTGCACAAACAATGGGAACCCCACAGAATGACTTGTCCCAGGTGATAGTCAGAAAATTCAGACTGTATGGCTAAAATAAATAAAGACAACTGCAAGACAATAGAACCAAACCTCACCAAGGTAATATAAGAAGTAAAAATTGAGTTGACCAATTTCAAAAAGGCCCATTCTGAGACACTGGAAATGAAGAGCTACATCCTGAAAGGTAAGAACATATTGACCATTCCAGTTTTGATGGGCAGCATGGTTGGTTTCATGTTTTTGCTATTGTGAATACTGCTGCAATAAATATTCTTGTGCAGGTATCTTTTTTGTAGGATACTTTAAATTCCTCTGGGTATATTCCCATTAGGGGGATTGTTGGGTCATATGGAATGTCAATTTCTAGTTCTTTTAGAAATTACCACACTGTTTTCCATAGGAGTTGAATAAGTTTGCATTTCCACCAGCAGTGTAGAAGCGTTCCCCTTTCTCCACATTCTTGCCATCATCTGTTGTTGCTTGTTTTTGTTAATGATGGCCATTCTTACTGGGGTTAGATGGTATCTCAATGTGGCTTTGATTTGCATTTCTTTGATGATAAAGAAGAATAAACATATGGATTTCACAGCAACCTGAATAGGTTTAGAGTCAATAATACTCAGTGATCTATCTCAGAAACAATGAACAGAGTGCCACATGTTCTCGCTCATAAGTGGATCCTGAATATTTACCATAATACTATAAGAAAGAGATTGGCAGCAGTGGGATACTGCCAGGATAGCGGGGACACATCAATAAGGGTACCTGATCTCAAAATAAGCAAAGTGGGGACCAAAGGGAGAATCAAACTTTATCTGTATGATTTCCACTTGTATACCTAATCCTGAAACTTAAATAAAATAAAAATAAATAAAATTTAAAAATTGTATTAGCAAGCATAGGAAACATGCTAAATAAGGTAGAGGAAAGAGTCTCAGAGTTTGAGGAACAAAATATGGAACTAATTTAGTCAGTAAAATATAGAACAAAAGCTCAAACAGAATGAGTAAAGCCTCTATGAGATGTGGCACTATGTTAAGAAGCCATATCTACACCTGATTTGTATTCCTCAAGCAGAAAGAAAAACTGAGAACACCACTGAGAACATCATGGAACAAGTACTCCATGAGGTCATCCTTGAAAACTTCCCACATCTCACTAGAGACACAACTTTTCAAGTGCAAGAGAATCACAGAACCTCCACAAGGCATCACAAGAGAAGACCATCCCCAAAACACATAGTAATCTTCCTCCGTGAAGTAAGTATGAAAGAAAAAATTTCAAACAAGAAAGAAAAGTTAGACCACCTACTGGGGACGATCCATCAGAATTGCTGCAGACTAATCTGAAGAAACACTACAAGCCAAAAGGGACTAGAGTACAATATTTAATGTTCTCAAAGATAAATGATTCCAGCCAAGAATTTCTTACACTGTGAAGCTAATGTTCATCAGTGGTGAAACCAACCATGCTGTCCATCAAGATCCAATGGAGCCATCCTTCCCAAAGATCCACTCTAAGAGAAAAGGCCACCTCCTGACCTGCCCTTCAGGTGATGTTTAAGAAAGCATTGAACACAGAAAAAAAGAATGGTCATACCCATCACAAAAGTACAGGAAAGCCCAGAGTTAAAAAAACATATAGATCATTCACGAAAAAATGAAAATACATACACATATAAATACAGAAGTAAAAAAGAAGAAAAGCAACCACCTAAGAGCCCTATGACAGGAATAAACTCACATTTCAATAATTAATTTCAATATGAATTAACTGAATGTGCCACTGGAGAGGCATAGAGTGGCAAACTGAATACAGAAGGATGTTCCAACAATCTGCTACCTCCAGGAAACTCATCTTACTTCAGAGGACATCCACAGGCTCAAAGTTAAAGACTGGAAAATAACTTTTCAGGCAAATGAGAAAGAGAAAAGAGCAGGGATAGCTATTCTGATATAAGACAAAGCAGACTTCAATGCATCAAGAGTTAAAAAGGACATGTAAGGGCAGTATATTATGATAAAATCTCACTCCACCAGCAGGAAATATCCACCTTAAAAATATATGCATCCAACACAGGAGAGCCAGGTTTTATAAAATGACTACTATGTAAATTAAGAGAGGACACTGACACTCACAAAATCACAGTTGAAAACCTCAATACCTTGCTAACAGTCCTTGACAAATCATCAAGGAAAAAAAACCAACAAGGAAATCCAGAACCTTACCTCATTACTCAAATGGATTTAATAAACATCTACAAAACACTCAACCTAACAGCTACAGAGTATACATTCTATTTATCATCACATGGACATACTTCAAGATTGATCACACTCTTGGACACAAATGAAGAGTGAACAAATTTCAAAAGTTTGAAATAATACCATTCCTCTTCTCAGATCACAGTGGAATAAAAATAAAAACTGCCACCAACAAAATCCCCCCAAAATGCACGAAGTCATGGACACTAAAAAACATGTTGCTGAATGACTTCTGGGTCAACACAGAAAACATGACAGAAATAAAAAGAAACAAGCAAACAAACAAAAAAGACACATTTTATCAGAATCTCTGGGAAGCCATGAAAGCAGTGTTACGAGGAAAATTCATAACATTGCATGCACACATCAAGAAAATCAAAAGATCACAAGTAAACAGCCTAACATCACACCAAACCCTAATTTCAGAGAAAAATCCATATTACTAAGATAAAGTCACAATTGCAGGATATAGAAAACAAAAAATATCATAGAAAGGATAAACAAGACAAAAAACTGGTTCTTTGAAAGGATAAATAATATTGATGGACCCCTGGTCAGATTGACTAAGAAAAAGAGAGAGAATGTCCAAATAACACAATAAGAAATGCAAAAGATGAAGTCACAACCTACCCTGAAGAAATTCAGAAGATTACCAGAGATTACTAGGAGCATCTTCATTCAAATAAACAAGAAAATATAAAGAAAATGGAGGATTTTCTGGCATCACACCATCACCCAAGGTTGAAACAAGAAGAAACTGAAACACTAAATAGACCAATAACAATACAGAAAGATAACCCAGGAAATTGACTCAGTCATACGAAATCTCCCTGCCAAAGGAAAAAAAAAAAAAGCCGTGGAACAGAAGGCTTGCCAGCTGAATCTTACAAGACATACAAGGAGGTGCTGATAACAATCTTATCAAAAGATTTCCAGGCAATCAAGAAACACAGAATTCTCTCCAACTCATTTTATGAAGCTAACATCATAATGATACACAAACTGTAAAGACCCAATAAGGAAAGAGAATTACAGGCCAATCTCCTTGATGAATATAAACACAAAAACTCTCAACAAGATTCTAGAAAATAGAATCCAACAACACATCTCAAGGATCATCCACAATGACCAGGTGGGCTTCATTCATTCCCAGGATGCAGGGAGAGTTCAATATACAAAAAATCATAAACATAATTCAGCACATTATCAGACATAAAACCAAGAACCACATGATTATTTCGTTAGAAACAGAAAAGGCATTCAAAAAAATCCAGCATCGCTCCTTGATAAAACTCCTCAAACACCTAAGCATAGAAGGAATATTTCTCAAAAAAATAGAAATCATTTATGGTAAACCTGCAGCCAGCATTTTGCTCAATGGGTAGAAACTGGAAGCTTTCTCCCTAAGAACTAGAATGAGACAAACTTGCCCACTCTCACCCCTCTTATTCAACACAGAGCTGGAAATCCTAGCCAGAGCATTTAGGCAAGAGAAGGAAATCAGGGATATCCAAATAAGAAAAGAGGAAGTAAAGCTATCTATCCATCTTTGTGGACGATATGTTTCTACACCTAGAAAACACTAGAGAGTCTGTCAAAAGCCTCCTCACAGTGATAAACGTTGGTAAAGTCTCGGGTCACAAAGTCAAAGTGCAAAAGAGAGTTACATTTCTATACACTAGCAGCAAGCAGGTGAGAAACAAATAGAAAACACAATCCTATTCACAATAACCACAACAAATGAAATACTTTGGCATCCACCTAACGAGAGAAGTGAAAGACCTTCACAATGTGAACTACAAAACACTGCTCAAAGAAATCAAGGATGACACAAAGAAATGGGAAAATATCCCATGCTCATGAATTGGAATAATCAATATTGTCAATATGTCCATCCTACCCAAGGCAACCTACAAATTCAATGCAATACTCATCAAATTAACAACATCATTTCTCTCAGATCTGGAAACAACAATACTGAAACTCATATTGGAAAAAAAATCATAAATATCCAAAACTATCCTCAGCAAAAAAAAAATAAAAAAACAACAAAAAAAAGCAGGAGGTATCACAGTTTCAGACTTCAAACTTTATTACAAAGCTACAGTAATGAAGATGGCATGGTATTGGTACATAAATAAGCACATAGACCAATGGAACAGGGCAGAGATTCAGGAAGTAAAAACATGATCTCTCAACCAACCCATCTTCAACAAACCACCAATAACACTCATTGAATAAAGAAGATAATGTTTAGCAAATAGTGTTGGGAAAACTTGCTAGCCACATGCAGAAGAATGAAATTGGACCCCTACCTATAATCATATACAAAAATCAACTCAAAATGGATCAAGAACCTAAATGTAAAACCTCAAACTATAAGAATCCTAGAAGAAAATGTAGGAAACACCCCTCTGGACATTGGAGTAGGCAAATAATTAATGACCAATTCCCCTAAAGTGAATGCTACAAAAGCTAAGATCGACAGTTTGAACCTTATCAAACTGAAAAGCATTTCCACAGCAAAAGAAACCACCAAGAGCATAAAGAGACAACCCACAGAATGGGAAAAGATATTTGCAAATTATGCATCTGACAAATGCCTAACATCCAAGACCTACAAGGAACTCAAAAGAAGTGAAAGGAAAAGTAATTAAAAAGCAGGCAAAAGACATGAGTAGACACTTCTCTAAAGATGATATGCAAGCAGCCAACAGACTCATAAAAAAAATGCTGAGCCAGGCTCGGTGGCTCAGCCTGTAATCCCGCGCCTTTAGGAGGCTGAGGTGAGTGGATTGCCTGAGCCTGTGGGTTCGAGAACCGCCTGGGCAGCGAGCCCTCATCTCTACAGTAAATCAAAAAATCAGCCGGGCGTGGTAGCGCATGCCTGTAATTCTGGCTACTTGGAAGACTGAGGCGGAAGGATCGCCGGAGCCCAGCAGGTCGAGGCTGCGGTGGCCCAGAGCGGCCACTGCACTCCAGTCTGGGCGACAGAGTGAAACTCCAAATCAAAAAAAAAAAAAAAAAAAAAAAGCTGAGCCTCACTGATCATCAGAGAAATGCAAATCAAATCTACCATGAGATATCACCAAACTCTGGTAAGGATGGCCTTCGTTAATAAGTCAAATACAACAAATGCTGGCTCAGCTGCAGAGGAAAAGGAATACTTCTACTGTTTGTGGGACTATAAACCAGTTCAATCTCTATGGAAAGCAGTGTAGTGATTTCTCAAATAACTAAAAATTGATCTTCTATAAGATCCAGCAATGTGCCCAGAGGAATATAAATCTCTCTACCAAAAAGATACCTATACATGCATGTATATTGCTGCATTATTCACTACAGCAAAAACATGGAACCAACCCTGCTACCCATCGAAAGTGGACTGAATAAAGACAGTGCAGTACATATACACAATGGAGTATTATGTATCCATAAAAGATGAGCAAAACATGACCTTTGCAGCAACTTGGATGCAGCTGGAGACCGTCATACTAAGTGAACTATCACAGAAACAAAGAACTGAATACCGCATTTTCTCCCTCATAAGTGGGCCCAATCACTGGTTACATTAGCACAAGGGTGAGGTTGGTAGTGACTGAGCACTTCTAGGTGAGGGAGGGAGGGAGGAGGCTGGAGGGCACAGGACAACACAAAGATTCGTGGTCCACTATTGAGCACTGCTAGAGGAGTGAGGGCTACCTGGAAGCCCAAATTCACTGACATGCAGCCTGCTTATGTAGTAAATTCCCAATTTTGCCCCACATTACTCTATAATAAATGAATTAATTTTTTTAAAAAGGCTCTAAAAAAAATCCACACATGTTGTTGGCAACAAATTCTAAAGTGACATCATATCATGCTTATTGGTTTGGGGACCTGATATGTACTGAAATGCAGAATGAAGTTTACTTAATGTAGTATAAAAATGAACAAAATTGTTTCATGGCACAATGTCTGAAATTCTTGCACGTTGCCTTTCAAAAAATCAATTTTTAAAATTTTTTATAATTGAAAAAATTATATCTATTATACAGTATAAACAATGTTCCAGGATGTTAATTACAAAAGACACACTGTGGAATCTATTTCCAGCAGGAGGCAAATTGTTTGGCCATAAGGTATGTATGTTTAATTTTGGAAGACAATGCTCTTTTTAAAAAGTGATTACACCAAATTATACTACTGTGAGTAAATATAAGAGTTCTAGTTGCTCCACATTCTTGCCAACACTTAACATTATTTATCTGCCTTATTTTTGTGACTCTGGTGTGCGTGTGCATGCGTGTGTGTGTGTGTGTGTGTGTGTGTGTGTGTGTGTGTGTGTGAGAGAGAGAGAGAGAGAGAGAGAGAGAGAGAGAGAGAGAGAGAGAGAGAGATTGTATAGTGGTTTTAATGTGCACTTCCCTGATGACTAATAATATTGAATAACTTCTCATATGTATTGACCATTCAGAAACTATTTTTTGTGCACTGCCTTTTCAAGTCTTTTGTGCATTTTTAAAGACTGAGGTGTCAGTCTTTTACTTTCTACTTTGTAGGAATTCTTTAAATATTATGAACATGAGTCTATTCCCAAATACAAATATTTAAAATAAATTTTCTCACTCTGTGGCTTATTTTTTCACTTACAATGGTGTCTTAATGAACAAAAGTTCCTAATTTTAATGAAATCAAATTTATCAGCTTTTGCTTTTATGGCTAGTTTGTTTTTGTTTTATTTTATTTTATTTTATTTTAGTATAAGAAATCTTTGCCTACTCCTAGATCATAAAGATACTCTTCTATATGTCTTGTAGAAGCCTTATTTTTTTCTTTCCCATTTATATCTATGATCTATCTCAAATTACTGTTTTTTAGGGTACATGTGATGCACTACCACATTAATTTAAATCGTAAAGAGCAAATCAGTGTACTTGAAATACCCATCAACTTAAATATTTCTTTTCTTTATGCTAGAATCCAATTTGTTAAAAAAAATGAATCTGCACATCTATCAAGTTCAAAGAATTCCAAGTAAAATAATACCAAAGTGATTCACACCTTAATATATAATGCCCAAATTGCCAAAAGACAGAGACAATCTTGAAAACAGCAAAAGAGAAATACCTCATCACATACACATGATCTTCAATAAAAATAATAGCTGATTTCTCATAAGAAACCGTGGATGTAAGAAGACAGTGGAATAACACACTTAAGTGTTGAAAGGAAAAAAAAACAACTCTAAACAAAGAATGCTATGTTCCCCAAAATTTACTTCATATTTAAAGCTAAATTCAGATATTCTAAGATAGACAAACCTTGTATGTTTTGTAGAATTCTACTGAAAAACGATCTAGTCCAAGACTTTTATTTGTAGGTAGTTTTCTTATGATGGAATCAACTTCCTGGGTTGTTACTGGTCTATTTAGTGTCTCAGTTTCTTCTTATTTCAACCTAGGGAAGTTGTGTGATGTCATTTAGGTTTTCGAGCTTGTTTCCATACAGGAATGCATAGTAATCTCTAATTTTTTATATTTCTTTAGGATCATTTGTGATTTGATCTTTTGTGTTTCTGATTATGTTTATTTAGACTCTCTCTCTCTCTGGGTGTTCCAGCTAGGGGTCCATCAATCTTATTTGTCCTTTCAAAGAACCAGCTTTGTGTTTTATTGATTTTTTTCTATGGTATATGTCTTCTTTTTTTTTTTTTTTTTGAGTTGGAGTCTCACTCTGTCACCCAGACTGGAGTGCAGTGGCCGCTTCCGGCCACCGCAGCCTCGACCTGCTGGAGTCCGGCGATCCTTCCGCCTCAGCCTTCCGAGTAGCCGGAATTACAGGCATGCGCTACCATGCCCGGCTGGTTTTTTAATTTATTGTAGAGATGAGGTCTCGCTGCCCAGGCGGGTCTCGAACCCACGGGCTTAGGCAATCCGCTCACCTCAGCCTCCCAAAGGCGCGGGATTACAGGCTGAGCCACCGAGCCCGGCTTGGTATATGTCTTCTATGTTCCATATTTTTGCTTTTACTTTGGTGATCTGGATTCTTTCACTGAGGTTAATGTTTTGGTGGCCTCCTTTTCAGCTCGCTTATGTGATTTCTTAGGCAGTTGACTTGTGATCTTGATGTGTGTTCATAAAGATATAAATAATCAAAACAGTCTGATATTGGTACAAGGGCACCAACAACCACTGGGGAAAGGAGAAACTCTTCAGTCAGTGGTGCTGACTACATGCAGAAGATTGAAACAAGACCCCTACCTATCACCATTCACAAAAATCAGTTCTAAATGGATCAAAAACCTAAACATAAAACCTCAAACTATATGAATTTTAGAAAATTCAGGAGGCAACTTTATGGAAATTGGAATAGGCAACGATTTCCTGAGCAAAACCACACACAAAAAATATACAAACAGACAAATGAGACCTCATTAAACTGAAAAACTTCTGCAAAGCAAAAGAAACCATCATGAGAGTTGGAAGACGGCCTACAGAATGGGAAAAAATATTTGTCAACTGTATATCTGACAAAGGTCTAGCGTTCAAGATCTATAAGGAACTCAAATGTGCTGAAAGGAAAAAGCAAACAGCCCTATTAAAAAGTGGGCAAAATATATGAATGAACACTTCTCAAAAGAAGACTACTAGCTGCCAACAGATACATGAAAAAAAAAGTTCAGCCTCACTAATCATCTAAGAAATGAAAATTAAAAGCACACTGAGATACCACATAACTCTAGTCATGATGGCCATTACCAATAACTCAAAAAACAACAGATGCTGGAGAGGTTGCAGGAAAAAGTGAACACTTCTCCACTTTTGGTGAGAGTGTAAATTAGTACAAACTCTGTGGAAAACAGTGTGACAATTCATAAAACATCTAAAAGTTGACCTTCCATATGATGCAGCAATCCCCCTTTTGGGAATATATTCAGAGGGACTCAAATTATTCTTTAAAAAATCTTCACATGCATGTTTATTGAAGCATTATTCACAATAACAAAACATGGGACCAAGCATGCCGCCCATTCAAAGTGGACTGGATTAAAAAATGTGGTACGTATACATGATAGAATATTACACAGCAGTAAAGAAGGACAAAATTATGGACTTCGCAGCAACTTGGATGGATTTAGAGTCTATCATACTCCACAATCTATCACAGAAACAAAGAACTGAGTACCACATGTTCTCACTCATAAGCAGAACCTGAACCTTTGTCATAATACTATAAGAAGAGAATTGGCGGTAACCAGAAATTGCCAGGGGAGGGTGGGCACTGCCTCATAATATCATTAGGAGTACCTGATCTCAAACCAAGTGAAGTGAGGACCAAAGGGAGACCCAAACTTGCCTGTGTGATGACCACTTATATACCTAATCCTGAATTGTACCGCACATCTTTAAAATAAAAAAAAAGAGATAAGTAAGTCTGATTGAGTTTTTAACTAGCAGACCTGCACTACAATAAATACTAAATGGAATCTCTCAGTCTGAAATGAAAGTACACAAGACAGTTGAATCTACTTGAGACATGAAGAGCGTTTTTAAAGTTAAATTTATAATAAAATATAGTATAAATATATATCTGTTTATAATTATTTTCTCTACCTTCCAATTTAACAGGAAACTTCATAAAGTAATAATATAATTATATGTTGACTGGTAAATTATATGTAAACATATAGTTTGTGACAGTAACATCAGAAAGAATGGAGTATTAGAGCTGCACAGGAGAAAACTGTTGTTAAACTATTAAAATTAAGTTGGTATTAATCTGACAATGATTGTTATAAATTGCAATGCTAATGGTCATCCTCAGAGCAACTTCTAAGAAAATATTTTAAGATTATATTGCAAAGCAAATGGCAAATGAATCAAAATGGTACAGTAATAATACCCAATTAATACAAAAAGCAAATAAGTAGATAATTTTAAAGCAAAAGACATGTGACATAGAAAACAAATAACAAAATGGAAGAATTAAATATTTCTTTATTAGTAACTACACTGAATGTAAATTGAATAAACCCTCTACTGAAAAGGCAGAGATTGACAAAATGGATTCAAAAGATACTATCTAACTCTATGCTTTTTTTTTTTTTTTTTGAGTTGGAGTCTCACTCTGTCACTCAGACTGGAGTGCTGTGACCACTCCCAGCCACCGCAGCCTGGACCTGCTGGGCTCTGGCGATCCCTCTGCCTCAGCCTTCCAAGTAGCTGGAACTACAGGCGCACGCTACCACAGCCCGGCTAATTTTTGATTTTATTGTAGAGATGAGATCTTGCCAAGTTGCTCGGACGGGTCTCGAACCCTCAGGCTCAGGCTAACTCTATGCTTTTTATGAGATACTAACTTTAGATTTAAAGATACACATAGTTTGAAAGTAAAATTCTTGAAAAAGAAAACATACATAAAATTATTTTTGTAAAAACTAGTGTCATACAAAATAGAGTTTTAAAAGTTTTTAATAGAAACAAAGCAAGATGTCATATAATTATAAAATATAAAGGGTTAATCCATCAAGAAGATATGAGAGCTATAAACATATATGCAGAGAACAACAGATCCCCAAAATATATGAAGCAAAATTAATAGAATTAAAGTGAGAAGTATACAATACTGCAATAATAAACACTTTAATACTAAACTGATCATAATGGATAGCGCTAAACAGGATATCAGTAAAGAAATAGAAGACTTGTATTACACTATAATTCAGTTAGATAAACAGACATTTATTGAACACTCTATCCAACAATACTGGTTTTAGCAACAGCAGAATACACATTATTCTCAAGTGTACCTGGTACATCATCCAGAACAGACCATATATTATGTCATAAAAAAGTCTCAATAAATGTAAAAGCATTAAAATTATATAATGTAGGTTTCATGACCACAATGGAATAAATTAGAGCTCTATGACAAAATAGTATTTGGGAAATTCACAAATATGTGAAAATTAAAAAACACAATCTGAAATTACCAATGAATGAAAAAAGAAATCACAAGGGAAATTTTAAAAATAATTTGAGATTAGTGAGAACAAAACCATAATATATTAAAAATTGTGAGATATAATGTAAAAGCAGTTGACAGAGACAGCAGAGACAACTTTATAGCTGTAAGAATAAATGAATAATAGTCTTTTCAAAAGATACAGTGCCATCAATAAAGTGGACATTCTTTGGAATTTCTGGAAAAAGCAGATAGTATTGTATTAAACAGTGTGTCAGTTTTCTTCCTGCTAGTAATAGCAGCTCAAGTTCACTAAAATAAAGTCAGTCAGTAGACATGTCTCCAACTTCTGGCGCTAAGTCTGTATTCAACTGAATTAGTCACTAAAAAGAATTACTAAGGAAACAGAACTACTCGACTTCAGAGTAACCACTCTTCCCATTCACACTAAGCAAAATAGTCTTGCATTGATAAATACAGATAGGCAAGAAAGAATCTCAGGCCGGGCTTGGTGGCTCAGCCTGAAATCCCATGCTTTGGGAGGCTGAGGTGAGTGAATTGCCTGAGCCCGCGGGTTCGCGACCCACCTGGGCAACTTGACAAGACCTCATCTCTACAATAAATAAAAAAAACTTAGCTGGGCATGGTAGTGCACGCCTGTAGTTCCAGCTACTTGGAAGACTGAGGTGGAAGGATTGCTGGAGCCCAGTAGGTTGAGGCTGCGGTGGCTGGGAGAGTGCCACTGCACTCCAGTCTGGGAGAAAGAGTGAGACTCCAACTCAAAAAAAAAAAAAAAAGAAAGAATCTCAAACATTTAAGGAAAATCAACAGCATAAAAGAGAAAGCCCAATAAGATCGTACAGAATGACAGACTGATAAAAAATTATCTTATAAAACAGTGTTTTAAAAATTGTAATTAATATCCTTAGCAATGTCAAGAAATTATTGCATCCAAGAATCAAGAGCAGACTATTCTGAAACAAGAGCAGCTAAGGGGAAAAACAGTATACCTTCAAATGAAAAATATGGTCACTTAAATTTTTTTTTTTTTTTTTTTTTTTGAGTTGGAGTCTCACTCTGTTGCCCAGACTGGAGTGCAGTGGCCACTTCTGGCCACCGCAGCCTCGCCTGCTGGGCTCCGGCGATCCTTCCGCCTCAGCCTTCTGAGTAGCCGGAATTACAGGCGCGCGCTACCACGCCCCGCTGATTTTTTGATTTATTGTAGAGATGAGGTCTCGCTGCCCAGGCGGGTCTCGAACCCGCGGGCTCAGGCAATCCACTCACCTCAGCCTCCCAAAGGCGTGGGATTACAGGCTGAGCCACCGAGCCCGGCCACTTAAATTTTTAAAAACATTATTATAAGAGCATAACAATACAATTATTATGACTGCAGATTGAATTCATGATCTGAAAATTGAGAAAATCAAGACACAGCATAAAGAAAGGAGACGAAAAGTATGAAATGTAAATTGTGACACACGACTTCACAATCCAGAAGCTTCAACATATGTCTAAAAGTAATTTTGAAAATAAAGAGCAAAGAGCATAAAGTAGAGTAAATAATCAAAAAACAGAAGATTGTTTCTCCAAGCTGCCCACAAAGCATTAATTTGCAGATAGAATGAGAACAAGAATGAAGCAGAATATTAATAATAAAATAACCCCAAATATTTACCTAGATATTTTAAAATTAAATTTCAGAACTATAATTCAAAAACACATGATTCCATATTAGGGAGAATAAAAATAGCTTTTATTCAAAAGCAATGAAAATTCATTTAACACTTACCTTTTCATTAGTAACATTGGATTTCAGAAGGCAATAGCATCACATCTTTGCTTTTTTGTAGGAAAATTATTTTGAATTTAGCATCAATCCCAAGCTAAACTAGCAATGAAATATGGAATTGGAGTAAAAACATTTTCAGATATACAATCATTAGAAATGTTAATGCTCTTTGAGTCAGATAATTACTTAAAAACAAAAATCCAAGAAGAAAAAGGGAGTATAAGAAATGATGGTAAAGTCAATAAGTTATAGAAAACTTCATTAGTGTTAAAAATTCATAAAATGTCCAAACTTAAGTCACAGATGATTACAATATGAGACAAAAAGAAAGGGAACATGCCAAATTGTTTTAAATTCTAGACTTTGATAGAAAAATCAAATATGTAATAAATAGTTAATGGTAACTATTTAAGTTTATTTACAGCTTCTAATCCACTGGAAGAGAAGAAACAGATAAATCTTGATCAACAAAAGGCAAGAAAAATGAATAGGGCTGTGTGTGTGTGTGTGTGTGTGTGTGTGTGTGTGTGTATACACATTATTATTATTTAAAGATGCAGGGTACAATTCAGGGTTAGGTATACAAACATTGGTTATTCCAGAACCCTTGTTGATGAGATATGCCACTCCCTCCCCTAGCAGTTTCCTGCAACTGCCAATCTCAGCCCCCCTCCCCTGACAGTTTTCCATACTGCCAAATGCTTTCATATAGTATTATAATTGTTCAAAGTAAGCTTACACATACAAACATTGATTATGCAGGTACCCTTATTGCTGAGGTATGTATGCCCCTACCTCCCACAGCAGTTTCCCTCAACTGCCAATCCCACTCCCCTCCCCTGACAGTTTTCCACTACTGCCAAATGCATTCGTATAGTATTATAATTGCTCAAGGTTCACTTATGAGTGAGAACATATGGTATTCTGCTCTTTGTTTCTGTGATAGATCACTGAGTATGATCGACATCAAATTCACCAAAGTTACTGCAAAGTCCATATATTTGTCTTTCTTTATGGCTGGATAATATTCCATTTGTGTATATATACCATGTCTTCTTTATACAGTACAACTTCGATGGGCAACATGGTTGGTTCCATGTTTTTGCTATTGTGAATAGAACTGCAACAAACATACATGTGCAGGTATCTTGTTTGTAGAATGATTTGAGTTCCTCTGGGTATATTCCCAATAGGGGAATTGCTGGGTCATGTGGAAGTTCAATTTTTAGTTTTTTCAGAAATTGCCACATTGTCTTTCAAAGAGGTTGCACTAGCTTGCATTCCCACCAGCAGTGTAGAAGATTCCTTTTTCTCCACATCCTCGGCAACATCGGTTGTTATTTGTTTTATTAATGATGGCCATTCTTACAGGGGCTAAGTGGTATCTTAATGTGGTTTTGATTTGCATTTCTCTGATGATGAGTGAGGCTGAGCACTTTTTCATGTGTCTGTTAGCTGCCTCTATGCTGGGAGTCAGGCTTAGAGTCCTTCACATTGACGGGGTCCAGAAGGCCAAAGACCCCAGGTTGCAGGGCAATTCTGGGCAGCTATTGTTCCTGCTGCTTCTACCTTCACTCTCGATCTCACCACTGGAAACCTGGAAGTTGGAAGATGTAAAGAGTTCTATATGGGAGAAATAATTCTTACCAAATGGTAGTACTTAGTAAAGGAAGGATTTGTTTTGTTAGACGTATACTCTTCCATTAAGAGCACCCTTGGCCTTATTTTCCCTTTGTTAAGAAGGTCTGTAATTTTGGTTAGGGATTGTGACTAAGATAAATTGAGCCCGGAGAGCCTTTTGTTTTACAAACGTTGAAGCCCATTCTCCCTGACAAGGGATAAATGATGCAGATTGTACATACCAGGTGCGACATTATGGAAAGTGAGTCAGACCAACTTGCCATTAAGAGACCTTGAGAATGTTGCTTTACCCCAGTTAATTGCAAATTGCTGAGTCACAGGTGTAACTTACAAAACAGGGTAAAGATACATTGCCTGTCTGGTTCATTGACTTTAAACTGATTGTCTTGAAAACAAAAACACATGTTTTCGCCTCAAGCCAAAATCTAGGGTATAAAAGGAGTTGAAAAAGACAATAAATCGGCATTTGTCCTGCTTGCAACAGAGTCAGGTGTCCAAGTGTTTCCTTCGCTGACTCCGTCTCTCCTTCAGGAAGCCCGGACCTGCTGGAGCTGGTCTCTGGCATCTCTATATTTTCTTCTGAGAAGTGTCTATACATGTCTTTTGCCCACTTTTTAAAGGGGCTGTTTTTTTTTTTTTTTTTTCATTTTGGCGCATTTAAGTTCTTTGTAGTTCTTAGATGTTAGGCCTTTGTCAGATATACAATTGGCAAATATTTTTTTCCCATTCTGTGGGCTGTTTCCTTGCCCCCTTGATGGTTTCTTTTGCTTTGCGGAAGTTTGTTAGTTTGATGAGTTACAACTTCTCTATCTTACTTCTTAAGGTATTGGCCTTTAGGGTTCTGAATAGGAATGTGTTGCCAGTTCCAAATTCCATAATGAAGTCTCCTACATTTTCTAAGATTCTTATACTTTGAAATTTATGTTTAGGTCTTTGATCCATTTAGAGTTAATTTTTGTGTATGGTGATAGGTAGAGGTCCTATTTCAATCTTCTGCATGTGGTCAGTCCGTTTTGCCAGCATCATTTATGAATAGGTTCTCCTCTCCCCAGTGGTTGCTGTTGGAGGCTTTGTCAAAGATGAGTTGGTTGAGGAATTGAGGCTTTGCTTCCAGAATCTCTATCCTGTTCCACTGGTCTATGTGTCTCTTCTTGTACCAATACCAGGCTGTTTTGATTACTGTGGCCTTATAGTTACGTTTTAAGTCTGGAATTGTGATACTTCCTGCGTTGTTTCTTTTGCTAAGGATTGTTTTGGCTATTCATGGTCATTTATATTTCCATATGAATTTCTATATTGTCATTTCCAGGTCTGAGAAGAATGATGTTGGTAACTTAAAAGGTATTGCATTGAATCAGTTGATTTCCTTTGGTAGGATGGACATTTTAGCAATGTTGATTCTTCCTATCCATGGGCATGGAATATTTTTCCATTCATTTGTCTCTTCTTGGATTTCTTTGAGCAGTATTTTGTAGTTCTCATTGTAAAGGTCTTTCACTTCTCTGGACAGGAAGATGCTGAGATATTTCCTTTTTTGGTGGCTATTGTGAATGGGATTGTGCTTTTAATTTGGGTCTCTGCCTGTTGGTTGTTGGTGTAGAGGAATGCAACTGTCTTTTGCATGTTTATTTTGTACCCTGAGACTTTGCCAAAGTCCTTATCATTGCAAGCAGGTTTTTGACAGATTCTCTTGGATTTTCAAGGCATAGGATCATATCATCAGCAAAGAGGGATAACTTGACTTCCTCTTTTCCTATTTGGATGCCCCTGACTTTTTTTCTTCTCTTGTCTAATTGACTGAGCTAGGACTTCCAACACATTGTTGAACAAGAGAGGTGAGAGTGAGCAGTCTTGTCTTGTTCTAGTTTTCAGGGGAAATGTTTCCAACTTCTCTGCATTTAGCAATATGTTAGCTGTGGGTTTAACATAGATGGCCCTTACTATTTTGAGGTATGTTCCTTCTATACCTAGGTATTTGAGGGTTTTTATCAAGAAGGGATGCTGGATTTTATTAAAAGCCTTTTAGGCATATAATGAGAAAATCATGTGGTTCTTGTTTTTACTTAGGTTGATGTATTTAATGACATTTATGGTCTTGCAAATGTTGAATCAGTCCTGCATCCAGGGGATGAAGCCTACTTGGTCATGGTGGATGATTTTTGAGATGTGTTTTTAGATCCAATTTGCTAGAATCTTACTGAGGATTTTTGAATCTATGTTCATAAACGATATTGGCTTGTAGTTCTCTTTTTTTGTTGGATCTCTACCCAGTTTGGATATCATTGTGATGTTAGCTTTGTAAAATGATTTGGGGAGAATTCCATCTTTCTCAATTGATTGGAATATTTTCAGTAGGATTAGTATCAGCTTCTCCTTGTACATTTTGTAGAATTCTGCTGGAAAGCCATCCGGTCCAGGGTTTTTTTTTTTTTTTTGTAGGTAGTTTTCATATGACAGAGTCAATTTCCTGGGTTGTTATTAGTCTATTTACTGTCTCAATGTCTTCTTGTTTCAACCTGAGGCGGTTGTGTAATGTCAGAAAGTCCTCCATTTTATGTAAGTTACCAAGTTTGTATCCATATTGTGTACATAATAATCTCTAATAGTCTTTTGTTCTTCTTTGGGGTCAGTTGTGATTTGATCTTTTATATTTCTGATTGTGTTTATTTGGGCTTTCTCTCTCTCTTTCTTGGTCATTCTGGCTAGGGGCCCATCAATCTTATTAATTTCTTTCAAAGAACCAGCTTATATTTGTTTTTTTGATGTTTTCAATGATATTTTTGTCTTCTATGTCCCATATTTGGGTTCTTATTTTGGTGATCTGGATTCTTTTGCTAATGTTGGGATTTTGGCGGTCTTCTCTTTCCAGGTCCCTTAGGTGATTTGTTAGGCTCTCAACTTCTGGTCTTTCTGTTTTCTTGATGTGTACTTGTAGAGATATAAATTCCCCTCTGAGAACTGTCTTCAGAGCATCCCAGAGATTTTGGTAAGTTGTTTCTTCATTTTCATTTGTTTCCAGGAAATTTCAATTTCTGCTATGATTTCAGTGTTGACCCAGTCATTGTTCAGCATCATGCTATTTAGTGTCCATGTCTTTGTGGGTTTTGGGAAAATGTTGGTGGTGTTGACATTTATTTTTATTCCACTGTGGTCTGAGAATGTGCATGGCAAGATTTCAAACTTATGGAATTCATTTATGCTTGAATTATGGTCACAGATATGATCAATCTTGGGGTATATTCCATGTGATGATGAGTAGAATGCATATTTTGTGGTTGCTGGGTGGAATAATCTGTAGGTATCTACTAAGTTCATTTGGTCAAGTGTCAAGTTTAGATTCTGAGTCTCCTTGTTGAATTTTTGCCTTGATGATCTATCTAGTGATTTATCAAAGTGCCCTGCTATAATAGTGTTACAGTCAATATCCTTTTTTAGTTTACTTAAGAGTTGTCTTATAAATGCTGGTGCTCCTGTGTTTGGTGCTTATATGTTTAGGATCAATATTTCTTGTTGATGAATTGAACCTTTTATCATTATGTAGTGTCCTTTTGCATATTTTAAAATTTTTGATAGCTTAGCAGTTGTTTTGTCTGATATTAAGATTGCAACTCCTGCCTTCTTTTATCATCCATTTGCCTGGAAACTCATTTTCCAACCAGTAATTTTGAGTCTGTGTGTGTCCCTTGGAGTGAGATGAGTCTCCTGGATGCAGGAAATAATTGGGTCATGGTTCCTTATCCAGTCTGCCATTTGGTGTCTTTTCAGTGGTGCATTTAGTCCATTCATCTTCAGGCTGATTATTGAAATATGATTGTTTATCCCTGTCATGAAATTCTTATAGTTTTTCCTTTGTTTGCTTATTTTCCTTTGGCTTTGGAGTTAATGTTTGTGTGTGTGTTTTCTCATTTCTTGTTACACTGTATTCTCTGCTGATTCTGGGCTCTGCTGTTCTCTTGGGGAGTGTGTGGTCAATCTTTTTCTTCTTTCTCCTGTGCTTAATACCTTTGCATGTGTCTCCTGTAGAGCTCTTCTGGAAGCTGCATAATCTCTTAGTGATTGGATGTCTGGAAAGGGTTTTAATTCTCCGTCACTAATGAAGCTGAACTTGGCTAGATAAGTAATTATTGGTTTAAATTGTTTATCTTTGAGGACTTTGAATATAAGGCTCCAGTCCCTTCTTGCTTGTAGTGCTTCTGCTGATAGTTCTGTTGCTATTCTGATTGGTTTTCCTTGGTAGGTGGTATGACTTTTTTCTCTTCTTGCCTTCAGAATTTTCTCTTTTGTTTCTACTCTGTGTAGGTGAATTAGTATGTATCTATGGATTGGTCTTCTCATTTGATGTCTTTCGTATCTCTTGTGTTTGCCTGGTCACATCTCTGGGGAGATGGGGAAAGTTTTCTTGGATTACTTCCTGGAATACTTGCTCCAAGTTGTTCTTCATTTCCCTTTCTTCTTCTGAATACCAATCAGGCATAGGTTCAGCCTCTTGATATAATCATACATCTCTTGTAGGCTTTGTTCTTTCTTTGTATGTTTTTTGCAGATTGGGTTAATTCCATATTCTGGTCTTCAAGTTCTGAGATTCTTTCTTCAGCTAGATTAATTCTGTTTTCCATGCTTGTCATCTTGTTATTTATTTCCTGGATGAAATTTTGTATTGACAAAATTTCTGTTACAAGTTCTTTCTGTGTTGCATCTTGTCTTTCTTGAGTCCTATTCACTCTTTCCGTCCATTCCCTAATCCCTGTCATATTCTGGGGACAGTCATCGGTTACTCGTATTGTTTCGGCACCAAGGTCTGATTTTTCAGGAGTTGTGTCTTTGGGGCACTTGAAGTTGCCTGAGGTTTTCCTTTGACTTTTCCTCATTTGTGACAGATATCCTGTTTTTCTCTTTAGTTCTGTTTTTCAGTGTCAGTGGGAGAGGTTTTTCCTTCTGATGTTTGCTCAGTCCTCTATTCTGCCTTGATCTGGGCTCTGGATTTATTCTATTATGAAATAGGATGGTGCATGGGAAGCTTTGCTGTCTCTTGTAGTTTTAAAAATTCAAATAAAGTGGAGGATGGGGTGCACTGATTTCTTTGGAATTCTTCCTCCTCCTTTTTCTCACCACACCCTTTGTCTCACAGCTGGATCAGGGTAGAGGGTGGGGTGGTTGGAACTCAGCACTCATCAGGTCCCTCTGAAGTTTATGCTCTCATGATGTTCCTTTTGGGCCATGATCAAGACCTGAGTAGTTGATCCGCCAGTCACAGAGATCAGATCTGTTGGCCCATTATGAGCAATTGAGAGCACTTTCTTGCCCCACCTTTAAATGGTGGTGGGGTGCCGCTCTTGTCCTCTTCTGTGGGAACCTGCCTCTGGACTCCATTTGCAGCCCCTTTCTGCGACCTGCAAGGTGCTGAATTGATGAGGCAAAGCCCAGAGCAGTCTCTCTACTGCTTCAGTGGTGAGGGAACGCCTGGGGCAATAGTGTCTCCCTGCTGCTTTTCCAAAGGAAAACTTCTGTCCATTTTGAAAAAAAGTGGTGTTCCACTTCTGTGACACAGAAAGAGCCAGGGATGAAGTAGAAAAGCTGCAGCACCTGCTAACGCATAAGGGGCTTCGCCACCTGCTCACAAGCCCCACTTAGACATTCTCTCCCAGTGTTTTCTTGCCAGGGAGGATTTGTTGATTTTTTTAAAAAGAAAGAAAGGAAAGAGAAAATGGCACTTGGCTTCTGCATCCCAGGAATCACTAGAGTCCATGCCCAGATGCCCAGGAGAGTCCTGGCTGTTAGCTTCCTAGCCCTCACTCAGTCAGCCACTTACACGCCCATTTGCTCACCAGCACATACACAAAATTTTCCATACACTCACTCACTCACACAGGCACTTGCATAGTCCAACTGGATCAACCGCCATCTTCCCCCATCTCTCTGATAGATTTAACTTTGTATCATTATGTAGTGACCTTCTGTATCTTTTAAAATTTTTGATATCTTAAAGGATATTTTGTCTGATATTAAAAGTGCAACTCCTGCTTTCTCTTGTGTTCCGTTCACTTTATATACTGTTTTCCATTCTCTTACTTTGAGTCTATGACTGCCCATTCTGGTGAGTTAAGTCTCCTGAAGATAGCATATTGTTGCATCATTTCTTTTTGTGCAGTTTGCCATTTTCTGTCTTTTCTGTGGTGCATTCAATCAATTCACATTCAGGGTAATTATTGAGATAGGAGAGTTTATCCCCATGAAGTTTTTATAGGATTTGCTGTTGTTGTTTGTTGGTTTCCTTTTGATAATTGGGTCAAAATATTTGTGTGTTTTTCATCTTTTCCCTGTATTCTTGGGAAGAGTGTGGCCACTCTTTTTTTTTTACTTTCTTCTGTGTAATACTTTCTTAAGCATTTCCTATAGAGCTGGTCTGGAGGCAATGTAAACTCTTAGGGATTCAGTGACTGGGAAAGTTTTTAATCTCCATCACCAATGTAGCTTGGCTTAGCAGGGTAGGAAATTCTTGGTTGAAAATGTTTATCTTTGAGAACTTTGAAGATTGGACTCCAGCCTTTTCTAGCTTGTAGTGTTTCTGTAGATTTGTCTGCTGCTCTTCTAATTGGTCTTCCCCAGTAAGTAGTCTGACTTTTCTCTCTTGCTGCCCTTAGGAATTTTTCTTTTATACTTACTTTGCATAAACAGTTTACTATTTGTCTAGGAGTTGGTCTTCTCATTTGACATCATGCAGGGGTTTGCTGAATCTCTTGTGTTTGAATGGTCACATCTCTGATGAAATGAGGGAAGTTTTCTTGGATAATTTCAGGGAATGTTTGTTCCAGTGTGGTCTCTGTCTCTCTATCTGCTTCAGGAATGCCAAATAATCTTAGCTTTGGCTTCTTGATATAATTGCAAATCACTTGGAGGTTTTGATCCATCTTTTAAAAATTCTTTTCTATGTTTTTAACAGTTTGGGATAGTTCCATATTTTGGTCCTCAAGCTCTGAGATTTGTCCTTCTGCTTGGTTAATTCACTTTGTATGGTTGTCAGTTTGTTATTTTATTTATTGATTGATTTTGAGTTGGAGTCTCACTATGTCACCCAGACTGGAGTGCAGTGGCTGCTCCCAGCCACCACAGCCTTGGTGGGCTGGGCTCAGGTGATCCTTCCACCTCAGCCTTCCAAGTAGCTGGAACTACAGGTGTGCACTACCACACCCAGTTAATTTTTGATTTATTATAGAGATGAGGTCTCACCAAGTTTCCCAGGCAGGTCTCGAACCCGCGGGCTCAGGCAATCCACTCACCTCAGTCTCCCCAAGTGAGGGAGTACAGGCTGAACCACCGAGTCCAGCTTCAGTTTGTTATTTATTTCATTCACTGTATTCTTTATTGCCATCACCTCAATTATTAACTTTTAATTCTTTCCTCTTGTCTCTCCTCATTTCTATTCATCCACTCTATTAATGTCGTGATCTCTGGATTTGTGATTTGGGACCAGTCATTCTGGGGGTTCTTCACTGTGTGAGTTCTGATATTTGTATTCATAGGTCTCTGCTTACTTTTTAATGGTGCTCTTTATTTTATTTCTTTCAATTATTTTGAGTTTCTTGTAGATCTTGGATGTTGCACCTCTGTCAGATGCATATCTTGCATCCCCATTCCAAGGATTGTCTCTTTACTTCTTGATGCTTATTTTGCTGTGCAAAAACGTTTCCATTTGATAAGGTCCCACTTGTCTATCTTAGCTTTTTTTGCAAATGCTTTTGAAGACTTGGTCATGAATTAATTGCCTATGCAAATGTCCCTATGTTTTCTTCTAATATTCCCATAGTTTGAGGTTTTACATTTAAATCTTTGATCAATTATAATTTGATTTTTGTATCTGATGATAGGTAGTGGTCCAATTTCATTCTTCTGTATGTATTTAACCAGTTTTCCCAGCACCATTTGCTAAATATGATTTTCTTTTCCATATGTTTGTTATTGATGATTTCATTGAAGATGAATTGTTGACTTTGTCACAGATGAAATGTCAAAGATGAAACCGTGTTTTTTTTCAGGTTACTCTGTTCTGTTCCAATTATCTATGTTTCTATTCCTGTACCAATATCATGTCCTTTTGGTTACTGTTACATTGTAATATAGCTTAAAGTCTGTAAGTGTGATACCTCCAGCTTTATTCCTTTTGCTAAAGATTTCTTTGGATATTCATACCTTCTTTTTTGCTTCTGTATGAATTTTTGTATTATCTTTTCTATGTTAGCAAAAATGATGCTGGCAATTTAATAGGTAATGCAATGAATCTGTAGCTTGCCTTGGATAGGATGAACATCTTAACAGTAGTGATTTTTTTTTATTCCATGAGTATAGAATGCTTTTCCATTTGTTTGTATCATCATTAGTTTCCTTGAACAGTGTGTTGTAGTTCTCAGTTATAAGAAACATCCCTGAAAAAAAAATCCCTGGCCCAGATTTTTTCTCAGCTGAATTCTATTCTAAGAGGAGCTGATACCAGTCTTACTGTAGGCATTCTAGGCAATCAAGAAGGATGGAATTTGCCCTAGTTCATTTTATACAGTGAATATCATCCTGACACCTCAAACTGGTAAAGACCCAACAAGGAAAGAAAATTACAGGCCATTTCCCTGGTGAACATAGACACAAATATTCTCAACAAGATTCTAACAAATTATATTCAACAACACATTTTAAAGATCATCCACCATGATCAGGTGGGATTCATTTCTGGGATGCAGGGCTGCTTCAACATTCACAAGGCCATAAATGTAATTGAGCACATTAACAGTTATAAAACCAAGAACCACATGATTTTCTCATTAGACTAAGAAAAACCATTCAATAACATCCAGCATCTCTTTTTGATTAAAAACCCTTAATAATTTTGGCACTGCAGGAGCAGTCTTCAAAATAATAAGAGCCATCTATGTCAAATAATCTACAGCCAACATTGTGCTTAATGGGCATATGGAGCATTCCCCCTAAGAACTGGAACAAGACAAGGATGCCCACTCTTACTTCTCCTGTTTAACATAATGCTGGATGTCCTAGCCAGGGGAATCATAGAGGAAAAAGAAATCAAGGGTGCCCAAATAGGAAAAGAGGAAGTTGTTATCCCTCTTTGGAGATGATGTGATTCTATATCTAGGAAACCCTAGAGAATCTGTCAAAAAACTCCTCAGACTGATAAACAACTTTGGTGAAGTCTCAGGATACAAAATCAATGCACCAGAGACGGTTGCATTCTATACACCAACAAAAAGTAGGCTGAAAACCAAATAAAAAACACAATCTCATTCACAGCAACCACAAAAAAATAAAGAAATAAAAGAAAAATAAGTACTGTGGCATTCACTTAACTTGAAAAGTGAAAAACCTTTCCATTTCTGAAGTTATTTCTCATGTGAAAAATCATGGGGTTTTCAGAGATAATGTGTTTATGCTCTTTCAACTCTGACCATAATTTGAGACAGCTTTTCTCAAAGCTTGATTTACACAATAATAGGTCCAGGAGATTCTCCTTGAAAACTGGATTCTGTAATCAAATAAGTTGATAAAAGCTGCATAAGGGTACTATTAAGAGATTCACAATAAATGTTAGCATATTAAAGTTCTAATTGCAGTAAATAAAAAAAAACTTTTCTCCAGACTTTCTAACAATAGAGCCTCTCTTCATTTTGATTTTAAAGTTTCATAAACTTTTAAGAGTATATGGAACATACTTCTAGAAACTCTTCTTCTTTTGGAAACACCAAAACCATGGGAAAGGGTGACTGAAAAGGAAGATGCAGAAGAAACTTGTGAGGAAAGACCTGCTAAGAACTATTCCTACATGGAGAAAAGGGTTTTCTGTGATGGGCTTCATGTAGGCTGGTGGTCCAGAAATATAAGCCCGAAACCTGAGGCACCTGAATTGATATCAGTTGACAATTATCTAAGGAAAGAAAATGGTTTTATTTGGTTCATCTTTAGAAATAAGGATATTTGGTCTGAATGTCATGAGATACAGGGACTTTTGTTTCTTCACTATGAGTGTTTTCTTTCTTTCTTTTCATTTCTTTTCTTTTTTCTTTCTTTATTTTCTTTTTTTTTTTGAATCCACAAGTCTCACTCTGTCACCCAGACTTGAGTGCAGTGGCAGGATCACTGCTCACTGCAACCTCTAATTCCTGGGTTCTGGGGATCCTTCCACCTCAGGTCCCAGAGTATCTGGGGTTATATGTTGTGCCACCACACCTGGCTGCTTTTTATTTTATTTTTTGTAGAGGTGAAGTCTTACTATGTTGCCTGGACTTAAAACTTAATTGCTAACAGCCTACTGATTTTGTTTTACTTTGTTTTGTTTTGTTTTTGATACAGGGTCTCATTGTATCACCCATACTGGTGTGCAGTGGTGTGATAATTGCAATTAAAAAAAATTTTTTTTCTGCAGAGTCAGGGTCTCACTGTGATGTTGCCCAGGCTGGTTTCAAAATCCTGGCCTCAAATGATCCTCCTGCCTCAACTTCCCAAAATGCTGGAATTATAGATGCAAACCACTGAGTTTGACCTCATTATGTGTGTTTTCTTTGCTCTCTTTAACTACTGATTATTAGTGAAAAAGTATTTTTTTAAAGAAAATGGGGAAATTTCATCCTTAAAATGAACATATGTAGGGGACTGAGCCTCACTTAATTGTCAGTCTGGTTGAGAGAAGAGGTGCAAAACAGATTGTGAGTATTGTCAATTTTAAGAAGTAAAGTAAAAGAGAATTTTAAAATGAGCAAAGTATCTGAACAGCTGTTTCTTCAAAGAAAATACACAAATGGCCAAGGGGCTCATGAAGAGATAATCAACATTATTGTCTTTAGAGAAAAACAGTAGGATACCACGCCATACCACCTAGGATATCTAGAAGTTAAAAAAAAAATGTTAGGAAGGATGTAGAGAAATTACATCTCTCATACATTGCTAGTGGAAATGTAAAACAATAAAGCCCTTGTGAAAATATTTTAGCAGTTTCTAAAAAGTTTTAAATGAAGTTATCATTTGACCCAAAATTGCCACTGTTAGTTATACACTCAAGAGAATTGAAAACATACGAGCATTGTAAATGTTTTATACACAAAAATGGTATGTGAAATGATGAATTTGTTCATTTGTCTGATTTAATTATTCTACCTTGTAAACATCTATCAAAGCATAATATTATCTCAATAACTGTATGCACTTACTATTTGTAAATTAAAAGTAAAGTATTAAAAAATTTAAAACAAGCAAGACACCCCAAAACGCATATAAATGTTTATAGATGCATTATTCACAACAATAAAAAGTGAAAACAACTCAAATGTTTAACTACTGATAAGTGGATAAACAAAATGTGATATTTTGATATAATGAAATGTTTTCATTCATAAAAAGGAAAAGCACTGATACATGCTGCAACAAAATTGAACTTTGAAAACATTACCTTAAGTGAAATAATCTAGTCACAAAAAAATTACTCATTATATGATTCCTTTTATGCAAAGTGCCCATAATAATTAAACATACATACACAAAATTAGTCAAATCTATTGATCTTACTTGGGAGGGATGGGTGGATGGGTATAATAGCTAAAGGGTATGGAGTTGCTTTATGAGGTGGTGAAAATGTTCTAAAATTTACTACAGTGATGGTTACACATGTCTATAAATTTCATAGAAATCATTAAATTGCAAACTTCAAATAGATGATTATTTGGTATATGAATTATATATCAATAAAGCCATTTAAAATATAGATACAAGATAAACTAAATTAAAAAGTAAATAAACTATTAGCAGCAATATAATAGGTTACAATGAAGTCTCTAATTATCATGCGTGCAAATAATGTCATGATACATGATTATAATTTTAAAATGCCATTTTCTATAAAAAGAAAAAGAGAGAAGAATTGAAATAAATACAGGAGAATATCTCAGATTAGTAAAAGTACTTTTTTCTTCACATTTCTGTATTTTTATAAAATTACTGCTATGAGAATATATTGTTTACAATCAGAACAAAAGTTCTGAAGAAGAAATGCATTGTTTAAAGAAATAAAAAGGGGAAGAGAAAACAAACTGAGTATCTATTGAAGGAAGGTAGACAGGAGAAGAGCAGGGCTACAGAAGGGGCCTTAAGGGATAAGCAAATCCCTTGTGATTTTGCAACCAAAAGACCCTATTAACTCTAGACATTGAAGAAACAAAGATGGGCCAGCAATTTGAGAGGAATGATGCAGGAGACTTAGAAAGATCAAGGATTCCAAAGAAGGAGCAGATATTGAGAAATATAAATTTCAAGTTCCACTTGAAAAGCAGTACTGCCGAATTATAAATATAGCGTTGTGTAAATCAGTGAGCTATGTTCAAGGTCTGCCTCCCCTACTTACTGTGTGTAGTTTAAAGGATGTTACTTAAATTCCCTCAGCTTTTGTTCTTCATTTGAAAAGTTTGAAATATAATACCTTCCTCACCAAGTAACTCAGAGGATTAAATTAGTTGATAGAAAGTCTGGATCTGGAACAGAGTTTATGTTTAATAAATGATTGTTTCTGATGTCCTATTGCAATGATCTTTAACAGGACAAGGTGTAAATACTAGAATTTATTTTAATTTCTTCTTTTAAAATAACATCTTTATTAAGCTATAAGTAACATTCCATAAAATTTACCACTTTGAAGTATACAATTCAGTGACTTTTATTATATTTACAGTTTTTGGACTATCATCAATATGTAATTCAAATTGTTTTCATTACCTCAATGAATTCCTGCATCCATTTGCAATCTTTCTTCACTTATTACCCCTCAACCCTAGGCAACCACAAATATACTTTCCATATATTTGGATTTATCTGAATATCTCATATAAATAGACTCATAATATTTGTCCTTTTGTATCTTGCTTCTTTCTCTAAACATATTATTTTCAAGGTTCATTCATGCTGTAGCATGCATAAGTACTTCACTTCTTTTAATTGCTGAGTATTATTCCATTGCATGACTATACCACTTTTTGTTTAGTATTCATCAGTTGGCTAGCACAGATTGTTGCCATTTTTTGGTTATTATGAATAATATAGATCATATTAAATTATTGTAACACAAGTTAAGCTTTAAAACAACCGAGAAACACAGTTTTATAATTATTACTTAGTGTTGTTCTTTAAAACACAGAAAGTAAAAATAAAGTTACAAATAAAATTATTTGTATACTCTCTTTTCTATTTACTAATGCTATTACATTTATTCTATTTTATTTTTCTTAAAAATTACATTTCCCTTTATTTCACATCTTTTTGAGGGTATTGAGGATATAGATATTATTATGGATTTTTTTTAGAAAAATTTAATTTTATTTTAAAGATATGAGGTACAATTCAGGATTAGATAGATAAATGGTCATCGTATAGGTAAAGTTTGGGCCTCCCTTTGGTCCCCACTTTGCCTGGTTTGAGATCAGGTACCCTTATTGATGTTATATGCCCCTCCCCCGGCAGTGTCCCCCTACTGCCAACCCCTTTCTTATAGTATTATGATTAATGTTCAGGGTCTACTTATGAGTGAGAACACACGGTACTATTTTTTGGTTTTTATGATAGATCACTGAGTTTCATCACATTTAAGAAATCCAGTCTACTTTCAATGGGCAAAATGGTTGGTTCCATGTTTTTTTTGTTATTGTGAATGATGCTGCAATTAACATGCATGTGTAGATATCTTTTTCATAGAATTATTTGAGCTCCTCTAGATATATTCCCAGAAGGGGGATTGCTGGGTCGTATGGAAGGTCAATTTTTAGTTACCTTTTAAAGTGCCCTATATTTTTTTCATGTGGATTTGAGTTTATGTCTAATGTATGTTTGCTTAGATTTAAAGCAATTATAGTAGACATTAATTTCTAGTGAACAAATTATGTGAGTTCTAGTTTATTTAGTAATGTCCTAACTTCTGTTTCATTTTAAAAGATATTATTGCTAGATTTACAGTTATAAGTTTCCCTCTAAGCACTGATTTAACTGCAACCCCATGTTTTGATATGTAGTGTTTTCTTCTTTATGCAGCTCAAATTATTTTTAAAATTTTCCTTGTGATATCTTTAATTGTTTATTTAAGAGTGTTTTGCGCCGGGCTCAGTGGCTCAGCCTGTAATCCCAGCGCTTTGGGAGGCCAAGATGAGAGGACTGCTTGAGCCCGCGGGTTCGAGACCCGCCTGGGCAACTTGGCGAGTCCTCATCTCTACAATAAATCAAAAACTAGCCAGGCGTGGTAGCGTGCGCCTGTAGTTCCAGCTACTTGGAAGGCTGAGGCGGAAGGATCTCCGGAGACCAGCAGCTCGAGGCTGTGGTGGCCGGGAGCGTGCCACTGTATTTCAGTGTGGGTGATAGAGTGAGACTCCAACTCAAAAAAGAGAGAGTGTTTTGTTAAATTTCTAAGTATTTGTGAATTTTTCAAATATTCTTCATTTCTAGTTGAATTCTATTGTGTTCAGAGACACACTTTGTATGTTTTCAATTCTTTTAAATTGATTATTTCTTTAATATTTCTTATAGAGTGGGTATCTTGAAAACATTCTGTTTCTGTTTACTTGGAAATGTCTAAGCTTCTCACACATTTTTGAAGTATAATTTTGTCCTTATGACTGTGTAGAAGTATAATTTTGTGGAATAAAGAGGTATTGGTTGCCAGTCTTTTTCTTTTCCTATTTTTCCTTAAAGTAAACTTTACATTAAAATTGATTGGAAGGTACAGACATCTACCATGTACCCTTTATCTCATAAATGCATATACTCCCCCATTATTAAAATTCACCCCCAGAGTAGGACATCTGTCACTATTGATGAACCAACATGCTCAAAATTTACTCTTGGTGTTGTAACATTCTATGGGGTTGAAAAAATGTCAAATGTAAAAGAAATGATCTGTCAAGTCATGAAATGACATAGAGAAAACTTAAATGTATGTTTCTAAGCCAGATAAGCCAGTCTGAAAAGTTTATTTACTGTATGAATACAACTGCATGACATTATGGAAAAGGCAAAATCATAGAGATGGTAAAAAGTTCAGTGGTTGTAAAGTGTTAGGGGAAAGAGGAGAATGAATTACCAGTCTTTTTTTTTCATAACATTAAATATCTCACCCCATTTAATTCTGATCTCCATAGTATCTGATAGGAAATCAGCCATAAACACATTGAAGTTTCCCTGTATGCGACTAGTTGTTTTTCTCTTGTTGCTTTCAAAATTATCTTTACCTTTTGGCAGTTTGATTATTATTTGTGTATATGTTGACCTCTTGGAGTTTGTCCTACTCCAGAGTTTACTAAACTTCTTGGGTGTGCAAGTTTGTGGTAGTTATTTCTTCAAAATTACCTTTCTCTACTTCCTCTCCTTATGGGATTCCCTTTTCTTGAAAAATGCTCCTTAAATTGTTTCAATCATTTGCTTGACTGTGCACCTCTTTAAAAAGTTGATGTGACACTTTTCTAAAGCACTCGCATTGCTTTTATAGAAGACAGATTTTCAGAGACCCTCTTTCTACCACTCCAGATGTCATATGCTAATCTCATATTTTTCAATCTATTTTTTGTGTTAGTTTTACAATGTTAATATGAAATACCAGTGTGTATGTCAATGAGTAATACAATGTTTCAGATAATACCTTTTGTTAGTTATTATATATTATTTTAAAATTATTTTAAATAATTTTATTCAATCAATTAAAAACTGCAGAACAGCCCTTTAGCAATTATCAAATCACTTTTATAAGTAATCATTATCTCACTATGTCTTACAAAAACCTGGGAAAAAAGATGGAGTCAATTTTACTGCTTTTATTTTTAATATTCAGGGATATTAAATAATACATTAATGGAAAAATAAGGGAAAGAAAACACTTCATCCCCACTTTGTCACTCTAGCAAATCACACCTCTACTTTCCCATATTGTCTTAGTTTCTTATGCACAGAAACATGATTTTATATAATTATGATCATAATATGTATTCAGTTTTACATCTATTTCAATCACTGAATTTCACAAGAATTTTCTGTGTTTGCTACACAGTCTTGCTAATTATAAATTAAAAGATTACTGATATTTAATCCTGGAAATACAAAGGGGTACCGCCAAAAAAGCAGGGATTAAATTTTGAAGGCTTCTCCCACTAGGTAAGTGTTATAGGGACCCACTGGCATCAGTGTACCAGCTAGTATTGCTGTGACCCAATATTTTTACTTTTAAGAAAATGTCTTAAGAATATAATCAGAGATGCAAACAGATTTCTGCACAAAGCTTCTCATTTCAGTATTATTTATAATCGGGAAAAATTGTAAACAATCTAAATTCTTAATGATAGAGAAATTATTAAATGCAGGGGTACTATAATGCTAATAAAATTATGGTTTTGATTATGTTTGTGAAGACAGTCAACAAGGCAGGGTGCTTAAGATATATTAAATAAAAAGTTAGTGTAAGGGCATTACGAAAATGCAATCTGCTTTATGACCTCAAGTTTGTAAAACATGCTTGTGCAAATGCACTTATGCACACAATGTATATATACTCATGCTTCACTTAATGATGGGGATATGTCTTGAGAAATGTGCTGTTAGGGAATTTTGTCATTGTGTAAATATGATAGAGTGTACTTACACCAACCTTGATGGTATAGCTTACTACACATCTAGTCTATATGGTATAGCCTATTGCTCCTAGCCTATACACCTTTATGGCATGTTACTATAATGAACACTGTAGAAAATTAAAATACAATAGTGAGTATTTTTGTATCTAAACATATCTGAACATAGAAAAATCACAGTAAAAATATGGCATTATAATCTTATGGAATTACTGTCATGTAGGCAGTCCTTCGTTGACCAAAACATCAATGCAAGAAGTCGTGTACTGCATGATTGTATGTGTGTTTACACTAACTTTAAGAACTTTGCACTAGCACTTTAACAACTGTATCTCAAGAATCGTATGTTTATTTTCTTCTTTATCTTTCATGTATATTTCAAATTATTTACCATAAAATATATTTATTATGATAAGTTGAAAAAATATATATATATTTTAATTTAATTTAATTTAATTGTTTTTTTGGTTTGTTTTTTAAATTATTTATTTAGTTTTTATTATGAAGTTGTGGGGTACAGTTAAGGGTTAGGTATACAATTGCGTTTCACTCAGGCACCCAGTTGATATGGGGTGTTTCCCCATTCCCAGACAGATATTTGCTACTGTTAATCCCATCTCCCTCCCCCCACCATAGTTTCCCAGTACTGTCAGTCATTTTCGTATCGTATTGCATTGGATGTTTAAGGTCCATTATATGAGTGAGAACATGTGATACTCAGATCTTTGTTTCTGTGAGAGGTCACTCAGTATTATAGACTATAGTTCCATCCAGGTTGCTGCAAAATTCATGATTTTGTTCATTTTTATGGCTGCGTAGTATTCCATCGTGTATATGTACCACATTTTTTCAATCCAGTCCTCTTTTGACGGGCAGCATGGCTGTTTCCAGGTTCTTGCTATTGTGAACAATGTTGCGATAAACATGTGTGTGAAGGTATCTTTTTTATAGAGTGATTTGTGTTCTTCAGGATATATTCCCAGTAGGGGGATTGCGGGGTCATATGGGAGGTTGGTATTTAGAGCTTTTAGGAATCGCCACACTGCTTTCCACAGAGGTTGCACTAGTTTACACTCCCACCAACAGTGTAGAAGTGTTCCCTTTTCACCACACCCTCTCCAGCAGCTGTTATTTTTTGAGTTGTTGATAATTGCCATTCTGACTGGGGTTAGGTGGTATCTCAGTGTGGTTTTGATTTGCATCTCCCTGATGATTAGTGAGGTTGAACATTTCTTCATGTGTTTGTTGGCTGCTCGGATGTCTTCCTTTGTGAAGTGTCTGTTCATATCTTTTGCCCATTTTATAATGGGGTTGTTTGTTTTTTTCTTTTCAGCACGTTTGAGTTCCTTGTAGATCCAGGATGTTAAGCCTTTGTCAGACCTGGTGTTGGCAAATATATTTTCCCAGTCTATAGGCTGTCTCCCTCTCTCTTGATGGTTTCTGAAAAAATATTTTTAAATATATGAATTACAGAACATATTGCATATTTCTTAGTGGTGTATAACCCAAGAAGGGGAAAGGAAAATTTTCATCTCAATTGTTCTGGGCCTCACACACCTATTGATGTAGTCCAAGTTCACATGAAGTTGACTGGAGGCCATTGGTCACACTAACTCAACTCTGCTAACTATTTTTTTTCTGAATTCCCTAAGCCACTTCTCTGTGCTTTTCTATCTTGTGCTTGTGCATAAAGTACTTTTCTTCTTTTCAGATGTCAACTCACTTTATATATTTTTTTCTATTTTCTAAGGAAAAGAGATGTGGTGAAGGTACTTTCCTTCCCTCTGGTACAATCTGCCAATTAGTAAGAAGCTAAGGCTTGGGTTGTCATGTCTTAAATTAAGCTTTTGTACAGAAAATAAAGCACATGTAAATCAATTGATGCAGATGAACAAGATGGAGAACGTGGAATGTAAAACAGAGAACCCAACCAATTTTTGCATTTGATTAAAACAAAGTTATTGAAATTCTGTCTCCAAACCCCATTAAAGAGAGTAGACTGGAAATAAGACCACAGCAGAATATATCCTTGCTGACCAAATCATGGACATCTTACGGTTTAAAAAATTTCCAACCAGTCTCTGGAGACATAATTCCAGAAAATAAAAGTTAAAAGCAGTTTCTGGTACAATCAGAAGTTCATGAACTGGGTATAACACAATTCCTGCCATCCTATATATCCTCTTCTGTGAATCAAAGATAATTCTAGATTTATCACAGAAAATTATGCATGTCAAGTCAGAGGTAGAATGGCCAGCATCTAAGTCTATTGTACAGAGGGGACACTGAGTCAGGTAGAGAGATTGGCCAGAGGCCATGTTGTCCTAGTCAGATGGTGTAAGAGCTAGACCTGGTATCCTAGGGCTTATCCTCAATGTCTTTCCACATGATACATCTATGACTGTGAGTTAGCCTGTTATAATCTGTAAAGCAATTGAACAAACTCTAAAATTGGTCTAACAAGGATTCAAGAAATAACATTATGCTGCCAGCAAATTGTTTTCTGGTCCTGTCTTGGAGAACTTTCTTGTTCCCTTGGATTTGACAGCAAAAACACCTCCTTGACCCCATAACCACTCTGCTCCAACTCTGTGTCACTTTTAGTAGACTCCAGAAAAGTCTGTCTTTCCCTACCTCCTCCATATCTTTAGGATGCCCTAACCTTTCTCTTGTTAGTGCTGTGGAATTCACTTTCCAAATCAGATCTGCTAACCCACTGTGTCCACCTCACTGCCTCCCCACGTGGAACTGGTTATAGTAATCAGATCTGGCCTTTGAAGCCAACCTACAGTTAAACGTTACTGCCCAGTTTTATACAGTTTGAGAGACTGGCTGGGGGAAATGCTTACGTGCGCATCCTATCTTGAGGTGATCTAATAGCTGTCCCTGGCACAGGCCTTTCAAGGAGTCAGTTGAACAGCTTCTGACACAGGGGACATGGAAGCCTCCCATCTACCTCCACAATGAGAACATCCTTTTCGTGTAGTCCCAACAGCTAACTTTGAATTTTCAAGACATACGCTATATCATCTGACATCTTCAGCTGGATTTTTACAGGGATGTTTTCTTGCCCATTTTTGTTCGGTTGGTTTTTGCTTATTATTATTGTTATTTTGGCAGGCAAGAGAGAATTTTGGTATCATAATTGTTCTCATTCCCTTCCTTCACAGTCTAGTTTTGCAAACAGGCAGCCAGTTTCCTTTTCCAGGGTAGATGAAAATATTTCAGTTAAACCTAGTGCTAGGGAACTTTAAATTACAGTTTACTGCTTGCTACTTCACTGACTGGGATTGCATTCACAAGTAGTCTTGGCAGATATCTCCCAGGGACCAAGTTAGAGGTGTACTGGTCTGTTCTTAGGTTTCAGCTGTGGTCAGGGAGCTGGTTGAGACAACTACTTATGATTGGACCCCTAGAGTAGAAGAAAGTAGAATAAAGAGACCAGTTCTTGGTATTTTCTGAGGCAGGTGGGAAGAGGTGGTATGAATTAAATTGTTCCCCTGGAGGAGAATTGCTGGAGGAAAATTGGGGACATAAGTAGTAGGGATGGGCTGAGGAGAAACGTCAGGGGTTAGTGAAAATAATGCTGAATTGGAGGTTACAAGACTTGGATTCTGATATAGGTTTTGTGTGACATGGGTTGAGTTTTTTCCCCTACTCCCCACTACAACATTCTCTCTCGGTTCCAGTTTTTAAAAAAATCTTTACCATGATGCTGTTGAAATACATGATCTATCAAGGACATTTCCAGTTTTGATCTTTGAGAAGTCCTAGAATCACAAGACCAGGAATGGCTCTGCCAGTGTCTTTGGCTGAAAACAATCCAGCATTGCAGATGGTAACTATCAAACCCTGGCCAGTAGCAGAGAGATAAGTGCATCAAGTTCCTGGAACTAAAAAAAAAAAAAAGAACCACACACACACACATTGAAATTCAGTGAGAAGTGCTTAGCCCCCATAGAAGTGAAGGGAGGTTATGGAAGGGAGGAGAAAGAACACCCTTAAGAAGAGCAGAGTCAGTGATAAAGCTGGTAAAGATTACTGGGCTTGGATATGTGGAAGGAGACCTTCTCTGTAAAGACTTTTAACTTGTTCATTCTGGCTGAGGGGGAGTCTCAATTTTTTTAGACTTCTCTACCCAGTTTTCAAGACCGGTAACCCTTTTTCTCTCATTCACCTTTATTTTCTAGCCCTTTGCAGGTCAGATACTTCCAGAAGTATGATAATGATTATTGTTCCTAACATTGAATTAGAAATCAGAAAATCTGAGTTTGTTACCATAGGATGCAGAATTGAGAAAACCATCCTGAGTACACCTGTTATATGCCAGACACTGGTGCCGTCTTTTTAAAGATGCTTTATCATTGAATGGTCACAACAATCTTTTAAGCAAAGCATGTTTTCCTTGACTTACATATGAGGAAATTGGTACCCAAAGAAAGAAGGGTCTTGGCCTTGTTCATTCATGAATTCTTTGGCAGAACAGAGCCCTTTCCAATATAATATTCTTCCTGTCTTCTAAAAAAATCTAAGACAGAGTAAATGGAAATAAGCTTAAACTGCAGCAAGAGAAATTAAGTTAGTTTTAAATAAAAACTTCTTGAGAATCAGGGCTCTTAGACAGTGGAATAATCTTCCAAGAGAGAATCTTACACTACCTAGTCCTTTGATGAATGAACAAACTAAACAGAGTTTCCAACCTCATTTAATAGCCTTCTCAAATTTTGGTTTTGAAATAAACCACAAGAGTCATACTAGTCTCTGGTCCCTTGATTTTAAAGGAGTCAGTAGGAAGGATAAAATATCTTCTTGAAGATCCTTCCCCCACAGTGATGTTGGCTTGTAGTAAGCATAGAGGCAAATGCTAGGCTGAGGAATTTGGCATGGCTATCCTTGAACTGGGCTTGGAAGAATGACAATGTTGTGCCTGCATTTCCACCACAAATTGGACTAAGTCATATGAGATAGGAGCTGGAAAAGCGAAACAACCATCAGAGCATACATCATTAATAAAAATTATCTATTAGGACCACAATAAGACATTTAGGGACCCTAAACTCCAATAAGATTTCAAGATTCCCTTTCCCCATATGCAATTTTTAAATAAACCCTACTGAACCATAAAATAAGTGAAAGGAAGTCTTAGTTTTCCTCAGAATGACTAATTGAAGATATTTTGGTTGTTTTATTTTTTTATATCAGGTACCAGATCATTTCAAAAAACTTTTTTTGGAGTATCTGTTCACTGGTGCCCTAAGCACAAACTTGATCTGCTTATTAGGTGATCTAGAACCAAGCCCTTTTAGATTTCTTTCTCAACAAATACAGAAAATCTTTCTCTCTTGCCCGGTCTCTAGGGTACCAGTTTGATGATTATCTGGAACAGAAATTTTCAACCTGTTTTCACATATCGCTAAACAAAATGCCTTTTTGTTTTCTCAGAAATTGTTTCTTGCTTTGGACATTTTTTGCTTTGATAGAATTACCTTGAATGCCCTCAATATCTTTCTGATGGATTTCCTGAAGCTATTAAGCATATTTATTTTCTAAGTGAAGAAACAGGTCCAAAGAGGGGAAGCAATTCAACTAAGGTGCTTTGGTAAAGGTTGGACTCAATGTTGATTTTTTTTCTTGATCTGTCTAGAATTGTTAGTAGAGTATTTAAGTCCCCAGCTATGATAGTGTTAGTGTCAATATCTTTTTTTAGTTTACCTAGAAGCTGCTTTATAAAAGTTGGTACTCCTATGTTGGGTGCATATATGTTTAGGATGGATATTTCTTGTTGATGGACTGAACCTTTTATCATTATGCAATGACCTTCCATATCTTTTAAAATTTTTAATAGCTTAAAGGTATTTTTTCTGATATTATGATTGCAGTTCTTGCTTTATTTTGTGTTCCATTAACCTGAAATTTGTTTTCCATTCATCCTTTTACGTTGAGACTGTGAGTGTTCTATCTGGTGAGATGAGTTTCCTGGAGACAACATTTTGTTCCTTCATATATTTTATCCAATTTGCCCAGATAGCTATCCAGCAGAATTCTACAAAACATACAAGGAAGAGCTGATACCAATCTTATTCAAAGTATTCCAGGCAACCAAGAAAGATGGAACTCTCCCCAAATCATATTATGAAGCTAACATCACATTGATACCCAAACTGGGTAATGATCCAACAAAGAAAGAACCACAGGCCAATATACTTGATGAACATAGATGCTAAAATTCTCAGCAAGATTCTAGCAAACAGGATCCAACAACACACCTAAAAAATCATCCACTATGACCAAGTAGGTATCGTTCCTGAGATGAAGGGCTGATTCAACATCTGAAAGACCATAAACATAAATAAACACATCAACAGGTGTAGAAACAAAAACCACATGATTATATCATTAGATGTGAGTGAAAATTCTTTCGATAAAATCCAGCATCCCTTCTTGATAAAAACCCTCAAACATCTAGAAATAAATTGAACACACCTCAAAATAGTAAGAGCCATCTAAAAGAAACCCACACTCAACATACTGCTAAACAGACAGAAATTGGAAACATTTCCCCTGAAAACTGGAACAAGACCAAGATGCCCACTGTCTCCCCTCCTGTTCAACATAGAACCGGAAGTCCTAGCTAGAGGAATCAGACAAGAGAAGGAAATCAGGAATATCCAGATAGAAAACGAGGAAGTTAAGTTATTCCTCTTTGCAGACGACATGATTCTATACCTCAAAAACCCAAGAGAATCTGCCTAAAATCTCCTTGCACTGATAAAGGACTTTGGCAAACTCTCAGAGTAAAAAATAAATGTGTAAAAGACAGTCACAGTCTTATACATCAAAACAACAACAGCAACAACAGCAACAAAAAACAATCAGAAACTCAAATAAAAAGCACAATCCCATTCACAACAACCACAGTAAAATCTAAATACCTTGGCATCTTCTTAACCAGAGACATGGAAGACCTTTATAACAAAAACTACAAAACACTGCTCAAAGAAATCAAAGAGGACACAAACAAATGGAAAAATATTCCATGTTCATTGACTGGAAGAATCAACATTGTTAAGATGTCCATCTTACCTAAGGCAATCTACAGATTTAACACAATACCCATTAAAAAATCAGCAGCATTCTTCTCAGACCTGGAAATGACAGTACAGGAACTCATATGGAAACATAACCACAAATAGTCAAAAAATTTCTCAGCCAAAAAAAAAAAAACACAAAAAACAAAACAACAACAATAAAAAACAAAGCAGGAGTTATCACACTCCCAGACTTTAAACTTTATTATAAAACTACAGTAATCAAAACAGCCAGGTATTGGTACAAGAACAAGCATGTAGACCAATGGAACAGGTTAGATATTCCGGAAGCAAAACCTCAATTTCTCAACCAACTCATCTTTCACAAAGCCTCCACTGTCAACTACTGGGGAAAGAAGAACCTATTTGGTAAGTGGTGTGGGGAAAACTGGCTGACCACATGCAGAAGAGTAAAACAAGACCCCTACCTATCACCAAACACAAAAATCAACTCTAAATGGATCAAACACCTAAATGTAACATCTCAAGCTATCAGAACCATAGAAAATGCAGGAGACACCCTTATGGAAATTGGAACTGGCGACCGATTCCTGGTCAAATCCACAAGTGCCCATGCCATAAGAGACAAGATAGACAAGTGAGACCTTATCAAACTGACAAGCTTCTGCCAGACCAAAGAAGTCATCAAGAAAATGGGGAGACAACCTACAGACTGGGAAATAATATTTGCCAACTATATATCTGACAAAGGCCTAACATATAGGGTCTATAAGGAATTCAAACATGCTGAAAGAAAAAACAAACAGCCCCATTACAAAGTGGGCAAAGATATGGATAGACACTTCTCAAAAGAAGACAGAGCAACCAACAGATACATGAAAAAAGATCAGCCTCACTAGTGATCAAGGAAATGCAAATTAAAATCATACTGAGATATCACTTAACTTCAGTCAGGATGACCATCATCAATAACTCAAAAAACAACAAATGATAGAGAAGGTGTGGAAAAAGGGAACACTACTACACTCTTTGATGGGAGTGTAAACTAGTACAACCTCTGTGGAAAAGATTGTTGATTCCTAAAAGATCTAAAAATTGACCTTCCATACAATCACTCAATTCCCCTATTGGGAATATACCAGGAGGAACCCAAATCACTCTATGAAAAAAGATGTCTGCACATGCATGTTTATTGCAGCATTATTCAAAATAGCAAAAATATGAAAAGAGAGTTTGATAAAAAAAATGTAGTACATATACATGATGGAATATCACACAGCCATAAAGAAAGACAAAATTATGAGATTCACAGAAACTTGGATGGACTTAGAGTCTATAATACAGAGTGGTTTATCACAGAAACAAAGAACTGAGTATCTCATGTTCTCACTCATTAGCAGACCTTGAACAATTGTCATAATACTATAAGAAAGGGATTGGCAGTAGTGGGAAACTGCCAGGAGAGGAGGGAGGCACATCTCATCAACAAGAATGCCTGCTTAATGAACAGTTGAACGCCACATCTTTAAAATTAAAAATTAAAAAAAAAATGTCTGACTCAAATGCAGGTCATATCTCAACCCTAAACTTTTCTCTGTGGTTCTATATTTTAGAATATTTTCCATTTGGCTCAGGCAGGAAAAAAGACAACAAAGTTAATTGCTTAATATTCTATCCTAAGTGAACAATTTTCTATTTATATGTGTTCCTGTTTCAATTTTTTTTTTATCAATAAAGATTATGCCTCCATTTCTAAAAGAGGTTTCTAGTTGTTACTAGCCTTAAGGCCATAGAAAATGTTGCTTGTAACAATGCCCTGACTACAAATTGCCAGATTGCGTCTTCTCCTTCATGAACAGTTATAAACCATGGGCCTCAGGGCTGAGGTATTATTTGATGCTTCAAACTGTGCATTCTTCTCTGAAATTTTAGAAGTGTATTTACATTTTTTTTTCAGGGTTCCAAGCCTTTTATTTTTTTAATCAAAGAAGATGGCTTTGCCAGGCCAATATGGGTAGATCAGCTTCTTTTATCTTGGCTAACCTCAGAGTTAGTGCTAGGGAAATACCTAGCTTATATGAAAACAATCTTTTTGCCCTGGTTTTGATCTAGTTCTCTGGCAGCCTGGTTAAGACTCGTCTTAACATGTATATTTCTCTTGCCAGAGCACACGTGGTATGTTTGGACATATGGTCTCATTTTTATGATCTTTTAACCTTTACGTATTTTAAATGTATTTACATTTTAATTCAAACTCCTGACTGGAGCTTATACTATTTTCATGGGGAGACAGAACAATTGATTCCACTCTTTGCTCTGTCACAAATGGCTTACTCCAAGGAAATAGAAGCAAACTATTTTCACATTTGTTTTATCTCTTCCCCAGGATTTGTTGCCTGATATGGCCACTCCTACTTGTTGCCTGATATGGCCACTCCTGATAGGGCCACTTCTATGACGTTCAGTGAGTCATCCCATGTCTCTAAGCCCCAATTTCTGTATTGGTAAAATCAGAGTAATGAACAATAACTCATATTCCTCCCAGATGAGAAAAGTGGTATGAATGGAAACTGAAAAACTTGTCACACAGTGGGCTTGACATCAAAGTACTTCTTTATAAGAAGTGGTTTAACCTCAGTAAATTTCCCTCAGCTCCTTCCTGCCCTTCCCATGAGACTATCTGGGCCCAGGCCCAGTTGTTTTCAGATGGAATCATACCCAACCCTACTTTATTATGTCTGAGCTAAGAAACAGTCATATTTGGTCCTCAGAAACTCCTCTCTCCTCCTATCTGGCTCTGACCTTAGCTGTGGTTTAACCTATCAACATGTGAATTTAAGTGGACAAGTGACCAAGGTTTGTGGTGATTTAATAGGTAAACATGGGACCTGCGAGAAAGATGAAGTCCAACTTCTCATGAACTGGCAAAAGAGAAAGAAGATAGAGAAGGCTCAATGGGAGTCCTGATTGTGAGTAGATCTAAAGATAACCAGGACTGAGTGAAGATAGAGAGACAAAAAAGGATGTAAAAATGCTATACAGTGACAGAGGAGACTTTCCCATTTATACTGAAGAGTAGGACAGAGATACATTAAGGATGTGGTAGAGAACAAGGGTCTAGCTGAATAACACTAAGTAGCTCTTATGGCTTGCACAAGATTATAATGTGACAGATCAATGTGGTAAGGTGGCATCTGGCTGCATTTCTATATACAGACAGCAGAAGGGAGGTAATAGCTTTGTACTACCTGGGTCAGTCAGACCTCACCATCAATTTCAGTTGCACCTCTGAGTGTCATACATTAAAAAAAGTACGGACAAATTAGAGGATGCTCTTAGGAAGATGCAAGTAGAAGAAATAGAAAGAGTTGAAAGAGTCAGTTATTTTAGTCTGGAGACCAGAACATGCAGGATTTGTTACAGGGAAGATGAAGCAGACTAGTAGATATATTACTTGTGGCCCCAAAGTCAGAGCTAGGACACACAGAGTTCAATTTCAATTTAAAAATAAAAGAATTTTCTGATGGTCACAGTTGTTTAAACATAGGATGTCTAAACTCATTATCAATGATAATGAGTTTATAGCTATTAGAAGTGAACACTCAGAAGCTAAAAGCCATTAGGCAAATATGCTCAAAAGGAGACTTTGGCCTCCAAAGGATTAGATAAGAGAAGTCTGGGGATTCCTTCCAACTCTGAGATGAATACAGTTGTCTTTTGATACCCCTGAGAGATTGGTTCCAGCACTCCCATGAACACCAAAATCTGCAGATGCTCAAGACCCTTAGATAAAATGGCACATAGTATTTGCACATAATCTATGCAAAGCCTCCCATATACTTTAAACCATCTCTAGATTACATGTATAATACAATATAAATGCTATGTAAATACTTTTTAATATTTAGTTATTTTTATTTGTATTATTTTTATTGTAGTACTGTTATTTTTATTGTTTTTGCCAAATATTTTCTATTGAATGGCTTTAACTCACACATGCAAAACTGTGACTACGGAGGGCAAACTGTTCATGATTTTATGAGAAAATCAGCTTGAAGTAAGTAGATCTTAACCCAGAAGTCAGACCTACATTATGACTTCTGTTTGTGTCACCTTTCATCTTATTTTCTGCTCTTAGAATAGGCAGCCTATTTCCTGTCCAAGTGTCCTCTACAGAGACAGCTAAAAAAAATCTTTGATTTTTGTGTATGTCTTCAGATTCCTCTTGAAATAATTCTCCATAGCATAAAGATCTACTTTGGGGACTCTTAGCCCTAATGAAAAGTATCTCAGGAGATGTTAAAATAGTAAGTTAAAATATAAAGGTTTTACAAATGCAACTGCAAGTTTCTACCACTAAAAGAGGTGCTCTACGGATAGAGGTAAACTTCTGCAGCCCAGGGGAGAGAATAGTTTGCTAGGAGCCAACCCTTGTGGTTTTGCACTCACTGAAAAAAGACGTGGTGGGATGGATTGCACCTGGTTTTTCAGAAAGACTCAGGAACAAAAGGGCCGTTTACATTTTTGTACAGGCTACTTTTGGGGCTTTGAAAAGAGACTTGGAAGCAGACGTTGGTGGTGGGTGTAAGGTAAAATGCTAAATACTCCTAAAAGCCCGGTGCAGTCTTTTTACCATTCTCTTCCCTTCTTCTAGTCCATGATCTCTGGCTCTGGTTAAGTAGGCAGTAAAGAAGAGTCTTCTGAAAATAAAGCCAACCTTAAGTTAAAACAAAAAAAAAAGTAAGAGGACTTGTCCAGCTTCTTCCCTCAAGGCAATAGGTGGTGACTGCAGAAGGTGAAGGATCACCATGCCAGTATTCTTTGAGCACAAACCTAGCAGTGGGGGTATATGCAAAGCTCCTATCTGGCTCCTGCAATGGAGGGTGAGAAGAAGGAAAATGCAAATACAAATGTCCTGGGAGATTAGAATGAGAGTGTCTCAAATGTAAAAGAGGTTACCTTGGGCAGCAAGCCACAAGTAAAATTCAGCACCCACATCTTGAGACTAGTGCCTGAGTTGCACAAAAGACATCAATATCACCTATTACACACAGGCCACAAACATTGTAGTGTATGGATTGGACTCTTTCCAAGAAACACAGAGTATCCCTGTAATTAACTTTTTAAAAATCTCCATTGGCTCCCAACAAAAGATGCAGTAGTGATTGAAGTCTAAACACATTTTTCTGCCTTCAGGGAAGAAGTAAGAAAGATCAAGGCAAGAATAATATCTCTATTCCTCTCCTCAATCTTCTGACAGACCACCAACAGAGAAAGGAATAAACTACAGATTACTTAAAGAGATCTACAGTTTATTTCAGTAAATCCATTCTATCAAGACCATATTTTTCTGGAATATTAGCCGATTCTTCAAAATTTGCAAGGTAGATGGATCAGTAATAAATCTTTATGCAATATAATTATCTCACCTCATCTTGATATTTACCACCAATCATGATCCTATAATCGGAAACCCTAGCTGGACAATCAAAAAACACCTAGGACATGACATAATACCTAGAAAACCCTGATAATTTCTCCAAAAGACTCCTAGACCTGTAAACAACTTCAGAAAAGTTTCAGGATACAAAATCAATGCACAAAAATCAGTTACACTTCTATACACCAACAATGCTAGGATTGAGAATTGGATCAAGAATCCAATCCATTTTACAATAGTCACACACAAAAAAATGCCCAGAAATACATGTAACATCTATAGGAAAACTGTAAAACACAGCGAAAGATATCATAGATGATGCAAATAAATGGAAAAATATCTCATGCTCATGAATAGAAAGAATTAATATTGTTAAACTGACCATACAGCCCAAAGCAATCTACAGATTAAACACAATTTTTATAAATTACCAGAATTAGGAAAAAAATTCTAAAATGCATATGGAACTGAAAAAGAGCCTGAATAGTAAAAACAAAAAGAACAAAACTGGAAGCATTACTTTACCTGACTTCAAACAATATCACAAGACAATAACAAATGCAAACAGCATGGTACTGGTACAAAAGTAGGCACATACATCAACAGAACAGAATAGAGAAACTCAAAATAAAGCCAAACACCTACAACCAACTGATGTTTGACAAAAATCAACAAAAATAAACAATGGGGAAAGGACATGCTATTTAATAAATGATGCTGGAAAAAAGTGGCTAGCCATATGCAGAAGAATGAAACTGGACCCCTACCTCTCCCCATATACAAAAATTAACTCAGGATGAATTAAAGACTTAACCATAAGACCTGAAACTATAAAAATGCCAGAAGAAAACCTAGGGAAAACTCTTCCTGGCTTAAGCAAATAAATTATAACTAAGACTTCAAAAGCAAATGCAACACAAACAAAAACAGACAAATGGAATTTAATTAAACTAAAGAGCAAGTAGACAAATGAAACTTAATTAAACTAAATAACACAGCAAAAGAAACAATCACTACAGTAAACAACTTATGGAATGGGAGAAAACATTTGCAAACTATGCATCTGAGAAAGGTTTAATATCCAAAATCTACAAGAAATTCAGACAACTGAACAAGAAAGCAACAAACAATCCCAGCAAAGAATAAGAACAGATATTTCTCAGAAGAAGACATACAATGAAATAATATTCAATATCACTAATCATTGCAGTAACACAAATTAAAACCACAATAATATATCATCTTACAACTAGTCAGAATGACTGTTACTAAAAAGACAACAAAAATAACATATTGGTGAGGATGTGGAGAAAAGAGAACACATACACTATTGGTGGGAATGTAAATTAGTAAACCTCTATGAAGAACATTATGGAGATTATTCAAATAACTAAAAATAGAACTATAATTTGATTCAGCAATCCCACTATTATGTATCTAACGAAAGGAAACTAAATCATTTTATTAAGAAGACACCTGAATTTGTACATTGACTACAGCACTATTCATAATAGCAAAGTCATGGAGTTAACCTAAGTGTCCATCTACAGATAAATGAATAAAGAACATATGACATATATGCACTATGGAATACTGCACAGTCATAAAAAAAGAAGGAAATCATGTCCTTTGTAGCAACACAGATGGAGCTGGAGGCTGCATTAATCTAAGTGAATTAACCCAGAAACAGAAAATCACTTACCACATGTTCTCACAAATGGGAACTAAACAATGAGTATATATGAACATAAAGATAAAAATAATATTCACTGGAGACTCCATAATGGGGGAGAGTGCTGAAGGCTGAATGATTACCGGTTGGGTACAATGCTCACTATTTGTGTGATGGGTACATTAGAAGCCCAAACCTCACCATAATGAAATATATCCATGTAACAAACCTGTATATGTACCCTCTGGATCTAAAATTAAATTAAAATGAAACAAGAATGGTCACTATATACATGCTTACAAAACAGAAAATAATATGTGTTAGTAAGGTTGTGGAGAAATTAGACCGCTGGTCACTGTTGTTGGGAGTGTAAAATGGTGCAGCTGCTGTGGAAAATAGAACAGAGGTTCCTTAAAAAAATTAACATATTATTACTATATAATCCAGCAATTCTACTTCTGAGTATACGTATGTCCAAAAGTATCTAAAGCAAGTTCTCGAATACATATTTCTATACCTACATTCACGGCGGCATTATTCACAATAGCCAAAAGTTCTAACACAAGTGTCCACTGATGGATGAATGGATAAAAAAATATAGTATATACATGCAATGAAATATTATTCAGCTTTTAAAAAGAAGGAAATCCTGTCATTTGCAACACCATAAATAAACTTTGAAACCACTGTGCTAAGTTAAATAAACCAGTCATAAAAAGACAAATACAGTAAAATTTCACTTATATGAATGAGGTACTCAGAGTAGTCAAATTCATAGAGTCAGAAAGTAGAATGGTGATTGCCAGGGGCTTAAGGGAAGTGGGATGGAAAGTTATTGTTTAATGGATACTGAATTTCAGTTTTGTAAGATGAAAAGAGTTCTGAAGATGGATGATGATGACCTTTGTACAACAATGTGAATGTACTTGATGCCACTGATCTGTATACTTAAAATGTTTAAGATGGCCAATTTTATGTTATTTTTTATTAATTTTGATTTTTTTAACACAATAAATAGTGGTTAAGTACTGGGGAGAGGAGAATCTATTCAGCAAATGGTGCTAGGAAAACTGGCTGATTACGTGCAGAAGATTTAAGCAGGACCCCTACCTATCATCATATACAAAAATCAGCTCTAAATGGATCAAAGACCTATACGTAAAACTTCAAACTATAAGAATCTTGGAAAATTTAGGAGACATCCTTATGGAAAATGGGACTGTCAACAAATTCCTGATCAAAACCATAAGTGCCCATACCATAAGGGATAAGGTAGATAAGTGGGACCTCATCAAACTGACGAGCTTCTGCAAAGCCAAAGAAACCTTAAGAGAGCAGGGAGACAGCCCACAGAATGGGAAAAAAAATATTTGCTAACTGTATATATGACAAAGGCCTAACATCTATGATCTATAAGGAACTCAAATGCACTGAAAGGAAAACAACAAACAGCCCCATTAAAAAGCGGGTAAAAGACATGAATAGACACTTCTCAAAAGAAGATATACCACAACCAACAGACACATGAAAAAGTGCTCAGCCTCACTCATCATCAGAGAAATGCAAATCAAAACCACATTGAGATACCACCTAACCACAGTAAAAATGGCCATCATTAATAAAACAAAGAAACAACAGATAATGTCTAGGATGTGGAGAAAAAGGAATGCTTTCACACTGCTGCTGGGAATGCAAACTAGTGCAACTTCTTTGGAAGACAGTATGGTGATTTCTGAAAGAACAAGAAATTGACTTTCCACCTGACCCAGCAATCCCCCTATTGTGAATATACTCAGAGGAGCTCAAATCATTCTATCAAAAAGATACCTGCACACGCATATTTGTTGAAGGTCTATTCACAATCACAAAAACAGGAAACCAACCATGCTGCCCATTGAAGTTGGACTGTATTAAAAAACTGTGGTGCATATACACAATGGAATATTATGCAGTCATAAAGAAGGACAAACATATGGACAAACATATGCAGCAATTTGGATGGATTTAGAGGTAATTGTACTCAGTGATCTATCACAGAAACACAAAACAGAGTACCATATGTTCTTACTCATAAGTGGACCTTGAACAATTATCATAATATTATAAGTAAGAGGTTAGCAGTAGTGAGAAACTGCCAGCGGAGGCGGGGTGGGATTGACAATTGAGGGAAACTGCCAGGGGAGGGAGGGGTACACCTCATCAACAAGGGTATGTGTATAATGAACATTTGTATACCTAACCCTGAATTGTACCCCACATCTTTCAAATAAAAGAAAAAAAAGACAAATTGAAATAAAAAGTGGTTAAGACAGTAAATTTTACAGTATGTGTATTTTATCATAATTAATAAAAGTAAATAGAAAAAATGGAGCTATTATCTTGTAGGATTTTGAGGTGTTAATGCTATGATGCTTGCAAAACACCTAGCAGAATGCTTACCTCACAATAGGTTCTCAACCACTTCTAGTTCCTTCCATCTTTTTCTCTGCCTTGTCCTTCCCACCTCTCTGTATCTTATCCCATGACTTAGGTGCTGCCAAACTTCCTACTTCTCAACAGACTACTTTCTCCTTCCATTTTTGCTTCTTTTCTTACTTCTTCCTTATTGCATTTATTTATTTTTTATAGGGACCATCAAGGACTTCTGGAAAGGATGCCTCAAGTTTTTGTCAGGTGGCAAAACCACATTATTCACTTCTGAATGCTCCCACAAGTGCACATTCACATATTATGTATGACAATGAGTAATAGTGGATTTACAAAACTGCTGCATAAAATTGTGCAGATTATTCACTGAACAATGATGTCTGACTGAGATGAATTGGGTCAATGTGCCCTGGTCTAGGGATGAATTCAATGAGTGCCTATTTCTAATTTACAGAAGGTTGCCATAAAGACCCAGTGCCAGCACTGCGCACATGTAACTAAGGCACTGTGGAGCTTTGAGACTGGATTTGGAGTACTCAATATTCAGAGAAAGAAGATAGTACCACCCAAATAAAAAAATCTAATTTTTTTCTAAATGTATGAAACAGGAAACCTGAACTAGAGAGCAACTAGGTCTTCATGAAATATTGTGTGTATCAATATTTTTTGCTCTGCTAATGGGTGTCAAACAAGGGAGAGTAACACAGAGAACAGAGATGAGTTCATCTTCCCACGATAGCTCAGGGGACTGCTGCTGTCCACCCAGTACAAGGGCTTTTAACACTTACAACAGGGCACAGAAAAATAGGTCAAGTTGAAATTAGAATTGGTCAGGGTATTCAAGTTTTGATCCTGGAAAAACCACTTCTTTCAAGGAATTCCTTGTACCAGGAGACACTGACAGTTTTGCCAGTCTTTGAATTCCACAAATAAAGTTACAGATCCTTGAAGGAACAGAAGCAAAAAATTGTTGCAGGCTCTAGAAATGATAGGAGATTTTGCCCCTTGGAGCTCAGCTAAAATGTAATCTTTCTCACCCGGGGCTCAGGGCCATGTCTAAGAGGGGACTTATTTGTAAAGGCCAGCACAAAGCTGAGGTGAATAACTTACTGTGAGAAAGAATAATGTAGAACATATTTTATTTTAAAGAGTGGGATGTAGTTTAGGATAAGGTATAAAAGTAGCCATTGTACAGGTGAATTTGAGCCTCCCTTTGGTCCCCACTTTGCCTGGTTTGAGATCAGGTGCTCTTAATGTTATGTGCCCCCCTCCCCTGGAAGTTTCCAGCTACTGCCAATCCCTTTCTTATAGTATTATGGTAAATGTTCAGGGTTCACTTATGAGTAAGAACATGTGGTACTCAGTCCTTTGTTTCTGTGATAGATTACTCAGTATTATAGACTCTAAATCCGTCAAAGTAACTGTGAAGTTCATAATTTTGTTCGTCTTTATGGCTACATAATATTCAATTATGTGTATGTACCACATTTCTTTTCATACAGTCCAGTTTTGATGAGCAGCACAGTTGCTTGCATGGTTTTGCTATTGCAAATAGTGCTGCAATAAACATACAGTGTGCAGGTATTTTTTGTAGAGTGATTTAAAGTTTCTCCAAGTATACTTCCATGAGGGAAATTGCTGGGTCATATGGAAGGTCAATTTCTAGCTCTTTTAAGAATCATCACACTGTTTTCCACAGAGGTTGAACTAGTTTATATTCCCATCAGCAGTGCAGAAGTGTTCCCTTTCTCCACATCCTTGTCAGCATCTGTTGTTTTTTGTTTTATTAATGATATGGCAATTATTACTAGAGTTAGGTGGTATGACAATGTGGTTTTAATTTGCATTTCTCTGATGATTAGTGAGGCTGAGCATTTTCTTCATGTGTCTGTTACCTGCCCACATATCTTATTTAGAGAAGTGTCTATTCATGTCTTTTGCCCACTTTTTAATGGGGCTGTTTGTGGAGAACTTATTAGAACCTATTATGGCAAGTTGGCTAGAGACATTTTTTGTAACTTGAGGTTTCTCCTAGATGTGATAGAATATGTTCTGTTATATCCAGAAATCCAATCTCAAGCAAGTCATTCAGATTTAGATATTTAAGTTTTGAAATATATACACGGATTCCCATTGTTTATGTTTTTGATTTTTCTTTTTCCATTTTTTTTAGTTACTCCATAAAATTCTTTAAAAAATAGACATGGTCAGATCTGGGCTAAATTAGCTGATCTGAGGGTGGGGTGCATGGCAGGGGTGGAGTGGTTATAGTGCCTCAAAGACACAGTGGTTGCTTTAATATTAGAGTATGATGTAGGATGTTGAAGAAGTTGGGTATCGGAATGCTCCCCTAAGCAAGGGTTTTTAATCTAAGATCTCTTAAACCCTAAAAACGTATGCAAAATTGCTCTTCCATTTCATATGTGTGTTTTGGAAGTAGGGACAGGAAGAAAGTCCACAGTTACCCTCGTATTCAAAGCACAAAGCACTAACTTTTCCAAGAATAATAGAAGAGATACCTTTCTAAATATCCAGACACCTTGGTACATTGGATAAAATACTAGATGAGTGTTTTGGAGATTTAGGTTTTAGACTGAATTCTGCTACTAGCTTGCTGTTTGAAGCCCCATGGTTTTACCATCAGTAAAATAAAGAAGCTGGATTATATGGTCTCTCCGGGCCTTTACAGCTTTAAAGATCTGAGCTTGTAAGAATGAATTTCCCTGATTTGCCATACCCTTGGGATGACTCTGTAAGTCCAATTTATATAAATGAGGTCTGGTAACACATTGTTCAGGATTTTCTCAATAGCTGAATTTATGGCTTTGCTTTTATCCCCGTCATCCACTAAAGCCCCATGAAACAGAAGAAGGAGGTGGGAGAATTGACTCTTTCAACACCGCCCCAGTTTACAAGGGTGACTTGATGGACTTTATATCATACTGGCTAGTCACAGTTTGATGGGATTTTTCCACCAAATTGAGTGGTTGAAACACTTGGTGTGGCATAGGCAGACACTGAGTCTCCAGTCAGTTTGTTGTTTCTTTTCTGAAAGATTTTTCATATCTCTTGAGTTTTCAGAGATGTATGACAAATCCCTTATGAGTACACATTTGGGTCAAGATAATTAATTGAGAAGACCCTGTAGGACAAAGTTTGGGCTGAGGGTGTAGCAGAAAAAATGAAAGTAACTATTTTTAGTCTACTTCTCATTGTATTAGACTATAGCAAAAAGTGAGTGTGGCACAGCGTAGAGAAAAGTCTTTGACAGACTAACCCTCTGGCTTGCTTCCCTCCTCTGGTGACAAAGGGAAAGGGGCTATATAGCTAGATCATGTCCTGTGGTTTTTCTCACTTCCTTACCAAATGGAAAAAGCCCCTCCCCATGACCTCTGCCACTACCCAGCTTCTGATGAAAGATTCTAGCGGGAGGAAGAGGAGTTGATGGATACTTTTCTGCTTCTGAGGGAAATAATCCAAGCTTTTGTTCACTCATGATTTAAAAGTTTTTCACCCCAACAATCCCATTTCCTACCTGAGGTCTTTTTATAAAGAGATTTGACTGCTCAGGTTTTCACACAAGTGGTTTGGCTTTCACCTGGAATTCCGGGAAAGTAATTCATTGATGGGTGTTCATTGAATCCCAAACTCCTGGGGGAAAAAGGGGTAATGATTTCTTTAACTCCATTTACGAATTTGTCCATACCTTCATTTTCCTTGGTATCCTGTCTACTAAGGGGAGGGCTACATATTTAGCAGATAAGTGGGTTTGACTGAAACGTATTTTGTTACTGTGTACTTCATCTCTCCCTTACACAATCTCCCTCTTTCTCCCCTGCCCACTCCCACCCTCAGACACACTCAAACACATGAACACATACACCTTTGCCTCTCTCTATTGACTATTTATACCCCGAATTTAGCATCACTCCAAAATTTGAGGGTTATATGATGCTTCTTTCCTTCACCTTTGAGTAACTTTCTCATTCTTCCTGTCAACTTCCTTTTTTAAAATTTGACTTGGAGTCTCATTCTGTCACCCAGACTGGAGTGCAGTGGCCGCTCCCGGCCACCGCAGCCTCGACCTGCTGGGCTGCGGCGATCCTTCCGCCTCAGCCTTCCAAGTCGCTGTAACTACAGGTGTGCGCTACCACGCCCAGCTAATTTTTTTTTTATTTATTGTAGAGATGAGGTATCGCCAAGTTGCCCAGGCGGGTCTCGAACCCGCGGGCTCAGGCAATCCACTCACGTCAGCCTCCCAAAGCACAGGATTACAGGCTGAGCCATCGAGCCCGGCTATCCCCGTCAATTTCATTGCTTTGGCATGCCAGGAGATATTAGTCAGTAGCATCAACCGCTCTGCTCTCTTCAAATACTTGCAATTTATTTATTTATTTTTTTTTTGAGTTGGAGTCTCACTCTGTTGCCCAGACTGGAGTGCAGTGGCCACTCCCAGCCACCGCAGCATCGGCCTGCTGGGCTCCAGCGATCCTTCTGCCTCAGCCTTCCAAGTATCCGGAACTACAGGTGCGCACTACCACAACTGGCTAGTTTTTTTTTATTTATTGTAGAGATGAGGTCTCACCAAGTTGCCCAGGCGGGTCTCGAACCCACGGGCTCAGGCAATCCACTCAACTCAGCCTCCCAAAGCACAGGATTACAGGCTGAGGCACCGAGTCCAGCTTAAATACTTGCAGTTTAACTTGTCCATACATCTTCCTAAAAATCAGGCTCACAACTCACACACATTAGCATTCCATGAATATTTATTAAGTGCCTGCTATATATGGCTGCAGAAGCTGTTTCAAGTGCTAGGACAGAAAAAAAAAACATTAAGAACAATAGCTAACAATCACATAGCACTGACTATATATAGGTACTATATATTGGTACTATTTTGGCTTATTTGCATGGAATTATCTTTTTTTTTCTTTCATAGCTTTATGAGATAGTTACTATCCTTAGCCTTATTTTACAGATAAAGAAACTGAAAAACAGAAAACAAAAAGGTTAAGTAACTTTTTCAAGATTATAAGTTTGAAACTGATCTTGACCTCCCGGGATGCTGGAATCTCTGAGTTCAGAAATCCTGCTCCCCTCTATGTGCCAAAGGATGAGAATAAAGCACCCCTGGATCCTTCCCTGGGACTTCCTGCCAGGCAGGACACTAGAGCAAGCTGGAGAAATGGGAAACAAGTCCTGGCCTTGCTACTTCCTAGCTGTGTGATCTAGAACAGGTTACTTTACATCTCTGAGCCTCAGTTTCTTCATCTGAACAATGGAGATGATTGCACCTACCCTGCTAGGAAAGGCTTTTGTGAAGTCTAATAAAATAATGTATGTAACTGTACCATGTACAGTCACTCACATCATAAGCATTTATTCATTTACTCAATGAATATTCCTTGAGTATCTACTAAGGAAAGTGGGATAGTATAGTAAAAGTGCAGGCTTTGGAGGCAGACTGCCTGGGTTCAAATCTGAAGTCTGGTTTTTATTACCTGTGTAACCATAGTTGTGTGACTTAACCTCTCTGTGCTGTAGTGACCCCCAGCTCCAAAATGGGGCACCTACCTTATAGGGCTGGTGTAAGGATTAAATTAATCTATTTAGCAAATCAAAACCACATTGAGATACCACCTAACCCCAGTAAGAATGGCCATCATTAGTAAAACAAACAACAACAGATGCTGGCAAGGATGCAGAGAAAAAGGAACGCTTCTACACTGCTGGTGGGAATGCAAACTAATGCAACCTCTTTGGAAGACAGTGTGGTGATTTCTGAAAGAACTAGAAATTGACCTTCCATATGACCCAGCAATCCCTTATTGGGAATATACCTGGAGGAACTCAAATCATTCTTCAGAAAAGATACCTGCACATGCATGTTTGTTGTAGCTCTATTCACAATAGCAAAAACATGGAACCAATCATGCTGCCCATCAGAGCTGGACTGGATAAGGAAAATGTGGTACATATACACAATGGAATATTATGCAGCCATGAAGAAGGACAAATATATGGACTTCACAGCAACTAAGATGGATTTGGAGTTGATCATACTCAGTGATCTATCACAGAAACAAAGAACAAAGTACCATATGTTCTCATTCATAAGCAGACCTTGAACAATTATAATACTGTAAGAAAGGGATTGGCAGTAGTTGGAAACTGTCAGGGGAGGGAGGTGGGATTAGCAGTTGAGGGAAACTGCTAGGGGAGGGAGGGTCACACCTCATCAACAAGGGTACTTGTATAATCAACGTTTGTATACCTAACCCTGAATTGTACCCCACATCTCTATAATAAAAAAAAAATTAAAAAAAGAAGCTGATGAAGTCAAGATTTAAATCTAGAGTTCAGTAATAGAACCTGCACTCTTAACCACTGTACTATGCTATCCTTATGAAGCTTTCATTTTTTTTGTGGAGACACAGCAACATATAAATACATCAAAACACAACATTTGTGGTAGTATTTAAGGCCATACAGAATAAAACAGGGTAAAATGGAAAACAGTGTCAAGTGGCATTTGATATTTCTAATAACATGATAAGGAACAGCCTCCCTGAGTAAATGGCATTTCAGTAGACTTCAATTAAGTGAGCAAGCTAGTCAGGTATTCTGAGTAGAATGAGCAGCAAGCATAAGGTTCCTGAGACAAGAATGAACAGAAAAGATTCTAGGACTATTAGGAAGGCCTGTGTGAATGAAGTATGATGAATAAGAGGAGTATGGAAAGTAAGAGACAGAATTTAAAGGGGTAGGCATTGACTAGGTCATGGAGGGCCTTGTTAGTCATGATAAAGATTTATTTTAGGCATCGTGGCATTAGTGCTTTTAAATGGAAAATAAATACAATTTACTTTGTGTTTTATAAAAGATTATTCTCGCTTCTGTAAGGAGAGCAGACTGCAGGAGGATAGTAGGGTAAGCAGAGAGAGCAGGAAAGAGGCTACTATTGCAGGTATCCAGACAAGAGATGTCAGTTTGGGTTAGGGTGGTAGAGGTAGGTTAATTGGTTAGCTCTCAGAAACCATTAATAACATAACTGTCTGAGTTTGCTTCCCCTCTTCACTTTCTCTCTCTCTCTCTCTCTCTCTCTGTCGCTGTTGTGTTTGCACACGTGTGTGTGTGCTGTCTCCTGCAGAAAATAACTTTTATTTGGGATACCATGCAATCATTCATGCAGGGTAGTATTATAAAGTTATTGCTAAATAAAATGCATGTATTCTTTAATTAATTCATTAAAAAAACCTCTTGTATTCTTCCTACTTATGTGTTTATTCCATTCTAGGCACTCAGGATTCAAGGAAGAAGAAAGTAGTCACAGTTTCTGACCTCATGGAGTTTACTGTTTGTTCAGGCTAAGAGTTAGGTGCTTTATGAGTCATATCATTTAATTTTTACCAATCTACCAATCACTCTTTCCCCCATACAAACACACACACACACACACACACACACACACACACACACACACACACACGCACACACTTTAGGAAAAGCTGAAAGCTAACAGTTACTCTCCAGTTTATGTTACTTTACATTCACCATCTCCATTCCTCCTAACAGTCTTTTGCAAGTGATTTTATTAATTTCATTGGTTTTGACTTGCCAAAGGAAACACAGGTAGTAAAAGACAACCTTCATTTGAATATTAAACCTTGAAAAGCAGCATAGTGTTGTGGTTAATAACTTTATCTCTATAGTTAGCCCAAAGTGGTTTTAAATCCTGGTTTAACTACTTATCATTTATTTGACCTTGAACAAGTTAATTAACCTAATCATCAATTTCTTCAAACTACAAAATGAGATAAAGATAAAAATAACTTTTCTTCCTCTTAATGCTTTCTGTAACTGTAAAATGAGCTGATATGTGAAACACTGTAACTCTTAGTGTTTCTGTTCTCATTGCCCAGGTTCCTTCAGCTAACAATCAACACAACTTCATTCTAAAGTCTACCTGGGTGTGTTAGGTTGTGATATTTCTCCTTTGTTATGTCTTCCTCCTTCCCAGATTCAATTACATTATTTTATATTTCAGTCATTGGCTGGTTTGTCTAAATGCCCAGCTCTCATGAAATGTCGATTTACGAGAAGCTGCCATTTGGAGATCGCTTAGTTACAGTAGCCTTTACAGTTTTCTTCACAATCAGGGAGGAATCTAGACTTTATTTCCCTGTTCTCAAATTCCATGCAATTACTTTGTTTCCTCAAAGGCTTACTCACATTTCTGGACCTTAAGTGGCAACAGTTCAGACATTCAGCCATAATACGTTTTATGTCTAAAATCGATTTCTCCCTGTCAGCCATTTTAGCTTGCCCCTTTGTATAATAATATCTATAAATGTGTAAAGTTAGTGTGAATAAAAATGTATTTTTTCCTATTGAAATTCATGAATCTCCTGAATTTTGTTTGAGACAATGGGTTAAGAAGCCTTGCATCTGATATGTGAATTATCTTTATGTTCTTAGTACACAGGGGTCAAATCTTTTTGCTTAACTTTTTCCAGTGAAAGGGAATTCATTACCTAATAAGTAGTAAATCTCCCATCATTTGATTGTCAAAGGACTCATTTAATTGCTCTCCTAGGTAGCTGTAAACTCTCTTCCCATGGATCCTACCATTAGCCCTTGTTCTCTCTATGGTTTCAGAACTAAGTCAACTTTCTCCTCCACAAAACAAACTTTCAGCAGCTGGAAGACAATAATTATGCTCCTTCACTTGTTTTCTCTCTATTCAGTTACTGAGTTTCTTTTTTTCCCTAGGTTGTGGATTTTGAAATTTTGCCTCTTCTTACTGATGTCTGAATTAATTGACATTTTTAAGTCAGAAATCTCCAGATATGACTAGGAGAGTGAGGTGAGAAACTGTCACTGTCTTCCGTATTATAGATGCTAAATATGTTAATGCAACCTAAATTCATGTTATTTTGAGATGAGACAGTCACATTTCACCATCACCTCAAAAAAAGCAAAAAAAAAAAAAAAAAAATTCACAAGTTATTGACCACTTTCATTCAAACAGGAAGTTCAGGATCTCCTTGACCTAAATTTACATAAAGTTGATCACTGTTCTCAACTCCAATTACAAAATATATTAAATGCTACATACAAACTGTGATTCCATTATGGGCACAGCATCTACCCAGTGTCTTCCCTAGTTCTTTTGTGGAAGCCTTGAGTAGGTTATATCTGTAACAGGGTAACTGAACTTCACCAATGACAAACAAATTATATCTTATTTATATGATTATGTGATTTTGGAACAGGAGTCATTAACGTATTGAAAACTATGTAGGCCTCAGTAGTATATGATTGTTTCCCCCTTTTTCTACATCTCATACGTCCGGCTGCCACCTCCTTTACCTTAGAAACTTGCTACTATGAACCACAGACTCCCTCCTGCCAACTTCTCTTGAGAAAAACATTGTCTTCACTTCTTCACCACCTCAATGAGGCCCACCCTCTTAAAATCTGTAATAATAATAATGATAGTTAATATCTATTGAGCTTTTATCCTATATCAGGCACCATGTTAGACATTTTATGTGCATCATGTAGTTTAATTTTCACAATAATCTTATGAAGTGCATATTATAAATTATGCCACTCTATTGATGAATAATCTGAGGCACAGGGAGTTTAAATAACTTGTTCAAGGTCGCATAGCCAGTACGTTTTTTTTAAACTAGTTTTATTTTGATTTTTAACTTTTTTTATTTTAAAGATGTGAAGTAAAATTCAGGGGCCAGTAAGTTTTTTAGTTGAGATTTGAATTTAGGCAATCTAGCTCCAGAGATCTTATTTTTACTATTACCTATTTTGACACCTTCTCCTCTGCTACCTCCACACTGCCCTTTAAAAAATATCTAGGACAATAGTAAGTCACTTAAAAATGAAATAAAATATAGATTCCCAGTCTGGACCTCCAAAGGCTCTGATTCAGTATATCTGGAATGGTGCACAGGAATAAGCATTCTTTTTTCATATTAAACTTGGAGTTTTATTCATGTTTGATTTTAGCAAATGTGTTGGGGAGAGAGACTACAGGAAAGAGTGAAGCACATGGGGGTAGGGCCCTCCCAGATGCCTGAGGAGGGGATAGGTTCCCTCCTCTCTTTTCTTCTTTCCCTATCTAATGGGGTTTGAGGAGAGACACAGGCAGGAGAGGGGGCTGGTCCCCAGTGTGTGGGAGTGGTGCTTAGGATAAAGGACTATGGGGAACAGGGGACCAGACCAGGGATGAGCAGAGGAAGGGCACAAGGACCATTTGCCAGAATCCACAGCTTTTTGTTTCCAGATTGAAAAATAAAAATAAAAAACTAAACCACAAGCAGCATCCCTTTCCCCTACCAGGGCTGTAGTGTGAGGGGAGAAGAGGAGGGTAGCTTTACCAAGGACCTAGCTTGCTCGTTCTTGGCCAAGGGAGCTAGGTGAAGGGAAGGGGCTTCCCAACAGATTAAAGGAGTAGGGGAAACCAAAAAAAAAGTCAAATAAATTGTGTAGAAGGAGTCCAGTCTAGGCCCAGGCCATAGCCAGGCCAGACTGAGGTAGGAGGCCTTTGCAGGCTCGAGGATCACTGCTGCCACCACCAGCACCCTGAGAGTTAGCTATTTTGCCATGACCTGGATTGCAATAGCTGCCTCCTCTGTCATGGCAGACAGCACCGTGTTCAGGATCTCTTCTTCACAGTTGTACTTCTGCTCAATTTCCTTGCCAAGCAGACAAAGGTCCTCTTGCACCTCCTTGCTGTCTTGGAATAGTGATAAGTAACAATCCTGGATGTCAATCAGCTGGAAGTCATTCCTTTTGATGTTGGGGACATCCATATTATGAGTCAACAGGCAAATATCTTCTTCCCAGTAAAGATGTCAATACCAACCAGGTAGACCTTGGTGTGGCCATGCATGCCAGTCTTCGAAGTAGACATCTCGATGATCTTACACAGCTGGCCTTTGAATACCATAAAGCCATTCTTACGTATTGCTGAGTACTGCAATGGGTAGGTAACAGGTTCCTGCATCTTGTATCCTGAAGTCTAAATCATCTGCCCTTTTAAGAGGCTTCAATTCCAACTCATGTGAATGCACTGACTTGACCCTGTCCACTCGCTGAGAGCCCAACTGCTGCCTCCTGACTATGCATTTTAATAAGCATTCAGGCAATTCTAATGCACCTGTAAGTGGCCAACCTTTCAACCCATCAACCAAGAGAAACATTGTCCTGGGTTAAACATAATTGTTGTCTATCCATCTGAGCTGAGATTTTCTTGCAAGTGATTTTTCAATTATATCCAACAGATATTTGTTGCTCCCCTGTGGAGGACCAAGCTAGATTTGAGGAAGCTTAGCCACTGCCTCATACTCTTCAGGCTCCTCTATGGCTATGTGTCTAAGATCAGTTATACAGTGAGGTGAAAAAGAATTCAATGTTGAGATGTGAGAAAGGAGAATAGGAATGCATTCTCCTTTCTTTCTTTCTCCAGAGCCCTTTTCACCTTACAGAGGGAGAGAAAGCGGTTATGTGCAGAGCATTCTAGAGTTGGTTTTACTTTTTCAAGAGTTAGCTGAAATGAAAACTTTTACCCAAACAGGCATGATACCCTTTTGACCTCCCCAAAGAAGCATTTATTGAATATTCACTATGTGCTAGGCATATTTCTAAGTACTTCATCTATATTGACCATAATTAACTTTTTAACTCTCACAAAACCATGGAGTGAGGCAGGGTAAGTGCAATCACTGTCTCTGTTTTTAGATGAGGAGATGGGCAGAGAACAGTTTAAGGTGTTTCTTGAAGATACATGGATATATCGTGTCAGAGATGAGCTTTGTTTTAGTTTTGTTTCATTTTCTTTTGTCCTAGTTGATAGTTTTTCACAATTGTTGAAAGATATGAATCCTAAAATATAGAAAATTTAACTCATCCTAATAAAAGATAATCAACAAGAAAGCAATGCCTAGACATATCATAGGGAAACCACAGAGCACCAAAACAAAGAAACTTTGAACTCAGGCAGTCCAGATCCAAAGCACAGGCTTTTCACTGCCATACAAAACTCTCTTCCTAGTTTAGCTTGTTCAGTGACAGAGCTAGAAGAGACTTTAGAGATTGGGGTTTGAGTTATTTCCTCATGGAAGCTTTTCTTCAAATGAAATCTTCCACAGATAAATCAAAGGCTGTTAAAGTCCCAGGGCCTGTGACTGTGCCTGCCATAACCCAGGAAGGGATTCTGCATTAACATCATTTAAAACTCACTAGCCCTCTTTTGATGGGCAGCATAGTTGTTTCCAGGTTCTTGCTATTGTGAACAACGCTGCGATAAACATACGTGTGCAGGTATATTTTTTATAGAGTGATTTGTGTTCTTCAGGGTATATTCCCATTAGGGGGATTGCAGGGTCACATGGAAGGTCAATTTTTAGAGCTTTCAGGAATCGCCACACTGCTTTCCACAGAGGTTGCACTAGCTTACACTCCCACCAACAGTGTAGAAGTGTTCCCTTTTCACCACAGTCTCTCCAGCAGCTGTTATTTTTTGAGTTGTTGATAATTGCCATTCTGACTGGAGTTAGGTGGTATCTCAGTGTGGTTTTGATTTGCATCTCCCTGCTGGATTAAAAAAATGTGGTACATATACACGATGGAATACTACGCAGCCATAAAAAAGAACAAAATCATGAATTTCTCAGCAACCTGGATGGAACTAGAGTCTATAATACTGAGTGACCTCTCACAGAAACAAAGATCAGAATATCACATGTTCTCACTCATATAATGGACCTTGAACATCCAATGTAATACTATAAGAAAATGACTGACGGTACTGGGAAATTATGGGGGGGAAGGGGATGGGATTAACAGTAGCTAATATCTATCTGGGACTGGGAAAACACCTCTTATCAACAGGGTGCCTGAATGAAACGTAATTGTACACCTAACCCTTAACTGTACCCCACAAAACGATAATAAAAAAAAATACTGATTGATTAAAAAAAAAAAAAGAAAACTCACTAGCCTAGATATCTTCTTCGTTGGGATAGTAATCTGGGTCTCCAGCTTCTCAGTTTAGTGCTTTTCCAGTTTTCTTCAGGGCAGAATCTCACAGTTTTCTTCATCCCTGTTTCTACCTTTAGTGCCTCTCAACTTCTGAATGACAAGGCAGAAAATGCCTGAGTAGTTAACAAGGACTGTGGTTGTGTATGCTGATTTTTGCTTTTGGTTTGTGAAGATGCTTTAGAATAACCAAGTAAATTAGCTTGGATGCAGATGGCCAGGGCATAAACAGCATAATAGGCTGAGTTTTGTGACTAGAAAATAATAGTTGTACCCATTTGGCATGGACTGATGCTGAAAGGTCCTTGAATAATATGGCATGGTAAATAGAAAAAAGATATGGCTTGGTAGGAAGAAGAACCTTACATTATTATATGTAGAGAAACATTTTGAAACATGCCCCTTTCAATTAACTCCCCAAGAACTTACTAAGTTTCTAAGGCCAAGGCACTACACTAGGTGCTAGGGACTTAGCTGAGGTTATAGCCTATATTAGTCTTCAGTGACTGCCATAACAAATTGCCACAAACTCAGTGGCTTAAAACAACACATATGTGTTATCCCACAGCTCCTTAAGTCAGAATTTCAATATAAATATCCTTAGCTGTCCACTGGATTGTTTTCAAACATTCAGATTTTCACATCATCCTTACTTTTCCTGGCTGAGTCATTAACAATTCACAAATTGTGTCAACTAATCTATAAGGAAGACAGAGTTTGTGCTCTGTTTGGTATGAATCGATCTTGCAAATAGCTACTTGCCCAGTATGAATAACCATATTGGCTTAGAGTATAGTGAGGAGTGTGTACGAGGGGCACTCCCCCCAAACTGAAATCTATTTACTAAAAAATTGTGTATTTATTCTTACATGTTTGAACTTGAGTCACCTTCAAAGTACTCTTTATTTAATACAATGCATCTATTCACACCCTTGTTCCACTGCTCAAAACAGTTTGTGAACTTGTCAATTGTGATGCCTTTTAGTGCTTCAGCCATTTTTTGTTTCACTTCTTCTACATCAGCAAAACATTTCCCTTCGAGGACTTTTTAAATCCAGGGATACACAAAAAAGTCACTCAAGATGAGTTTGGGTGAATAGGAAGGGTGGGGCACTGGGGTCACACCATTTTTGGTCAAAAACTGTTGAATGACAGCAGAGATAGCCCATAGCTGAAAGAGGTAAGGCAAAAGGAAGGCAGTGCCTAAGTTGTTCCTTACTATAGAAAACTGAGTACAAGACAATCAAACAAAACAAAGCACCCAGCATATTCATCACTTTTCATGTCTCAGATACTGTCATAGGCATTTTTATGTGTGTGCTTGGAACGTGTGCTCTTGATGCTTTATCACTGATACAGCTACACTGAGTAGCACTGTGTGGGCAGGTGTATTGTCATGATAGAAGAATCAGTCACCTGTTTACCACAACTCAGGACATTACTTTAACTAATTGTGACACAACCTTCTCAAAAATTCCAGATAAAAACTTTGGTTAACCATTTTATCTGGAGGAACAAATTCCAAGTGTACTACGGACGCCTGACCTCCAAAAGGCAATTCCGTTTTTTTTGGTGGGGATTCCCCTTAATACTTATCAGGATAAGGATTAATATACGAGATGCAGAGGTCAGGGAACTATGGTTTTTGGGTCAAATCTGGCCCACAGTCTGGTTTTGCAAATAAAGTTCTATTGGAATACAGTAATACCATGTGTTTGCATATTATCTATGGCTGCTGCTGTGCTACTGTGGCAGAGCTAAATACTTAAAACAGAAATTGGGTGGCTCTCATAGTCTAAACTATTTTTTTCTTGGCTTTTTACAGGAAAAATTTAACAACCCCTGAATTATAAAGACTGACTAAACAAGTGCAGTTTTGTGGTTCTTGTAATCTCAAGACCCTCTTCTACACACACACACACACACACACACACACACACACACACACACACACACAGATATATTTATATAAATTGTAGTCTCTTTTTAAGAAAGTTATATTATATAGTTTAATTTAAATGATATAGAGGTGGGTACCTTTGGTTTAGAAAGTGGGTGCCACAAACAGAATAGCTTTAGAAGAGGCTGTGAGCCTTGGGAAATAACAGAAAGATATGACTCTGTTTTAAAACAAACTGAAAGAAGGATGGAGCAAAGACTTCAGTACTGGAAGAAGGTACAGTTAGAGTAATAGCTACCCTGAGCAACTTCTGAGTTCAGCACTGGATAGAAACACAGAAAAGCTGAAGTTAATAAGAGTTAGGATTAGATATCTAGAAAATAAGCCATTTTGGAAACTGACATAAGAAAGGAAGGTCTTTCTTAGACCAGAACTTAAAGGGCAACAGGGGGTGAGTGAAGGAGATTAAGAGCCAGGAGGCTAATGAGAATGCAGTGACAAGATTGGTTATAGATTTTAGTAAGAAAGGTTCTAAAAATCCCAAGAACTGTGTCTCAGACAGCAGAGATGATCTATAGCTGAAAAAGGTGAGGCACAAGGAAGACAGTGCCTAAGTTGTTCCTTACTGTAGAAAACTGAGCACAAAACAATCAAACAAAATAAAGCACCCAGCATAATCATCACTTTTCATGTTTCAGGTATTATGATAGGTATTTTTACATGTGTGCTTAGAACATATGCCCTTGATTTTTTCTCACTGATACAGAGAAGATTTTACCTTCTAAATTATCTAAATTGGTTGGCATGAGAAATACAGATAACTTGCCACCAAAAAAAGTTGGGGGAAGGCGACTGGGTGCTGTGGTTCATACCTGTAATCCCAGCACTTTGGGAGCCTGAGACAGGAGGATAGCTTGACATCAGGGGTTTGAGACCAACCTCGGCAACATAGGAAGAACTTGTCTTTACACAATTTTTTGTAAAAGGTCAAGAACGGTGGCACATGAAAGTAATCCTAGCTACTCAGGAAGCTGATGTGGGAGGAATGTTTGAGCCTAGGAATTCGAGGCTGCATGAGCTGTGGACCCCACTGTACTCTAGCCTAGGTGACAGAACAAGACCCTGTTTCAAAAAAAAAAAAAATTCGGGGGAAGGTAGCACACAACAAGTAAAAATTAGAAGCTCTTTGATCTCTTCTATGACAGCTGGATTTAAGCAGCAGTGAATGTAGGCAACTTTCAGTTTAAGACCACCATGATAAGCTTTATCACATAGTTAGTTCTTCTTCTCTTGCTACTGCAAGACTTCTTGGGGAGAAGAAATCAGTTGAAGACATGTTCTGGAAGCCCCCATATAGTGGCCTGCCTTTTGAGGCCAGTCCCAATTTTGTTAATGTTAGCTTTCTTCTCTTGCCTCCTGACATGTTGTGGGACAGTTGCCCTGCTCCATTCCCAAGACTAAAGACTAAGAGAAGAAGAGGTGGGAAATCTACCTCCATTTTGTCTCTGCCCTATACTGATAACACATAGAACATCAATTTCTCTTAAAAACTTTGCCCAACAAAGTTTCATGGGGTTCATCCAAGCACCTCTTTACATACATTCCACTATTTAGACTCCATTAGTTCTTTTTGAGTCCCCACAAACTTCTCAGAATCATATCAATTGTTCCCTTGTGAACAATAGAAATTTGATACAAAGGGTACTTATTACATAATTGTAATTAGTTTGGAATTAATATGTTTAATCAACATAAAGGAGCTCTGAAAAAAATAGCTCCTTATAAATGGAATGAATTAAGAAGAGCACATGAAAAGTTGAAAAAACTCTTTCATAGGTACATGGAAAGTGGGTTCTTCTGTCTGTTCTCTCTCTTCCTACCTTTTCAAGAGAGCTCAGTTTAAAATATTAATTATCAGCTTGGTTGTGAGAAAAGTTATTCAGGAAGATTTCTCTTGCAAACTTAACCAAAATTGACTCTCTTCCTCAGAGGTGATTAGAATTGTGTAAGTCAACTTTCAGAAAGAGGATTCTTCTCCCCTTGTTTACAAAAGGGTATAATTCATCTGAGGCAAAAAGCATATTAGCCCTTGGGAAAGCCTCAGTTAGAACACAAACCACATCAAAAAATAGGCTTAAAGCATTCTTAAAGTAAAAAAAAAAAACCAAAAACAAACCCTGTATGGGTCTGTTCTGTCAGTACTTCCTTGTCATATTGTTCTAGACTCTGGTATTTTTTTTGCAAAGGATGGCAGTCATATCTGTAACAACTGGTCTGTCCACAGAATAGAGACAGATGAGACAGCCCTCTGAACCATTTAGAATAGGATCATAGAACCCATTTTGTTTCGCAAACATATTCTTACTTGTAAGGCTGATTTTATAGGATGAATTGTATACTCCTTTCCACCAAAGGCTATCATAAAGTGCTAACCGTAGAACTGCAGAAAATGGCCTTATTTGAAGATGAGGTCTTTAGTGGTGAACAAGTTAAAATGAGGTCATAAGAGTAGGTTCAAATCCAGTATGAGTGATGTCCTTATTTAAAAAATAAGACACAGAGAGATACATGCAGAGGAAGACTATGTGAAGAGATACATGGTGAATGCCATAGAAAGGTGAAAGACTGAGGCAAAGAAATGTCAAAGATTTCCAGCAAACCACCAGAAGCCAGAAGGAGACAGAAAAGAATTCTCCTCTATAGGTTATAGAGAGAGCATGACCCCGCTGACACCTTGATTTTGGCCTTCTTGTCTCCAAAACTGTGAAACAATACATTTATGTTATTCTAAGCCTCTCGGTTTGTGGTACTTTGTTACAGTGGTCCTGTAACTAAAACAAAACTAAAAGTAGGAAACTGAAACAGCTGGTGTATATATAAGCTTTTCTCCCCGAAAAGAGGCTTATAGTTGAGATTTCAAAGTCCAGTATCTAGCTCACTGCATTTTCGTGGGTAATTTTGGAAGACTAAGACCCAAAGGATTGAATCTTTTTTTTTTTTCAATCAAATTCTCACTCTGTCACCCAGGTTGGAGTGCAGTGACACGCTCAGGCATGCTGGGCTCAGACAATTCTTCTGCCTCAGTCTTCCAAGTAGCTGGAACTACAGGCACACACCACCACACCCAGCTAATTTTTTGATTTATTGTAGAGACGAGGTCTCACCAAGTTGCCCAGACTGGTCTCGAACCCATGGACTCAGACAATCCTCTTACCTTTGTCTGCCAAAGTGCTAGGATCACGGGCATGAGCTACCGTGACTGGCCCAGGATTGAATCTTTAATGGTAAAATTTTTGACCCAGTAGTGTGTATTGAGGAAAATATTTGAAACAGGCATTCCAGTATGCTTCAAACCATGCCACTTGCCTACTCTGTATTCAGAGCTAACCTACTTTCAATATTAAATTCTGTTTCACTACTTACAATGTTGTGGAGCCTTCCCTAAAAAATAAGGATGTAATTATTATGTAAATTTGACCTTGCCTCTGTCCTGTGGCATGAGGATGTTGAGGTGGTTTTTATATTCATAGCCTGCCCTACCTGCATAGACACGCAGGGTGAACCATAACAAAGCCAGGGTCATTCATTTCCCATCTTCCTCCTTGGGTATAGAAATTTGATTAAGAGGATTCAGTCAAGCTAAAGGTGCTTGCACAGAACTACTAAAACAGTGAGGGGACAGGAAGACAATCATCTATGGAACACCTGCATGCGAGGCACATTTCTAAGAAATTTCATATATTTTCTTGAGTACAAACATATTCTTGACTAGTTTGCTACTGCTTTGCTTGTGGCCTGACGCTGATCTGTTTCTAGCAAGGATCTCCCTTTCTTGCCTTCTCTACCCAACTTCTAATGCATTCCCAGTTGATATTGAAGGCATTAGTGGGCTGTAAAATCAATTTCTTGGGTCAAGATCAGAAGTTAAAAAAAGAAGTAGGTTAGAGTACCAAAGAAATCAGAGAAAATAAAGTATTAGAGGGCATTACATATTGCAAAGGATATTCTTTCACAAAATTATTGTTTTCATTTTATGTATGTGTTCATAAAGTTTGAAAATCTCTGATTTAAGGCAGAAATAAAAGGTTGTCAGAAGAAATCAGATAACCAAGCTAGTCAAAACAGAATGTGTGTTTACACATAATAATATTACACTTGCACATTTCCTTTGGGACTCTAACTCTTCTTTTTAGGAGCGTTCATACAGTTCTTCTTGCTACTCAGAGGACTTTTGAATTTTTTCTTTTTTTAATCAATATTTTTTATTATGATATTGTGGGGTATAGTTAAGGGTTGGGTATACAAATATGCTTCGTTCAGGCACCCTTGTTGATAAGAGGTGTCTTCCCGTCCCCAGACAGATATTTACTACTGTTAATCCCATCTCCTTTCCCCTACCCCCCATAGTTTTCCACCACTGTCAGTCATTTTCTTATACTATTACACTGGATGTTCAAGGTCCACTGTATGAGTGAGAACATGTGATACTCAGACCTTTGTTTCTGTGAGAGGTCACTCAGTATTATAGACTCTAGTTCCATCCAGGTTGCTGCGAAATTCATGATTCTGTTCTTTTTTATGTCTGCACAGTATTCCATCGCGTATATGTACCACATTTTTAAAATCCAGTCCTCTTTTGATGGGCATCATGGTTGCTTCCAGGTTCTTGCTATTGTGAACAATGTTGCGATAAACATACGTGTGCAGGTATCTTTTCTACACACTGATTTGAGTTCTTCAGGGTATATTCCCAGTAGGGGGATTGTGGGGTCATATGGGAGGTTGATATTTAGAGCTTTCAGGAATCGCCACACTGCTTTCCACAGAGGTTGCACTAGCTTACACTCCCACCAACAGTGTAGAAGTGTTCCCTTTTCACCACACCCTCTCCAGCAACTGTTATTTTTTGAGTTATTGATAATTGCCATTCTGACTGGAGTTAGGTGGTATCTCAGTGTGGTTTTGATTTTCATCTCCCTGATGATTAGTGAGGTTGAACATTTCTTCATGTATCTGTTGGCTGCTTGGATGTTTTCCTTTGTGAAGTGTCTTTTCATCTCTTTTGCCCACTTTATAATGGGGTTGTTTGGTTTTTTTCTTTTCAGCACATTTGAGTTCCTTGTAGATCCAAGATGTCAAGCCTTTGTCAGACCTGGTGTTGGCAAATACTTTTTCCCAGTCTGTAGGCTGTCTCCCTGCTCTCTTGATGGTTTCTTTGGCTTTGCAGATGCTTGTCAGTTTAATGAGGTCCCACTGGTCGATTGTCTCTCTTATGGCTTGTGGGTTTCGGGTTTTGTCCAGGAATTGGATGCCAGTTCCAATTTCCAATAGGGTATGTCCTTAATTTTCTAAGGTTCTTATAGTTTGAGGTTTTACATTTAGGTCTCTGATCCATTTAGAGTTAATTTTTGTGTATGGGGGTAGATAGGGAACCTGTTTCAATCTTCTGCAAGTGGTCAGCCAGTTTTCCCAGCACCATTTACTGAATAGGTTCTCCTCTCCCCAGTGGTAGGTGGTGGAGTCTTTGTTGAAGATGAGTTGGTTGGGAAATTGAGGTTTTGCTTCTGGAATCTCAATTCTATTCCATTGGTCTATATGCCTGTTCCTGTACCAATACCAAGCTGTTTTGATTATTGTAACTTTATAGTAAAGTTTGAAGTCTGGTAATGCAATACCACCTGCTTTGTTTTTTTGGCTGAGGATTGTTCTGGCTATTCTTGGTCATTTGTGTTTCCATATGAATTCCTGTGTTGTTTTTTCTAGGTCTGAGAAGAATGTTGCTGGTAATTTGATGGGTATTGCATTAAATCTGTAGATTGCCTTAGGTAAGATGGACATCTTCACAATGTTGATTCTTCCAGTCCAGGAACATGGGATATTTTTCCACTTGTTGGTGTCATCTTTGATTTCTTTGAGCAGTGTTTTGTAGTTTTCATTGCAAAGGTCTTTCATGTTTCTGGTTAGGAAGATGCCAAGGTATTTCAATTTTGCTGTGGCTATTGTGAATGGAATTGCTTTCATTTGGGTTTCTGTTTGTTTATGATTGGTGTAAAGAAATGCAATTGTCTTTTGCACATTTACTTTATATCCTGAGACTTTGCCAAAGTCCTTTATCAGTATAAGGACGTTTTTGACAGATTCTCTTAGGTTTTCAAAGTACACAATCATGTCATCTGCAAAGAGAGATAGCTCGACTTCCTCTTTTCCTATTTGGATACTCCTGATTGCCTTCTCTTCTCTGATTGCTCTAGCCAGAACTTCCAATACTATATTGAACAGGAGGGGAGAGAGTGGGCATCCTTGTCTTGTTCCAGTTTTCAGGAAAAGAGTTCCAGTTTTTGTCTGTTTAACAGTATGCTGGCTGTGGGTTTCTCATAGATGGCTTTTACTATTTTGAGGTATGTTCCCTGTATTCCTAGATGTTCAAGGGTTTTTATCAAGAAGGGGTGCTGGATTTTATCAAAAGCTTTTTCTGCATCTAATGATATAATCATGTGGTTTTTGTTTTGACATCTGTTGATGTATTTAATTACATTTTTGGTTTTACAAATGTTGAACCAGCCTTGCATCCCAGGGATGAAGCTTGCTTGTTCATCATGGTTGATTTTTGAGATGTGTTGTTGAATCCGGCTCACTAGGATCTTGTTGAGAATTTTAGCATCTATGTTCATCAAAGATATTGGCCTGCAGTTGTCTTTCTTTGTTGGGTCTTTACCTGGCTTGGATATCAATGTGATGTTAGCTTGTAAAATGATTTGGGGAGAGTTCCATCTTTTTCAATCACCTGGAATAACTTCAGTAGGATTGGTATAAGCTCCTCCTTAAAAGTCTTGTAGAATTCTGCTGGAAAGCCATCTGGTCCAGGGCTTTTTTCTGTAGGTAGTTTTCTTATTACATAATCAATTTCTTTGATTGTTATTGGTCTACTTAGAGTCTCAATTTCTACTTGTTTCAACCTAGGCAGGTTGTGTGATGACAGAGAGTCCTCCATTTCTGAAAGGTTTTCAGATTTGTTTCCATACAAGTGTACATAGTAGTCTCTAAAGATCTTTTGTATTTCTTCAGAATCAGATGTGACTTCATCTTTTGTCTTTCTGATTGTGTTTATTTGGGCTTTTTCTCTCTTTTTCTTGGTCATTCTAGCTAGGGGACCATCGATCTTGTTTATCCTTTCGAAGAACCAGCTTTTTGTTTCATTGAATTTTTGTATTATCTTTTTGTCTTCTATGTCCTGGATTTGGGCTTTTATTTTGGTGATCTGGATTCTTCTGCTGAAATTAGGGTTTTTGTGGTCTTGCTTTTCCAGCTTCCTTAGGTTGATTGTAGGCTGTTAATTTGTGATCCTTCCATTTTCTTCATGTGCGTTTGTAGGGATATAAATTCTCCTCTTACTACAGCTTTCAGGGCATCCCAGAGATTTTGGTAAGCTGTTTCTTCATTTTCATTTGTTTCCAGGTATCTTTTGATCTCTGTTTTGATTTCATCATTGACCCAGGAATTGTTTAGCCTTATGCTGCTTAGTGTCCATTTCTTTGTGGGTTTTGGGGGGACTTTGTTGGTGTTAATGTTTATTTTTATTCCACTGTGGTCCGAGAAGATTCATAGTAAAATTTCAGTCCTTTTAAATTTGTTTATGCTTGTTTTACGGCCAAGTATGTGGTCGACCTTAGAGTACGTTCCATGCAGTGATGAGTAGAATATGTATTCTGTGGTCTTTGGATGGAGGGTTCTGTAGGTATCAATTAAGTCCACTTGATCAAGCGTCACATTGAGGTTTTGGATCTTGTTGCTTATTTTTTGTCCTGATGATCTGTCTTGGGTTGTGAGTGGGGTATTAAAATTCCCAGCTACGATGGTATTGGAGTCGATGTCTTTTTTTAGTTTACCTAGGAGCTGCTTTATGAAAGTTGGTGCTCCTATGTTCAGTGCATATATGTTTAGGATGGATATTTCTTGCTGATGGATTAAACCTTTTATCATTATGTAGTGGCCCTCTGTATCTTTTTAAATTTTTGATAGCTTAAAGGGTATATTTTTCTGAGATTAAGATTGCGACTCCTCCTTTCTTTTGTGTTCCATTTGCCTGAAAATTTGTTTCCCATCCTCTTACTTTGAGTCTGTGAGTGTCCTTTCTAGTGAGGTGAGTCTCTTAAAGGCAATAGATTGTTGCCTGGTGATATTTCATCCATTTTACCATTCTATGTCTTTTCAGTGGTGCATTTAGTCTGTTCACATTCAAACTAATTATTGAAATATGAGAGTTGATTCCTATCATAATGCTCTTACAGAGTTGTTGTTCTTCCTGTTTGTGTGTTGTCTTTCTTTTGGTTTTAGAGTTGGATCATGTGTGTTTTTAATCTTTTGCCTGTACTCTTGTGAAGAATGTTGTTGTTCTTTTTTCCTTTTCTTCTGTGTTCAATACTTTCTTAAGTGTTTCTTTTAGAGGTCGTCTGGTGTCAGCGTAGGTTCTTAGGGATTGGATATCTGGGAAAGATTTCAATTCTCCCTCACTGGGGAAGGTTAGCTTGGCTGGGTAGGTTATTCTTGGTTGGAATTGTTTATCTTTTAGAACTTTGAAGATAGAGCTCCAAGCTCTCCTAGCCGGGAGGGTTTCTGTAGATAAATCTGCTGCTATTCTAATGGGTCTTCCCTGGTAGGTAGTCTGACCTTTTTCTCTTGCTGTCTTTAGGAATTTTTCTTTTATACCTACTTTGTTTAGGCGAATTTTTATGTGTCTGGGAGTTGGTCTTCTCATTTGTTGTCTTGCAGGGGTTCTCTGAATCTCTTATGTTTGAATTTTTCATCACTGATGAGATGAGGGAAGTTTTCTTGAATGATTTCATGAAATGTTTGTTCCAGTGTGGCCTCTGTTGCTCTCTCTGCCTCAGGAAGGTCAGTTACTCTTAGGTTCATTCTCTTGAAGTGATCATTCATCTCTTTAAGGTTTTGTTCTTTTTTTTAGCTTCTTTTCTATGCTTTTGACAGTTTGGGTTAGTTCTGTGTTTTGGTCTTCGAGCTCTGAGATTCTTTCTTCTGCTTGACTAATTCTGCTTTCCATGCTTATTAGTTTGTTATTTATTTCCATCACAGTATTCTATACTGCTGTTATTTCTGACATCAGCTCCTTCCTATTTTCCTCAATTTTTAAAATTCTCTCTATTACTATCTTGATGTCTGGGTTTGTTGCATGTGACCAGCCATTCTGGGGGCTCTTCATTGTTTGTGTTCTGCAGTCTGTTTTCTCAGTGTCTGATCTCCCAGGGGTCTGTGTGAGACCTATATTCTTCTTTTGGTTTTTCTTCATTTGTGCTTTTTTTTTTTTTTGCTTCCTATTTTTTCTTTCCCTCCATGTCACCATCATCTTTAATTCTGTTATTCGGGGGTAGAGGGATTGGTTTTACTTCTGTTTGTTCAATCTCCTATTCTTCTTATGTATGCCCTCTTACTTTGTTCAATTCTGGAGTTGCACTGTAGGTTGGTGGTAGTCCTTTTTTCAGTTTTGAGATTTACTTAAGTGGTGAGCTGTTATTCAAAATCTATCTGCAAGCCCTGGTATCCGCTGACAGGTGTATGTTCAATCTGAAACCCACTTCCCACTGCCTTGGAATCTGTCTGTGCAGTGGGGCTGTAGGTTTACTCCCTGAAATAAAATGAGATTAGCAGAGGGAAGAGAATGGAGCAGACAGTTGGGGAAAGCAGGGGATGGAGAGAGAGAGGAGTAAATGGGGAAGCAGATGGGTGTATCAACAAATGTAGAGAGAGAGAGACCTAAACTGAAATAGATAAAAATAATAGTCTACAGCTACAGACTAACCAGCTCCCATACAAAAAAATTAAAACATACAATGATGCTAACATACAAGCTAACCAACCACCTTATTGGTGTGTTGTTCCTCTATACATAGATGTGGTTTACAGAGAGGAGAAAAGAGAAGAAAAGGAAGAGGAAAAAAAGGAACAAAACAATAGGAAGAATAGAATCAAGTCATTAAACTAATGGAACCAATCGAGCACACCCTGAGACTTTTCGTTTAAGTCCAATGTCCTTTCAGCTCTGATTTCTAGCTGTCTTCTCAAGCTGGTAAATTAGTTCACAGTCAGCGTCAGTTGCCCCTGGCCTGCTGTGAAGGACAGTTCAGATCACCCTCAGTTCACCACTCAAATCTGGCCTGTGTCTGTTTTTCCAGCTTGCTTTTCTTGTTTCGGTGTTGTTACCTTGAATCACCAGCAGGTGGTGCTATCTCAGCTGCTCTCCCGAGGGGATGGAGCCGGACAGGAGCTAGGCAAAGGCTGGAGATGGAAGCCTGCCTCAGGGCACACGGGCGGAGACCCATGGCCGGCAGGACCTCAAGGTGGCAGCAGAGGTGGCAGTGATCCCAGCAGATCTTGCCTGCAGGGGCTTCAAGGACTGAAGTCATGGATCACCTCAGGCACACGTGGCATGATGTGGTATGGCTGTCATGGAGGCTGTGGCGCCACCAGCGGCTGCTGTTTCTGTGGCTGCAGTGGCTGCCTCTGCTCTGAGTATTACTTTTCAGACTCCTTTCATCTCTTTTGTATTCAGAGTTCAGCTTCAAATCTGCCTGTTCCCGCTCCCATCTGGGATTCTCAGAAGGTCAGTTGGGAGTGACCTTTTGAATTTTTTCTAGATCTCTGCTATATGATATAGCCATTTAATACCATATATAACTATGAATCACTTGCACTATGGCTGATTTTAATTTAAATATGCTGTAGATACAAAATGCATATCAGACATATCAGATTTTGATGACATAGTATGACAAAAATTATAAAATATCATACGAATACTTTTAAAGTATGCATTACAAACTGAAATAAAAATATATTTTATTTTATTTTATTTATTATTATTATTTATTATAGAGACATGGGGTAAAATTCAGGGTTAGGCATATAAACATTGATCATGTGGGTACCCTTGTTGATGAGGTATGTCCCTCCCTCCCCTAGCAGTTTCCCTCAACTGCTGATCCCACCCTCCCATCCCCTGACAGTTTTCCACTACTGTCAATCACTTTCTTATAGTGTTATAATTGTTCAAGGTCAGTTCATGAGTGAGAACATATGGAACTCAGTTCTTTGTTTCTGTGATAAATCACTGAGTATGATCAACACCAAATCCATCTAAGTTGCTGCAAAGTCCATAGATGTGTCCTTCTTTATGGCTGCATAATATTCCATTGTGTATATGTGCCACTTTTTTTTATCCAGTCCAGCTTTGATGAGCAACATGGTTACTTCCATGTTTTTGCTATTGTGAATAGAGCTGCAAGAAACATATGTGTGCAGGTATCTTTTTTGTAGAATAATTTGAGTTCCTCCGGGTATATTCCCAAGAGGGGAATTGCTGGGTCATATGGAAAGTCAATTTCTAGTCCTTTCAGAAATCGCCACACTGTCTTCCAAAGAGGTTGTACTAGTCTGCATTCTCACCAGCAGTGTAGAAGTGTTCCTTTTTCTCCACATCCTCACCAGCATCTGTCATTTGTTTTATTAATGATAGCCATTCCTACAGGGGTAGGTGGTATCTCAGTGTGGTTTTGATTTGCATTCCTCTGATGATGAGTGAGGCTGAGCACTTTTCATGTGTCTGTTCGTTGCCTGTATATCTTGTTTTGAGAAGTGTCTATTCATGTCTTTTGCCCACTTTTTAAAGGGACTGTTTTTTTTTCCTTTCAGTACAGCCTAGTATTGGTACAAGAACAGGCATATAGACCTATGGAACAGGATAGAGATTCAGGAAGTAAAGCCGCAATTCCTCAACCAACTCATCTTCGACAAAGCCTCCAACAACAACCACTGGGACAGGAGAACCTATTCAGTAAATGGTGCTGGGAAAACTGGCTGACCACATGCAGAAGATTGAAACAGGACCCCTACCTATCACCATACACAAAAATTAACTCTAAATGGATCAAGGACCTAAACGTAAAACCTCAAACTATAAGAATCTTAGAAAGCGCAGGAGACACCCTTATGGAAATTGGAACTGGGAACCAATTCCTATTCAGAACCCCAAAGGCCAATACCTTAAGGAATCACATAGACAAGTGGGACCTCATCATATTAATGAGCTTCTGCGAAGCAAAATAAACCATTAAGAGAGCAGGGAGACAGCTCACAGAATGGGAAACAAAATATTTGCCAACTGTATATCTGACAAAGGCCTAACATCTAGGATCAACAAAATATTTTTATATATCAAGTTAAATAAAATATATTCTTATTAAAATTCCCAACCCCAGTAGCAGGCATGGTACTCAATAGATGGTTTTGTATTCCTTATTCTCCTTTTTTCTTTCCCTTCTTTAGTGGTGCCCAGCATCTATTGTTCCCACGTTTGTGCCTATATGTGCCTAGTGTTTAGTGACTGTTTATGAGTGAGAATATGAGGTATTCAGTTTTTTGTTTCTGTGTCAATTCACATAGAGTGATGGTCTCCAGCTGCATCCATGTTGCTGCCAGGGATATGATTTAGTTTTTTATGTCTGTGTAGTATTCCATAGTGTATATATGCCAAATTTTCTTTATCCAGTCCACATTCGATGGGCATATGTTTTGGTTCCATGTTTTTTATATTGTGAATAGTGCTGTAATAAATATACAAGTGCAGTTGTGTTTTGATAGAGCAGTTTGTGTTTCTTTGGGTATATATCCAGAAGGAGAATTGTTGGGTCAAATGCTAGCTCTATTTCTATTTCTTTGAGAAATCTCCAAACTGCTTTCCACAAAGATTGAACTAGCTTACATTCTCTTCAACAGTCTACAAGCATTCCCTTTTCTGTACAGCCTTGCCAACACTTTCTGTGTTTTGTTTTTAATAATAACTTTCCAATCAGTGTGAAACAATATCTCACTGTAGTTTTGATTTGCATTTCTCTGATGCTTACTGGTGATGAACATTTTTGCATATGTTTTTTGTCTGCTTGTATGTCTTCCTTTGAGATGTGTCTGTTCATGTCTTTTGCCCACTTTTTAGTGGGTTTATTTGTTTTTTCCTGTTAATTGGTTTCAGTTTCTTACAGATTTTGGATGTTAGGCCTTGTTGGATGCGTAGTTTGTAAATATTTTCTCTCATTGTGTAGGCTGTCTCTGTACTCTCTTGATGGTTTCTTTTGCTATGCAGAGTTTTTTAGTTTTATAAGGTCCCTCCTGTGAATTTTAGTTTTTGCCACATTTCCTTTTGAGGACTGGGCCATGAATTCATTTTCTAAGCCAATGTCTATAAGGATGTTTTCTAAATTTCCTTCTAAGATACTTGTAGTTTGAGGTTTCACATTTAAGCCCTTGATCTATTTTGAGTTAATTTTTGTATATGGTAATAGGTAAGGGTCCAGTTTTATTCTTCTGCATATGGTTAGCCAGTTTTCCCAGCACAATTTGCCAAATAAGACTTCCTTTCCCCTAATGTTTGTTTTGTTGGCTTTATCAAAAATATGTTGTTTGAAGGTCTGTGCTTTTACTTCTGGGTTCTCTATCCTGTACCATTGGTACATGTGTCTAATTCTGCACCAGTACCATGCTGCTTTCGTTACTGTAGCTTTGTAGTAAAGTTTGAAGCCTGAGAGAGTGATGCCAATAGCTTTGTTCTTTTACTTAGAATTGCCTTAGTTATTTGGGCTCTTTTTTACTTCTGTATGAATTATAAGTATCATCTTTTCTAGGTCTGTGAAAAATGTTGCTGGTAATTTACTAAGGATTGTATTGATGTCCCAGTCTGGAGTACTGTGGCACAATCACAACTTACCACAGCCTCCAACCCTTGGGCTCAAATTATCCTCCTGTGTCAGCCTCCTGAGTAGCTAGAATTACAGGGGCATGCTGCTACACCTAGCTGTTTTTCACTTTTTATAATGTTTCTGCTAGAAAATTAAAAATTACATGTTACTTGCATTATCTTTCTTTGAACATTCTAGTATATAAAACAAATATATATACAGGCAAATTTCTATGATATAATTATTGAATAAACTTGCCACTCAGGTTTCAAGATGATCTTGTACCCAGGTATGATCTATATTCAATTAAAGAAATAAGGTGCTAATACCTCTCATTCATGTCTCATGAAAAAAAATACTTTGTTTGGGGACCCTAGAAGTCACTTAGAATGGAATCTGGCCCAATCTCAGAGGCTAAAAAGGAAGTTGATCAAACCCATCCTTCTGCCAAAGGGGGAACTCCACAGCATGGTATTTATGATACATGATGTTTCACAATCTTCATGAGTACTTTGGGAAATTTATCATTTCCTGGGACAATTTTTTTTATTTCGATCGGCTCTAAATCCATTATGTCCATTATGATGTTGCTTTTATACTCTTGATTTACATACAACAGAAGCAATCGCTAATTCATGTGACTTCCCTAACTTCTAAATCTTTCTTTTCCAGACGAAATTGATCTAGTTATTGCAGATATACTCCATTTTATAATTTTTACCACTCTTATCACTTAATTTGTTCTCCTCTCAGCACTTTTCAAGTTGTCATTGAGTCTCTTAAATTGTGGATCTTAGAACTAGATCCAGTGTAATATTACCACCTTCTTTACTGTGAACATTAAGCTTCTATTAATGCTTTCTGATAATGACAAAAATTAGCTTTCTGGGCAACCATAACATTCCTGTTACATCATACTGAGCTACAACTTCTAATTTTTGTTGGTATTTATATGCCGACTGTTGATCATTCTCATTCATTTTATAATCCTGTAGTTGGTTATTCTGTACTCAGGTGATTAGATTTGTATGTAAAACTCCATTTTGTGAATTTAGGTCTATCACTTGCCTCTGTCAAGAACTTTCTTAGATCCTGAGTTTCATCTGATTCATTTTCAATCTTTCCTACCTCAGCGGCATTTACAGATCAAAGTAACCTTGGTGCTATCTGTCTCTCTGTCTCAATGGTTTGCTATTGGTCTGTGTTCCGAAAAAGTCTCTCTCCTCTTGCATCTTTTTTCTGCTGCCTCCTGGGAGTCCTTGTTACTGATGCTCAGGATCTATGTTCTACAGACCTCATGGTTTGCTGGCATCACACTTCAGGATTCTATTTATTTAATGCTGCACATCAGCAAATCATTAAAATGTTCCTTCGGTTTATCTCATCCTCACTCCCATTTTCCATCCTGTAGTTCTATGAGAACCTCAGTTTTCCTCGCATACCTAGCTCAGCAGGTCTTATATTACTATGACTCTTCTTGCCTTACATAGTATCTAGTTAACTTTGGGGAGCTGCCCTATTATTTGTGAAGTCTATCTAGCAGCTGATGGTAAAACCGGCTTTCATAATCATGCAGAATATTGGACTGAGCCATAGGTCTTTCACTTGGTGTTTTGGTGCTCATCTCCAAAATGACCTGCTGATTTTCTGGATAATGACCTGAAGGATGTCCAGGGAACAAAATACAGGGGCAATATCTCATGGCATTTCCTCAGTGGACAGTTATGGCTTTGACAGATGTATCCTGGGACATCTGGAGAGGAAAGAAAGTTCTTTAGCCAACTTCAATCTCCTCTATTGTTTACCTGTGGGAACAAGGTCATCTGCCCACTGTAACTGTGGCCGGCTTTTTCTAAGAGCTAAGATGAAGCATAGATGGTTGGTTTCCATGGAATACTTTTCTTATGTGCTTAAATGTAGACCTTGATTTTAGACTCTATTAAGCAAAACCAGACTTATTAAGTAACCTACCTTCACACTGACACAGAATGATTCAAAGAGAATACAGTTCTCTTTGATCTAGTCAACAATGATACCATGGTGTATCTTTAGGACAGCATAAGGTTTCTCTTGAGCAGACAAGCGTACAACCATAGTAAAACCCAAGTAATTGTATCATGTTTAGATAGACACAAATGTGAAATGAATTCCCAGAGTAAGTTTAAGGACTGGAGTCAAAGTTGGAGGGATTTGTATTTATAAAAATAATTATTGGGTGAGACATATTTTCAAGCATTAGGCTAAGCACTTTATATATTTTTCAGCCCTCACAGCAATACTATCATATGAGTGGCATTATCTCCATTTTACCCATGTAGCATTGAAGACTCCCAGAAATAAAATAATTGGTCAACGTTGCATGGGCAGTGGGAAGCTGAGTTGCAATTTGAGTCTCCCTGCAGTAAGACTCAAAGCCTTTGTGGAGGGTCTCACATAAGAAAAGATGGTATTAGAAGAAGAGAGAAGGACAATTATAAATGCTTCAAATTATAGAGGTGAATGCTAAGCAGATTTCCCATAATTTCAGGGTTGGCCAGGTCATTTGAGGTTCTTCATTTCTCATCTGAAACTGAATGTATGAGTTTCAAGAAGTGAAAAGGCTTCAGTTGGAGGAAACTCTTGATGTCCCTTCTCTTCAATGGTTAAGAATTGGGTTATGGTTTGGAAGGGACATAAAAAGGTTATCAAGAGTCTGGAAGAAGGATGGTTCGGTGAGTCTGGTTTCAAAGATTATGTTACCTCTAATGAAGACTGGGACACATTTGCTCCTAATTATCAAATCTACTCTAATCTTACAATGAATATTCATATTCTAGTCCTCTAAGCCCTTCACAGGGCATAGAAAAGTAAATAGAAGTTCTCAGACTCTGACTGTTTCATATGCCTGTCCTTTTTCTAAGACTATTTTAAACAGGGTGAGATTACTCAAAATTTCTGCCTGGTTTAATTGCACTTGCTGCCTCTTCTCTCTCATTTCCATGAGTTGGCCTCATTATTCCCAGATACATATTTAAGGACTGTAAAACAATCCTTAGCAAAAGAAACAAAGTGGAAGGTATCACACTTACAGGCTTTAAATATTAAGACTGTAATAGTCAAAACAGCCTAGTATTGGTACAAGAACAGGCATATAGACCAATGGAACAAGACAGAGATTCTGGAAGCAAAATCTCAATTTCTCCACCAATTCATCTTCAACAAAGCTGCCAGCAACAACCACTGGAGAGAGGAGAACCTATTCAGTAAGTGGTGCTGGGAAAACTGGCTGATCACATGCAAAAGATTGAAAAAGGACCCCTACCTATCTCCATGCACAAAAATCAACTCTAAATGGATTAAAGACCTAAACGTAAAAACTGAAAATATAACAATCTTAGGAAACGAAGGAGACACTTTCAGAAATCGGAGTAGACAACCAATTTCTAATCAAAACCCCAGGTGTCCATGACATAAGAGATAAAATAGACAAGTGGGGCCTCATTAAACTGAAAAGCTTCTACAAAGCAAAAGAAACCATCAAGAGAGCAGGGAGACAGTCCACAAATGGGAAAAAATATTGGCCAACTATATATCTGACAAAGGCTTAACATCCAGGATTTACAAGGATCTCAAACGTGCCAAAGGGAAAAAAACCAAACAGCCCCACTAAAAAGTGGGCAAGACCGGGCTTGGTGGCTCAGCCTGTAATCCCAGCACTTTGGGAGGCCAAGACAAGTGGATTGCCTGAGCCCATGGGTTCAAGACCAACCTGGGCAACTTGGAGAGACCTTGTCCTTAGCCAGCTGTGGTAGTGCCCACCTGTAGTTTCAGCTACTTGGAAGGCTGAGGTAGAAGGATCCCTGGATCCCAGTAGGTGGATGCTGGGGTGGCCATGAGTGTGCCACTGAACTCTAGCCTGGGTGACAGAGTGAGACTCCAACTCAAAAAAAAAAGTGGGCAAAATACTTGAATAGACAATTCTTAAAAGAAGATATACGGGCAGCCAACAGACGCATGAAAAAGTCCTCAGTTTCACTAATCATCAGAGAAATGCAAATCAAAACCACATTGAGATATCACCTAACCCCAATAACAATGGCCATCATTAATAAAGCAAACAACAATAGATGCTGGAACGGATGTGGAAAAAGGGAACACTTCTGCACTGCGGGTGGGAATGCAATCTGGTTAAACATCTATGGAAAGCAGTGTGGTGACGTCTAAAAGAACTAGAAATTGACCTTCCATATAACCCAGCAATCTCCCTACTGGTAATATGCCCAAAGGAACTCAAATCATTCTACAAAAAAGATACCTGGACATGCATGTTTATTGCTGCACTATTCACAGTAGCAAAAGCATGGAACCAACTGTGCTGCCCATCAAAACTATATTGGATTAAAAAATGTGGTACATATGCATGATGGAATATTATGCAGACATAAAGGACAGACATGGACTTTGCAGCAATTTGTATGGATTTAGAGTCTATAATATTCAGTGATCTGTCACAGAAACAAAGAACTGAATGTCACATGTTCTCACTCATAAGTGGACCCTGAACATTTACCATAAGAGTATAAAAAAGGGATTGGCAGTAGTGGGTTACTGCCAGGGTTGGGGGGAGGTGCATATAACATCAATAAGGATAGCTGGTCCCAAACCAGGCAAAGTGGGGACCAAAAGGAGGCCCAAACTTTACCTGTATGATGTCCAATTTTATACCTAATCCTGAATTATATCCCACATCTATTAAATAAATAAATAAATAAATAAATAAATAAATAAATAAATTTGATAGGGGGAGGCATAAAGAATATCCAGTTTTGTCTTCCATGTTGCAGATCTTCAGTTTTTAAAGGCAGTAACCTATAGATCTTGTATTTTTATAAATGTTTTTTGTTCTTCAGCTCGTCTATCCAGGACATAACTTAAGCTGTGTTTCAAATTCCCTTGGGCAAACTCCAATTTGCCAATGTCTTTTGTAAATATAGAACCCAGAATCACTCCTGAGATTCAATCTCCACCACTTCGCAATATGTCTATGTAACAAACATATACATGTACCCCATAAATAAAAAATTAAAATGGAAGAAAATAATAAATAAATATAGAACCTAGAATTACTTGCAGGAGTCCTAGGGAATATAGCTTGACCTGTCCAAAGCAGAGAGTGATACCCCATTCTTGAGAACCTATTGAGAAGAATGCAACAACTTTTAAGTTATCTGTGCTATATTTAAGAAAACACATTATTACAAAGATTTTTGTTTCATCTGGTCTAAAATTGTCATCTTACATTTTAGACCTCTTCCTATTTCCATAAAGATGCACGTGAACTATTTACCACCTTTCTTCAGATATTTTCTCTTCCTCCAACCTAAGGTCTAATTGTATTTAAAGGAGACAATCTTTAATCCTCCAAACTAGGCCTTCTTTTTTATTGGAGCCTTGGTTTGAGATAGTCTGCATTGCCTGAGTGGAGATAGCCTGGGATAACAGGTAAAGGCATGACCCTGGAACTGAGCTTTGATTCCCATGAGAAAATTTAGAAGACGTCCCCCTAGTTCTGGGAGCTGGGATATACATTTATGTGTTTGAATTCAGCAAGGATTTTCCTGCCCTCTTTTTTATGCCTTCTCATAAATTTCCCAAAGAAGAATAGCAGTAAACTAGGGTACCAAGAAAGGGATTCAGAGGCAGTTCCAAGAAAGATGGGAAGGGTTCTACAAAAGGCCTGACAGCAGTGATAGATGAGACAAGAGGGGAGTAAACAATGGACTGAATGGTTTAATAGTGATGGTCTTGGTGATGGTGGGGAGATAATGGGCCAAAGTAGGGAAAGGGATAGAAGACAGAAAGGTCAACAGGATAAAGTCATCCTGGAAATCATGTCAATAGGCTGTGCCAAAGCCTCTTAGATGTCTGAGCTCAGTCCCTCTTGCCCTTAAGAAATATAGCTTCTAGTCTCCCTGGTTGATAGCCTTCACATGTCCTTAGTCTTTTCCCAAGTGAAAACCCTGCTCTGTAATGCGGCTGTCTCCCCTCTTCTTACTAGCTCCTCTCTCAGTTCAGTACAAGACCTCACCAGTAGCCTAACCTTAGTTTCACTTTGGAGATGTGAACAAAACTCTGCTGTATTTCCTACTGGCTACTTGTTCAGACTACCTGGTCAAGGCAATAGGGAGTTGCTTTAAGTCAGCTTAAGCAGAGGGTGCCAAGTCCAAGAAAGAGAAGCACAAAGAAAAGAGCAGAGGGACTGCAAATAATTGAAGGAGAAAAAAGAGAGAAGACAGATGCAATTAGAGTAACTGAACCAAAAAAAAGTGAACAAAGAAAAGAAGAAAGGGAAAAAGAAGAAAGGAAAGAAAAATAAAATGGGCTTGAATTGAGTGTTTTTGACAATGCTGAGGTACAGTAGAACAATGTGTCCCTGGCAAAGCTGAAACACTGGGTTCTGGCCAAATGGTTTCATCCTAGTGACCTTTAGATAGCTAACCATGTCTGCTTGGCATAGACCAAATGGGTAAATAAATAAATAAATTTTAAATACCAGAAGAAAAAAAAAGACATGAGAAAAAACAGCCCTGTAACGGGGAACTGATCAAAGGCCCCCTGTCCCTCACTATAGCCTGAGGGTAGCTTGCTGTTCCAACCTGCAGCCCCCCTTCCCCACCCCTGCTTCCTAGGGGGAAGAGGGGCAGGAATTATGATGCAGGCTGATAACTCCAGAAGCTCCCCTCCTCTCTGCCACCAGCAAGGCTTATGAACTAGAAGAAGGAAACTGGCAGAACTGGTGAGGAGATTGCCTCAGGAGAAGGAGTTGGACTTCAAAATATAGCCAAGAACTGCAGTAGTGTCAACCCAAAGAATGACCTGGGTTGTCAGAATAGTAGGGGACTTTAGGATGGCAGAAGAAACCCCATGGTTATTGATTCTTCTTCCTACCTCTTTCTGAGACTCTCTGGTGAGTGCTTACATTTGGTGCAAATCTTTCCTGGTGGTTTCTCATCACCTATAACTTCAAACTTCTCTACCTTCTTCTCAATCTGTCTCTTAACCACCAATTCACCAGGTATCTATTCTTCTCCCTCTTTCCCAGAATAGATGCAGGCTCTTTCCTCCTCTCTTCATCCCCCAAGGCACAGGAAGCAACAACCTGAAAGGAATTACAATACAGAAGGGACATATTTAAACTGAATAGGGAGGACTGCTCCTGGAGTCCATCTAACAAGTCCCATTATTTCAGCCTATCTTCTTGTTGCCAGGTGGTGTTTCTCTAGGACCTTCTCAGTCCTCAACAGAAACCGGGACCCCAAATCTATCCCATAAGCCTCAGACAGAGGAACCTAATTTCAAACCACTACAAACAAATTAAAACGGATTTTAATTCTTTATTGCTCATTCGAGGATAAGATTATGGTTTTAAATATTCATAATTGTGAGGTCCATTTAGGTTTTTTTCTCAAAAAAAGAGTTTACACCCTCATATATGATTTTTAGGACTCTGCTTTTCATAGTGCAAAGAGTTAGGAAAGAGTTGAAGTGAGTTTTGTTTTTTTCCATAAGGGCATCCATAAACCCAGGTTAATTTCTAAAATAAGGTACTAGAGTGTCCCCACTACCACTGATAGTGCCCATAACACGTTATGGGGAGTGGGCAGCCTGTTACAGAGGTCTATAAATCTCTTTGGCTCTTACAATTTCAGACCAAACCACAGAGGTTTTTTTCCCTACTGCACATGCATCACAGGGAAATCCTCTTTCTCATTAGTTATGTAATCCCCAAACCCCAAAAATTAGCAATAGGGAAACAAAATGGGACATAATATTTCGATATTTTTTCACAAAGAAGTCTATTGATGGTAATTGTTCACTGGGAGGTGGTGTTGTAGAAAGAAATCACAAATATCTGGTTTCCAGTATGAGCTGTACCATTTGCTGGCTGTATGCTGAGCCTCTGTTTCTTCATCTATAAAATAGAAATAACATGATTTAGTACACAGATTTGTTGTGAAGTTCAAGTGCCTTACTGCAGGCATAGCATAGCAACTAGAACATGAGCAGAGCTTAACAAATTTTTTCTTGTTTTCTATTTAGTGAAGTCTTCCCTCTAATCTTCGAAAAGAGCAATGAGCTTTAACTTTAGGTGTCACCATAAAATTAACACCACAAGTGGAGATCTCTTCCCTCTCCATTGTCTTCCTAAAGAATACAGTCTTTCTAAGAAGTGGGATCTGTAAACCTAACAGGATATCTTTAACCTTTTGTTGACTTCATATTTTCAACTGCTTGATGACTATTTCCACTTAAATTTCCCTTCAAACCATTCCAGCTAAATGCTACAGCCATCCAGATTCAATATCTTGTTATTATCGTTGTCATTATTTACATCTTTACTTATATCCAATTGTCACATAATACTGTTAATTTTTCCTTAATGACAGCTCCAAACTCGTTCTCAATTCTGCATACTTCTGATCTCTTTCCTTGTGTCAGTCCTTATATCATTGTTCTTAGAATTCTCGGCTCTCCTACCTCTCCTTTGATATATCCTGCTCACTGTGGCCAGTATAATCTTTTGAAGGCATTCTTTTAAGGAACAATATTGTCCCTGAATAATTTTTTCAATGATTTCACATCTAATAGGATGAAATTTGAACAGCCTTATGTGGCATTCAATGACTACCATGATCTGGGCCCATTCGTTTTTTTCCTCAGAGAAATAATTTGATTAATGTTGTCATAAAAGAAAACACAGGAAACTGGGGAAGGTTGGAAGAAGGGTGCCTAACCCAGATGTTTGCTGCAAAAAAAGATATAATCTGAAGAGTAAATGCACATTACCCTGGCTAAAGTTGGAAATGCAGGAAATAAAAGTTTTTGAGACAGAAGAGTGTTCATGCATTTCACTTAACTTATATTCATTGACTATTATGACAGGCACTGTGCAGGCACAAGAAATGTCACAACAAGCAAAACACATAGTTTCTGCTCTCACGGAGAAAATATTCTGGGAGGCTGTTACAAACACACATGGTCTGATTGTATATATGTATATATAATCAGATATATATATATATGTATGTATGTATAATCAGACATAATGAAGAAAGTAAGTAGTACAAGAAGATAAAGAGTAGAGGATAAAGCATTAAAAAATAGGGTGCTATTATAAATAGAGTTGTGATGATGTTTGGACAGAGATGTGAATGAAATGGAAGGATCCATGTATATATATAGAGAGAAAGAGCAATTCAGGCAGAGTAAGTGCAAAGACCCCAAATTGAGAGTGTGCTCAATGTGTTCAAAAACAGAAAGCAATCCAATAACTGGAGCAAAGATACACAGAGCCTTTTAGGTCACTGTAAGGGCTTTAGAGCATTGGTGTATAGGATGGGGAACCCAAACTACCCCAGAATTGTCTTTTTGAGGGCCCCTTATAGTTCAGGTTTCCCCTGCTAGGTAAGTGTTCTAGGAACGACAAATCAGCATCAGTGTACCAGCTAGCATTGTTGTGAGAGTCTGCATTTGGCTTCAGTGAATTTTTTTGTGGTAAACACATGACTGGTTCTTCCACCATGACAATGCACCTGCCCACACTGCACTGAGTGTTCAGCAGTTTTGAACCAAAAAACGGCATGACCTTCGTGCCCCACCCTCCCTATTCATTTGATCTCGCCCTGAGCAACTTTTTGCTCTTTTTCTGTTTCCCGGGATGAAAAAAGTCCTTAAAGGGAAATATTTTGCTAAGATACTTAGGAGGTAGAATAGACAAGAGTTGGTGCTATATTTAGTATGAGAAATTAGTGATGTGGAATAGGCAGTTATGATTTTCAGATTTCAAGAAAGAAATCCTACACTAAATTGCTGGTTAGCATTCTATATGTGTCAATTTTGTCTTCCCACAGCCACTGGTCAGAACCTATGTATCCCAGTATGTACTATAATCCTCCCCTGTAATTCTCGTAGTTAGCTGATGCTAGAAATGTATAATCTCAGTGAAGAGATAGGATGAGGGTGAAAACTAATATGTTTGAGGACTCTAATAGATGCCAAGCACTCTATTAGGTGTCTTATATACATCATGATATTTAATCCTTACAGTCACCTTGTGAAATATTTATTTCCATATTATAGATGGGAAAAAGCTCAGACATTCAACTCACTCAATGTCAAATAGCTAATAAGTGGATGACATAAAACATACTATGCATGAAGCAGTAAAATTCTAAATTGTCCTGTAGCTTTAGAGCTTTTAACTTTTAAACTTGGAGTAGCTATGTTAGAAACCATCTTTGTGAAGCAATAAACAGTGAATTGCATTCTCACAGCTGATAATGACTTAGACTATGTGAATCACAGGACACAGTTTGCTTTTGTATCTCCAGGGTGTGATATAAAAATACATTGTGCAAAATTTTTAACGTAACTTCCCTCAACTGTAATGCATTCATTTTAAAATGCTGCTCAGATTTTTACCATACCAGATAACTAGGGTATTGATTCAACACTTATTAACTGAATAGACCTACTACATGCAAGTTTCCACAGAAGACACAAATGCACAAGAAAAAGACATTTTGCCTTCCTCCTGCCCCAGACAACAAGCATTATAATTCAAGAACTATATGAGAGGCGATAGAGAGCAATGGTTAAATGCCCAAACTCTGTAGCCAGACTGCCTGCCTGAAACGAAATTCTGGCTCAAGCACTGGTTCTTGATATGAAGAGAAAGAACTGTGGTTTGATGTGACTAGAGAGCAGTGAAGAGGTCCATTTGGTTAGAGAACTCGGTATGGGAATGGTACTCACAAAAGATGAGGGCCAGAGCACAGCCTCTCCTGATCACTAGCCAAAAGGCCTTGGACTTTATTCAGAAGACTAGACCCAGTGTTGCAATGCATCAATGTGTCGAAAGTAATCTGTTACCCATAAGAGTTAAAGTATCAAAGTTTGCAAATGATTTACCTAAAAAGAAAATCAAGTAAAGTGGACTCAGAGTTATCCTATAATAAGATCATCTTTACTAACTTGTTTTCCAGTGTGCTTTCTTGAATAGAATACGAGATTGGGTGGAGTTATAAGTTAGCTTACTAAGAGTTACATAAAACTCTCATCCTTTTATTTACCCAGTCTTATAACTGATTATTCTACAGTGAGTGATCATGATTATCAAGACTTGGAAGTCATAAGGCTTGTAAGCTGCAACTTTACAGTTATACAATAATTTTCTATTGAAGTTTACACAAAGGTGCATTCCTTATTAGAAAGAAGGCAAGGATAAATAAATAAAAGGTACTACTACCTCTACATTTGCTTTGTAAATGAGCAAGAATGAGACTATGAATGTTTCTGCTAATAAGATCACATAAAAGCATAGTGCCTGTTGTATAGCACACACTTAATGAATATATACTGTTTACATTATTATAAACACAAAGGTGAATTTATAAATTTCAGGCTCAGTTTGACTGATGAGAGAAACAATTGTAAACTACAATGCCATGTTGGGGAAAGTGTCTAGCCATGGTAGACTTGACCAATGCTTTCAAACAAGTTAAAGAGACATTTCAAATCAAATCCTGAGCAAGTTGTCTAGAAGCTGGCAGGTTACTCCCATCAACTTTGTTTCTCATTAAAATAAATAAAGTTGTCATTAGAAGTTATCTTAAAATACTTAAAGTTATGAGCAGCCAACAGATACATGGAAAAAAAAATCCTTAAAGTTACAAGGTAAACTTCTTCTGACATCATTAAAAATAGCCAAGTTAATTTAAGTGTTTGGTTTCATTATTCAAAGTTTTGTAAAACACTTGTATGAATAATACATCAGAAAAATCTGCGGTGAATGTGCTTCAGTTCCCTGCACAATTTGATTTGGAATATGCCGAAATCTGAGTAAGTCCATGAGAGAGTATCACACTTGTGAAAATTACATGTCATGTGTAAATTTTTAGGAAAAGGGATGAAAATTGCTTTTGTGATCAATAGGAAGTCATTTGTGGTCTGTGAGTAAGACGAGCCATGAGCAGTAGGTTTAGGGTAACAACTTCATCAGGAGTTGTATGTAAAGAAGCTTAGTGTAAGAAAAGAACCAGGGATTGGGGAGACTAATTAAAGGACTGAGTACTGTGACAGTACAAGCTAATGGCCTACTGTAGAAAAATAACGAAAAAGTTTGTGAAATCTTGGAGGGGTATTAGGTTGAACTATATGAAATGACTTATATTTAACTCTTTTTGTTCTACAGAAATGGAAATTGCATATAGCTTGACCCAATAGAATTAGGACTTGTTAATAGACATTGTAAGAAGTGAGAGAAAAGAAGTTACAGATGAAGAGTATTTCAAGTCTTGGTCAATGGAAAGGCTAGAATGCAATTGGTTATAAGACAATAGTAATTTTACTTGTTATTATATCTATTTAAACATTTATTTTGTGCCAGTAACCATTTAAGTGCTTTACATGTATTAAATGATTTAATCTTCAAAACAACTTCATGAGTTAAGAACTCTGTTTATCCCCATTTCATAGGGGAAGAAACTGAGGTATAAAGTAACTTCACCAAGGTCACATGCTACTAAATCCAAAAGCTTAGATTCACACATCGGCAGCTTGGTTCTAAGACCTACAGTCAACTCTACGTTATACCTACCTCTAGATAGATACCCTTGGGGTAACTGTCATGAATGAGGAAGTAGACAGGATGGGTCAACTTGATTTCTTCAGCTATCTTTTTATTGTATAATCTTAGTTTATTTTAAATTTCAAAAGTTATTCATGTTCATTGAAACCAACGTAAAAATTAATTAAGGAAATAAGCATGTCCCCTCGAGTCCACTTCTCAGAGGTAATTTAATGTATTTATTTTCAGATCTCTTCTATGTCTATAAAATTGTTTTCATATAAATATTCCTGTATACAATTCTTTTTGCAAAAATGAAATCATACAGTTAATATTTATTTTTAACTTATTTTTTCCACTTAATGTACCTTTGGCATCTTTCCATATTATTATGTAGCTCTACTTTAATCATATCAGTGCTAGCATTTTATTTCATAGTACACTATAGTAAATCTTTAAAAATCAATGCTCATTTACTAGACACAAGTTTTTACAGTTTTCTTCCTATGATAAACAATACCATCTTTATCTTTTATCTATCATCTATCTATATCTATCTATCTATCTATCTATGTACCTATCTATGTATCTATCTACCTATAATCTCTTATCTATCTTCCTTCTATCTATTCTCTTATGCTGCTCTTTCTGTAGGATGTAGAGTTCTTGAGTCATACGGTACACGTATTGAAAATGTTTATAGATATTGAGAACTTATCTTGTTCTTAATCTCTGCTAAATAGCATTCTCACCAAATATGCAAACATATATACACAATCTCTTCTTGAGCCTTAGCAAGAACAGGTCCAGAGTATCACAGTCAAGGGGAGGGCTAGAGTTTAGGCCACATGAGAAACAAATGAAGGATGTGAGACTGTTGAGCTTACAGGGGGAAAAAAAACCTCTAAATGACATAATCTTGGTCTTCAAATCTCTGAAAGGCAGAGAAGATCAACATAATGAGAATATCCCCAAAGTCCAGATACTTCAGGGAATCAGATGCTGTCTATTAGCCATAAGATAGTGTCATCTATCATATTTATCTTGAGATGAAACAGTTTATCCCTGAGAAGAGTGGGATTCCTGTTACTGGAGGTGTACAAGAAGGGGTTGAATGATTACCAAAAAAAAAATTTTTTTAGAAACAGGGTCTTGCTATGTTGCCCAGGATGGTCTCAAACTCCTGGACTCAAACAATCCTCCTGCCTAAGCTTCCTAAGTAGCTGAGATTTTAGGTGTATGCCATCACACCTGGCTGAAATATAAAACCTTTAAGTGGAACTGTATTAGGAAAACTTGTCTACCCTTGTTCTACCTCGAGATTATTAGTAACTACAACTATTAAAGTGGCAGAGAAAGAAGGGGACCCAAGAGGTCCCTTTTCCAATCAGAATTCCACTGCTTCTGGGATGACAAACCTTAGTCCCCTAGTACTGCTACACAACTAAGTGATGGTATACACAACTAGGTGAGGATAGTGCATGTGGAGCACATCATAAGAAGATAAAAAACATATAGAGACAGATCTACTCTTTCCAGGTGATCAACAGGCATGTCCTTCACACTGCAGATACCCTGAGCTAGATTTCTTAGATATGTTCCCGGGCCAGAGTCCTGGGGTAATTTATAGGCCAAAGTGTCCATCTTTAAACAAGCGAAAAATTCATTATCTGTGCCGAATGACAGAGGGCTGATTGAACCTGATTCTCTAAACTAGAAGAAATAGAAGTCTAGCTCTGCTGTTGACTGGCTCGATGACCTAGTCCTTTCAGTATTCTGGACATCACATTTCCCCATATATAAATAGATGAAATTGGACTCCATGTCTTCTGATTCTTTCCAACTTTGATGTTCCATGAAACCATGTGCCTTTCAGTCAAATGCCCCTCCTTCATGCTTCTGCCACACTCTGTTCCGACCACTATCACTTAACCTACTGCTCTGTGTTGAAATTCCATATTTACTCTTTCTCCTATTAAGCTGCGAACTTCTTGGCCTAACACATGGTGTATATCACTCAGTAGGCACCCAAGTCAATGTTTATTGAAATAAACTTGAATTCTTCCTGACACCATATCTAAAAAGTCTTATTCTCTGGACAAACTTGAAAACTGATGTCACAGAAGTCAAAGGGATTTCACTGAGCCCCTTAGAAATGAATAAGGGGAGCAGAGAACAGCAGTGAGAAAAAGCAGCAGCCCTGACAAAGAAGTGACTGTGTGGATCCTCTAACATCACGTTTGTTGCCTCTTTTCCCAGCTTCTATCAACAATTTAAGCCTAAATTTATTTTGTATGTTTAAAGTTTTTGTGGAATCAGCTGGAATCGAATTTGTGAGGTTTCTCATTTAGTCTTTCTCTGGCCTGCCTTGCACATCCCATTCCCAACAACCTATTCATGTCTTCTATGGAAGCTTATCTTCCTTGTATCCCTTCCTTTGCTAAAACAAAGAGGATGCTTTCTTCATTGTCTTTTCTGGCTTAATATCCCCCCAGTCCACCATCAGAATTTCTGCTAGGAGGCATAGGCTAAGTTATGCCGTTCTTTCTTGAGAATCCAGATGTATATGGAATGGTGACAGCAATACAGTTCCTTGTACTTTGGGATCTGGCTGGAAAGAGGGGCCAGCTGGGGAAAATTTTATTTATATTTAGACTTGTTCCAACCACAAAATTAGAAGAAGAATAAATAAAGATGGAAGGGAGAGATTAGAGATCACAATTTAGTGAGTGAAACATTCCGAGTTTGTTTGCTTTCTCATTTTGGAGGTTGGTCCATCTTACCTAAATAGTAACTCTCTCCCACATAATCCTGAATAATGCACACCTGGAGGAGGACAAAAAGCGCACCATAATAAAGTATAGGCTCCCCCTTTCTGCCACCATAAAGCATGATATCAAGGATTAAAGCAGACTAAGACAACACCAGAACCAGAAGACTAAAGTTAGTCAGCTGTGACTTTTTTTGTCTTCAGGATGACTATACCTGGTAGCAAAAAGAGGGATCTTGGCTGGGCTCGGTGGCTCAGCCTGTAATTCCACGCTTTGGGAGGCCAAGGTGAGTGAATTGCCTGAGCCCGCAGGTTCGAGACCCGCCTGGCCAACTTGGCGAGACCTCATCTCTACAATAAATCAAAAAAATTAGCCGGGCGTGGTAACACACGCCTGTACTTCCAGCTACTTGGAAGGCTGAGGTGAAAGGATCACCGGAGCCCAGCAGGTCGAGGCTGTGGTGGCTGGGAGCGGCCACTGCACTCCAGTCTGGGCGACTGAGTGACTCCAACTCAAAAAAATAAATAAATAAAATAAAAAATAAAAAGAGGGATCTTACAAAGCAGTCCTCTTTACTTAAGACATTTTAATTTATGCTTTTACCTTTAAAGATTTAGACTGTCAAAACTAGAAGGGATCTCAAAAATCGTCTAAGCTGTTTTGGTTGTTCGGTTGGGTTTGCATTGAAGTCTTTCCTTCAAATAAGATCTTACATGGAATCAAAGATCTGTAAGAGAAAAAGCAGAACTGCTTTGAAAGAGCAAGAATATGAATCAAGAGCCCTCCTTCTCAGTCTCCCATTGCTGCCTGTGGTGACTTCTGAAGTAATTCCCCAGGGACCTAAGAAACACATTTTGAAAAATACCAATTTAGTCCAATTATTTCATATTATAGATTTAAAAAACACTGAGGCCAAAAGTAATTCTGAAATTTAGTTCATTTCTAGACCTGAAACTTAAATTTCCTGATTGCGAATCCATGGACCCTTTATAATTCTAAGCTGCATATTCTTATACGTCTATCCTTAAAGTCTTGTAGGTTAGGCTACTTTTTGTATTATAGCAAGAATGAAAGCTGAGATATCCCCCTGGTAGTTAATTTGGCAGAGAACTCTGCAGTGATACATTTTGTGGCATATACAAAGACAATGGAATAATCTCAGATTTCAGAAAATGACCAATAGAATCAGCACACACTGTTAAGAGAAAATATATTTCTCTTCCTGAAGCAGAGAGAATGACTTAATTATAACTTAATCAATTGTGCTAACATTGAGAGGGATAATGTGTGAATCAGGAAGAAAAAGAATCACCATGGACACAGAAAAAACAGGGTGTCAGAGAGATTGAAGTTGGCAGTATGTATACTGGAAAGTCCAAGCGCCACCAAAATCTAAAAGACTCCCACACTCAAGTCACTCGAATAAGTGTTTTTAATAGGTAAAGATGGTCTGGATAAAATATCTTTTTTTTTTTTGAGTTGGAGTCTCACTCTGTCACCCAGACTAGAGTGCAGTGGCCGGGAGCGGCCACCGCAGCCTCGACCTACTGGGCTCCAGCGATCCTTCCACCTCAGCCTTCCAAGTAGCGGGAATTACAGGCACGTGCTACCATGCCCGGCTGATTTTTTGATTTATTGTAGAGATGAGGTCTCGCTGCCCAGGCGGGTCTCGAACCCGCGGGCTCAGGCAATCTATTCACCTCAGCCTCCCAAAGGCGCGGTATTATAGGCTGAGCCACCGAGACCGGCTGATAAAATATCTTTAAAAATTATCTATCTTCTCTCCCCCACCCCAACTTATTTGTTGAAGTCTCGCTCTGTCACCCAGCCTGGAGTGCAATAGCATGATTATGGCTACCTCAGCCTCAACCTACTGGGCTCAGGTGATCCTTCTACCTCAGTCTTCCAAGTAGCTGGAACTACAGTTAGACACCACCATGCCTGAATAATTTTTTTTTTATTTCTGTAAAGACAAAGTCTTGTCAAGTAGTCCAGGCTGGTTTCAAACCTCTGGGCTCAGGCAATACTCTTGCCTCTGCCTCTCAAAGTGCTGGGATTATAGGTATGAACCACTCTACCTCCTTTTTGTCTGTGTACTTTCTCATTTAACAGCCTTATTATTCTGTGTAATAATGTTGCTTTACAGGAGGTAAGATGCTTTCCATGCATATTATATTAATATACCTTCCTTCCTTGTTTTGAGTCCTCATTTCACTCTACACTCTTGCTGGGCAATTATCTCCTTTGCCATAGCTTCAACTTCCTCCCATGACCAATGAATCTTGTTTAGCCTCCTCTCTTGAGCTCTAAACCATAGATACAATTCCCAACTACTATATCTCTCCACATGGAGACTTCACATAAACTTCATGCTCATCTTGCTGAAAACAGTGTATTAGTTAGGGTCCCAACAGGGAGTATATGACACTATAAATATAAAATCATTTCATCTAGGCCTCTTTACAAAGGGGCTATTTTCAAAAGTTGTAGATGTAAGAGAGCAACAAGGGATAGGGAAGTAAGTCAAGATAGTAGCCCTTGAGATAATATTACCATTAAAAGAGGACTAGAGGATGGAATAATTGCTAGAATCTGGAGGAAGTGGTCGTTTTGTAAAGTTGCTCACCTTGAAAAGAGTTTTCCTCTTCACAAACTCAGGCTTCCTAAGGCGAGTTCTCAGAAAGGAAGCCAAGGGAATAATAATCCTGACCTTACTGTCCTTTATCCAATTTTATTTTTCCTTTTAAAAATTTATTTATTTTAAAGATGTGGGGTACAGTTCAGGATTAGGTAGATAAATGGTCATTTTACAGGTAAACTTTTAGTCCCCCTTTGGTCCTGGTTTGAGACATATACCCTTGTTGATATGAAGTGCCCCTACTCCTCTGTCAGTTTCCCACTACTGTCAATCCCTTTCTTATAGTATTATGATAAATGCTCAGGATCTGCTTATGAGTGAGTACATGTGGTACTCAGTTCTTTGTTTCTGTGATAGATCACTGAGTGTGATAGACACTAAATTCATCCAAGTTGCTGCAAAATCCCATAATTTTATCCTTCTTTATGATAGTGTTCCATTGTGTACATATACCACATTTTGTTTATCCAGTCCAATTTTGATGGACAGCATGGTTGGTTCCATGTTTTTTCTATTGTGAATGCTGATGCAATAAACATGCATGTGCAGGTATTCTTTTTACAAAATGATTTGAGTTTCTCTGGGTCTATTCCCAGAAGGGGAATTGCTGGGTCATATGGAAGGTCAATTTTCAGATCTTTTAGGAATCACCACACTGTTTTTCACAGAGATTGTACTAGTTTACACTCCCATCAGCAGTGTAGACACATTCCCTTTTCCTGCATACTCTCCAACATCTGTTGTTTTTTTAAGTTATTGATGGCGGCTATCTTGACTGGAGTTAAGTGGCATCTCAGTGTTGTTTTAATTTGCATTTCTTTGATGATTAGTGAAGCTGAGCATTTTTTTTTCATGTATCTGTTAGCTGCTCATATGTCTTCTTTTAAGAAGTGCCTATTCATATTTTTTGCCCACTTTGTAATAGAGATGTGCTTTTTTCCTTTTGGCATGTTTGAATTCCTGGATATTAGGTCTTTGTCCAATATACAGTTGGCAGATATTTTTTCCTATTTTGTGGACTGTCTCCCCATTCTCTTGATAATTTCCTTTGCTTTGAAGAAGCTTTTCAGTTTGATAAAGCTCAACTTGTCTGTATTATCTTTCATGGCATGGTATTTGTGATTTTGGTCAGGATTTGGTGCGTATTCCAATTTCTGTAAGGATGTCTTCTGCATTTTTAAAGATTTTTTGTAGTTTCAGGTTTTATGTTTAGGTCTTCAGTCAATTTAGAGTTGATTTTTGTGTATGAATAGGTTCTCCTCTCCCCAGTGGCTGTTGTTGGTGGATTTGTTGAAGATAAGTTGGCTGAGAAATTGAGATTTTACTTTCAGAGTCTCTGTCCTTTTCCACTGGTCTATATGCCAGTTCTTGTATCAATACCAGACTGTTTTGAGTATTGCAACTTTATAGCAGAGTTGAATATAAGAAAGTGCATGCTTCCTCCTGCTTTGTTTCCATTGCTAAAGATTGTTTTGTCTATTCGTGGTTATGTTTCCATATGAATTTCTGTATTGTCGATTCTGGGTCTGAGAAAAATGATGATAGCAATTTAGTGGATATTGCATTGAATTTGTAGATTGCCTTTGGTAGGATGGACATCTTAACAATGTTGATTCTTCCAATTCATGAACATGGAACATTTTTTCATTTATTTGTATCTTGATTTCATTGAGTAGTGCTTTGTAGTTATTGTCATAAAGGTTTTTCACCTCTCTGGTCAGGAAGATGCTGAGATACTTTGTGTGTGTGTGTGTGTGTGTGTGTGTGTGTGTGGCTATTGTGAATGGGATTGTTCTTATTAGCTTCTCTGCCTGTTTGCTGTTGGTGTATAAGAATGTGACTGGTCTTTTGCACAATTATTTTGTATGCTGAGACTTTGCCAAAGTCCTTTACCAATGCTAGGAGGTTTTTTGACAGATTTTCTTGAGTTTTCAAGGTACAGAATCATATCATTCACAAAAAGGGATAGCTTAACTTCCTCTTTTCCTATTTGCATATCCTTGATTTCCTTCTCTTGCGTGATTGCTCTAGCTAGGACTTCCAGTCCTATGATGAACAAGAGGGATGAAAGTTGGCAACCTTATCTTGTTCTGGTTTTCAGGGGAAATGCTTCCAGTCTCTGCCCTTTTAGCAATATGTTGGTTGTGGGTTTATTGTAGATGGCTCCTACTATTTTGAGGTATGTTCCCTCTATGCCTAGGTGTTCAGAGTTTTTATCAAGAAGGAATGCTGGCTTTTATTGAAAGCTTTTTCTCTAATGAGATAATCATGTGATTCTTGTTTTTACATCTGTTGAAGTACTTAATTACATTTATGGTCTTTCAAATGTTGAAACAGCCCTGCATTCTGGAAATAAAGCCTACTTGGTCATGGTGAATGATTTTTGAAATGTGTTGTAGGATCCAGTTTGTTTGAATCTTGTTGAGAATTTTTGTATCTATGTTCATTAGGGATATTGGCCTGTAGTTCTCTTTCTTTGTTGGATCTTTACCTGGTTTGGATATCAGTGTGATGTTAGCTTCATAAAATGATTTGGGGGAGAATTCCATCTTTCTCGATTGCCTGGAATACTTTCAGTAGGATTGGTATCAGCTCCTCCTTGTAGAATTTCCCTCTCGTCCAGGTTTTGGTTTTTTTTTTTTTTTGAAAGTAGTTTTCTAATGACAAAGTCAATTTCCTGAGTTGTTATGGTGTATTTAGGATCTCAATTTCTTCTTATTTCAAACTTGGGAGGCTGTGTGATGTCAGAAATTCTGCCATTTCATTTAGCTTTTCAAGTTTGTTTTCATACAGGTATGCATAATAATCTCTGATAATCTTTTGAATTTCTTTGGAGTCAGTTGTAACTTGGTCTTTCGCATTTCCGATTGTGTTTATTTGGACTTTTAAATTTCTTTTTCTTGGCGAATATCCAATTTTCTAATGTTGTTTTCTTTTGGATGAACCCAAAGTGCATGAGAATTTAGAAGATGAAGTCTATTCAGGTCAGCCTCCCTGGGAGCGGATTTTGAGGAACAAATGGAAGATACGTGGCATATGTATGTTTTTATGTATGCACATGTGTACAGGTATATATGAATTTATACATATGTGTGTGTATATTTTTTTCCCAAAACATGTTATTGTTTTCTATCCTATATAAGAAGACAGTATACCATAGAATGCATGCCAGGCCTTCCTTAACCAGCTTCCAGAGCCCTCAAACAAAGAGTATAGTTTCTTAAGAAAAGATTCCATGGAACATAATTCTTGCATAATGTTAGTAAGTAGTCTAAGAAAAATAATTTTTGTGATTAGATAAGTTTGAAAAATATTAGGTGAAATAAAGTTTAATAATGCTATGTATTTTAGCATTTCCAAAACCCCTTAATATTCTAATGTGTATTATAAAACTCTAAGAGAAAAGTAACATTTGTTTAAATCATTTGGATATGTAAGCTCCTTTTGCATAGAATTTTATGGAACTAATGTTCTAAAGAACACACTTTAAGGTAAAGTTGATCAAGTCTAATTCCTTCATTTGAAAGATAGAAAAAAATAATTTTGCTTAAGATTCCAAATTGCTGGATGGGATTGGCAGTTGAGGGAAACTGCTAGGGGAGGAAGGGGCATACCTCATCAACAAGGGTAACTGCACAATCAACATTTGTACACCTAACTCTGAATTGTACCCCACATCCTTATAATATAAATAAATAAATAAATAAATAAATAAATAAATAAATATTCCAAGTTGCCTCAGTGGCAAGCCAGAACTCAGGTCTAGAATTCAGTAATCTATAGTTCTCTGTTGTTTGCACCATATCACATTCCCTTAGTATCCTCCCTATATAACAACCTCTTATTAATTTGTCTTCTATGACTACTTAACTCTTGTGGGATTTTATTTCAATTTTTACTCTATGCTTCTTTTAGAATAACAATTGCATAAAATTACCATCTACTGTGCATAATACGATTTTCTTTTATTTGCCTTAAAATTATATCTTTAAAACTTTAAGGAAAGAGGCTACAAGTTATCTTATTCTGAATTTTTGTGAACAAGGCTGTTTTCTCCCTTCATGTCTTTTGTAATAATGGCATTTGATTTTCACTTCCTCTCAGTTTCTGCTTTTTCAACATGAAAACACACAAAACTGAGAGTTAGGAGATAGTGGTCCGATCTAACCTCTGCTAACACAAGATTGATCTTGGGCAAGTCGTATTTCTGGCCCTTAGCTTTTGACTTATAAAATTGTAGACTCAGGGTGTGGCAAATAGCAGGGTAGATACTTAGATGCTTTCTTAGAATATGTGTTTTAGGATGTCTACCCAGAAAATTGCGGCACTGTGACAAAAGTTGGGTCCAGCTTTGTGGCTGGTTCCCCAAAACTCTAGCTCACATATTGTCTCAAATCCTGGGGACAGGCAGTTTAGTTCACCAGGAAAGCTGCCCCTGGGAAAAAGGAAGCTTAAGTATTCACCCGTGAGCCTAAAAGCCATATACCTGTGTCTGCTGTCACTGACAGCAACTTTGCCATCCCAGCCACAGGGCTCCTACAGCCCTGCATGCACTTCAAGGGACCTGGGAACTGGCCAGCCTGAATGCCATCCCAGGACCTGAGAACAGATCTGCCATGCTTGTCACTGCTGGTATGCACCATCCAGGGCTCTGAGAATAATCCCTCCTCACCCACTGCCACCATAGCCAGCACCCAAGTATGCCATACAAGCATAAGGGGATTGATTTGTATCACTCACTGCAGCTGACACCCATGCATACCGTGAAGAAGTTTGAAGACAAGCCCATACCACCCACTGACACCAGCACTCACATGCATAGTTCAAGAGCCTGAGTATTGACTCACTTTGCTCACCACTGCTGGTAATCACACACATAGTCTGAAGGCCTGAAGAAAGACCCATTCCACTTGCCACTGCTGCCCACACATGCTGTCTATGGGACTGGGGACAGGCATGCACTGCCTGCTGCTAACATGGCAAGTGATTTCCATGCAGGAACATAAGGATGGGCCTACCTCAGTCACTGCCAGTGCACATGCATACCTTTTAGAGGTCTGGGAACTGGCCCATCCAGGCTGCCACTGCTGTTGCCAGCACCAACCTATCCATACCACCTGGGAGTATGGAGACCACCCCATCTAACTTACTGTCTCCACTACTTGTAGCTGCACAAGCTGCTTAGAGGCCTAAGGGTTGGTCTGCCACGTTTACTGCCTATGTTGACTCCACTCACAGCACTCAGGGGTTTGAGAACTGACCTCCCAGCCCACTACGGCTGACCAACATGCAAATATGCTGAGTAAAGGCCTGAGGTTAGGCCCACCTGGACCCAATAACTCAAGTGTCCATGTATGCTTCCCAGAGACCTGAGGACTGGTACCTCTAGCCTACCACCACCACCACTGGTGCTTCAGGAATGACCTCCCTGGCATTCTCATCCCCAGGAAAGCCTCACACAGGCTCCACTAAGAACCACAGCCTAAGTTACTGATGAACTTGCAGACACCATTGACACTGACTGCAGTCAAAGAAAAAAATTATATAAAGACTACATCATTGGGTCCATCAAGAATCAAAGCCAAAGAACCCTACCCAAACAACACTGTAGATACTACTACAGGAAAAAGTCTATAAAAGACTTTTTAAATAAGAAAACAGCGTCTTATAAAAGAAAACCAATCTATAAATTAGAATAAATGAATATTACACTGGATGTCAGAAATTAACATGTAACAACACATAAAACATAGAAAGCAAAAGAATTTGACACCTCCGAAGTCACACAATAATTCTCCAGTAAAAGATCTCCCCCAGAAAACCTATGAAATACCTGAAAACAAATTAGAAATAATGATATTAAAGAAACTAAGTGAGACACAAGATAACACAAGTAAACAATACAAAATACCAAAAAAGTAGTTCATGATCTGAATGAGAAATAAAAATCATAAAAAAGAACTAAATAGAAATTCTAGAACAGAAGAATTCAAGAAATGAAATAAAAAATATTATTGAGATGTTCAGCAGTGTACTAGAACAAGCAGAATAAATAATTTCAGAATTTGAAGACAGGTCTTTTGAAATAACCAAGTAAGACCAAAAAAAAAAAAATGAATAAAGAAAAACTGAATAGCATATTAGACATCATAAAGCAAACAAATGTCAAATTTTGGAAGTCCCAGGGTGAAAAAAAGTTGGACAAAGGAGTAGCAAATCTACTTAAATGAAATAGTAACTGAGAAAGTCACAAGAGAAAACAGTCAAATCACATAAGAGAGTCTCTCCTTCACACAAGGAACTTCTCAAAGAAACTCTATAGACAGAATAAAATGAAATGATATATTCAAAGCACTGAGTAAAAAAATAGTCAGTCAAGAATACTATACTTGGAAAGTTGTTTTTCCCATTCTGTGGGCTGTCTCCCCACTCTCTTGATGGTTTATTTTTCTTTGCAGAAGCTTGTCAGTTTGATGAGGTCCCGCTTGTCTATCTTATCGCTGATAGTATGGGCACCTGGGGTTTTGATCAGTAATTGGTTGTCAGTTCTAATTTCCACAAGGGTGTCTCCTGCATTTTCTAAGATTCTTATTTTTTTTTTTTTTTGAGTTGGAGTCTCACTCTGTCGCCCAGACTGGAGTGCAGTGGCCGCTCCCGGCCACCGCAGCCTAGACCTGCTGGGCTCTGGCGATCCTTCCACCTCAGCCTTCCAAGTAGCTGGAACTACAGGCGCGTGCTACCACGCCCGGCTAATTTTTTGATTTATTGTAGAGATGAGGTCTCGCCAAGTTGCCCGGGCAGGTCTTGAACCCGCGGGCTCAGGCAATCCACTCACCTCAGCCTCTAATATTCTTATACCCTGAGGTTTTACATTTAGGTCTTTGATCCACAGAGAGTTATTTTGTCTATGGTGATAGGTAGGGGTCTTGTTTCAATCTTCTGTGATTCACCAGTTTCTTGACATCGTTTTCTGAATAGGTTCTCCTCTCCCCAGTGGTTATTGTTGGAGGCTTTGTCAAAGATTAGTTGGTTGAGAAATTATGTCTGACAAAGGCCTAACATCTAGGATCTACAAGGAACTCAAACATGCCAAAAGGAAATAAAACAAACAGCCCCATTACAAAGTGGGCAAAAGACATGAATAGACACATCTCAAAAGAAGATACACAGGCAGCCAACAGACACATGAAAAAGTGTTCAGTCTCACTCATCATCAGAGAAATGCAAATCAAAACCATATTGAGATACCACCTAATCACAGTAAGAATGGCCATCAGTAATAAAACAAACAAAAACAGATGCTGACAAGGACGTGGAGAAAAAGGAACACTTCTACATTGCTGGTGGGAAATGCAAACTAGTACAACCTCTTTGGAAAATAGTGTGGTGATTTCTGAAAGAACTAGAAATTGACATTCCATATTTCCCAGCAATTCCCCTATTGGGAATATACCAGGAGGAACTCAAATAATTCTACCAAAAAGATACCTGAACACGCATGTTTGTTGCAGCTCTATTCACATTAACAAAAACATGGAACCAACCATGAGCCCATCAAACCTGAACTGCGTTAAAAAATGTGGTACATATACACAATGGAATATTATGCAACCATAAATAAGGACAAACATATGAACTTTGCAGCAACTTGGATGGATTTAGAGTCTATCATACTCAGCAATTAATCACAGAAACAAAGAACAGTGTACCATATGTTCTCACTTATGAACAGACCTTGGACAATTATCATAATACTATAAGAAAGGGATTGGCAGAAGTGGGAAACTGCCAGGGAAGGGGGCGTGGGATTGGCAGTTGAGGGAAACTGCTAAGGGAAGGAGGGGCACACCTCATCTACAAGGGTACCTGCATAATGGACATTTGCATACCTAACCCTGAATTACACTCCACATCCTTAAAATAAAAACAAAAAAAATTGTTTTAAAGAATACTATACTTAGCAAAACTACTCTTCAAAAATAAAGGTGAAATGAAATCTTTCCCAGGTTAGCAAAAACTGAAACAATTCATCACCAATAGACATAATCTACAAGAAACGCATAAGGGAGTCCTATATCTGGAAACAAAGAATGATATCTATCATTATAAAAACACATGAAAATATAAAATCCACTGATAGAACATACACACAAGTGAAAAATGAAAAGAAGTCAAATGTTATCACTATGAAACAAACAAACAAACAAACAAAAACACCAAATGGTAAGACAAATCATAAACAAAGAAGAAAGAAACAAAAGATATATAAAAATCAGAAAACAACAAAATGACAGTAGTAAGTCATCACCTATCAATAATAATCTTGAATGCAAATGGTTTAAATTCTCCAATTAAAATATATGAACTAGTTGACTAAATAAATAAAAAAGAATTACCTGCATGCTGCTCACAAAAACAAATCACTTCACATATAAAGACATATATAAACTGTGAAGGAATGGAAAAAATATTCCATGCAAACCAAAATTGCACTGAAGTGGCTATATTTGTATCAGACAAAAATAGACACTAAGTCAGAAGGCATTTTTTAAAAAAAGGTTACTATATAATGATAAAGGGAGTAACTCAGCAAGAGGATATAACAATTGTAAATATATATGCATATGACACTAGTGCACCCAAGCAAATATTATGAGAATTAAATAGAGAGATAGACTCTGATACAATAGTAGTTGTGGAATGCATCAACCACTTTCAGCATTGGACATATCAGCTAAACAGAAAATCTATAAAGAATCCTCAAGGTTAATCTGCACTGTAGACCAAATGGACCTAACAGACCTGTACAGACATTTTATGTAATAGTTCCAGAATACATGTCTTCTCATCAGCACATAGCTCATTCTCATGGACCATATATTAGAACACAAAACGATACTCATACTTTTTCAAAAATCAAAATCATATCAAATATCTTTTCATATCACAATAGAATAAAACTAGAAATCTCTCAAAAAAGGGACTTTGAAAACTGTACAAATACATTCAAACTGAACAGCATAATCCTGAAAAACCATTGATTTTTTTGAAGAAATTAAGGAGAAAATACAAAGCTTTCTGGGGAAAAAAAAAAGCACAACATACCAAAAACTATAGAATATACCAAAATCAGTGCTAAGAGAGATTTATAGCAATAAACACCTACATTGAAAAAGTAGAAAGATTTTAAATAAACAACGTAATAATTCACCTCAAGAACCTAGAGAAGCAAGAACAAACCAAAACCACAATTAGTAGAAGCAAGGAAATAATAAAGATCAGGACAGAAGTAAACAAAATCAAGACTAAAAATATGATGCAAAAAATACAATGATTAAATTAAACAAAAGGCTGGGTTTTTTATTTTTTGAAAAGATAGACAAAATTGATAAATTGGTAGCTAGGATAATCAAGAATAAAAGAGAGTAGACAAATAAATAAAATAAGAAATTAAAAAAGATACAATACCACAGAAATACAAAGAACATTAGATACTATCATGAACAAGTATAAGCAAATAAATTGAAAAATCTAGAGGATATTGATACATTTCTGGACACACAGCCTACCAAGATGAAACCAGGAGGAACTAGAACACCTGAACAGATCAGTAATTGGTAATGAGATTGAATCAGTAATAAGAAGTCTCCCAACAATGACCAGGCCAGTACTGGATAGATAACTGATTAATTCTACCAAGTTTATAAAGAACTAACACCAATTATTTTTAAACTATTTCAAAAAATTGAAGAGGAGGAACCTCTTCCTAATTTATTTTATGAAACCAGCATTACCTGAATACCAAAGACATACAAGTAAACAACCCAAAGAGAAAGCTACAGATAAATATCCCTTATGAACACAGATACAGAAATTTTCAACAAAATACCATCAAATAAATTCCAAGAACACATAAAAAAGGCAATATAAATTTTAAAAGAGGAATTTCTCCCAGAAATGCGAGGATGATTCAACACATGCAAATCAATACATTTAATATACATCATATCAACAAAATTAAGGGAACGATCTTATAATTATCTCAATCAATGGTCTTCATAATAAAAACTCTCAACAAACTAGGCATTGAAGGAACTTATCAAGGCCATATATTACAAGCCCACAGCTAACATCATAATGAGTGGGAAAAAGCTGAAAACCTTTTATTTAAGATCTGGACCTGAAGAAGGATGCTCACGTTCACCACTCTTACTGAACAGAATACTTAAGCCCTTGCTGGAGAAATCAAGCAAAAGAAAGACACAAAAGGCATCCAAATGGGAAAAGAAGAAATCAAATGATCCCTCTTTGGAAATAGCATGATCTTATATTTTAAACATCTGAACGACTCCACCCCAAAACTCTTAGAACTGATAAATGAATTCAGTATAATAGCAGGATATAATTACAACATATAAAAATCAGCAGTGTTTTTGTACACCAATAAGCAACTGGCTGCAAAAAGAATCAAGAAAGCAATTCAATTTATAATAGCTACAAAAAGAAAATAACTAGAAATGAATTTAACCAAGATGAAAGTTTTCACAATAAATCTATAACACACTTATAAAAGAAATTTAAGAGGAAAGAAACAAATAGTAAGATATCTCATGCTCAAAAATCAGAATAATAATAATTATTAAAATGACCAAAGTACCCAAAGCAATATACAGATTCAATGCAATCCTTGTAAAAAAAAGTCAAGGACATTCTTCACAGAAATAGAAAAAAAATTCTAAAATTTGTATGGAACCTCAAAAGAATCCAAATAACCAAAGCAATCAAGAGCAATAGAAGAAATCTGGAGGCCACACATCACCTGACTTCAAAATGTACGACAAAGCTATAGCAACGAAAACAGCACAGTATTGGTATAAAAACAGACATATAGACCAATGGAACAGAATGGAGAATCTAGAAATAAAACCACATGCTTCCAGCCAAGTCATTTACAACAAAGCTGCCGAGAACATACATTGGGGTATGTTCAATAAATAGTGCTGGACAAATTGGATATTCATACGCAGAAACATGAAACTGAACCACTATCTCCCACCATATTAAAAAATTAACTCAGAATGAATTAACGACTTAAGCATAAAATCCTAAGCTGTAAATCAACTAGAAAAAAAATAGGAAAAACACTTCAGAACATTACTCTAGTCAAAGATTTTATGACTACTTCAAAAGCACAGGCAGCAAAACAGAAATAGACAAACGAAAATATATTAAACTAAAAAGTTTCTACACTGCAAAAGAAACATCAACAGAATGAAGTGACAGCCTATAGAATGGGGTAAAATATTTGTAAACTATTCATCTGACAAAAATCTACTATCCAGAATACGCAGGGAACTCAACTCAGCAGCAATGTGTGTGTGTGTGTGTGTGTGTGTGTGTGTGTGTGTGTGTGTATACGTATGCATGTATATATGTATCTATAATGATAATAATCTTATTAAAAAATGGGAAAAGAATTTTAATAGACATGTCTGAAAAGAAGGCATACAATGGCCACTAGTTATATTTTTTAAAGTTATATAATCATCAGAGAAATATAAATCAAAATCGCAATCAGATATTATCCAACCCCAGTTAGAGTGGCTTATCAGAAAGAGAAAAAATAACAAACCCCAATGAGGATGTGGAGAAAGGCAAATTATTATACACTGTGTAAATGCAAATTAGCATAACCATTATGAAAATCAGCATAGATATTTCTCAAAAAACTAAAAATAGAACTACCATACAATCCAGCAATCCCACTACTGGGTATTTATCTAAAGGCAAAAAATCAGTATATAAAAGAGCTACCTGCATGCCCATGCTTTATAGCACTATTGACAATAGCTAAGATATGAATTCAACCTAAGTGTCCATCAATAAATACATAGATAATGAAAAGATGGTATATATAAGCAGTGGAATACTATTCATCCATAAACAGAATGAAATTCTGTATTTTGCAGCAACATGGATGGAACCACAGGTTATTATGTTAGTTGAAAAGAGCCAGACACAGAATGACAAATATCTCATCTTCTCACTCATATGTGGGAGCTAAAAAGTTAATCTCAGGCCGGGCACAGTGGCTCACTCCTATATTTCCAGCACTTTGGGAGGCTGAGGTGAAAAGATTGCCTGAGCCCATGGGCTTGAGACCAGCCTGGGCAACTTGGTGAGACCTCATCTCTACAGTAAAATAAAATTTAAAAAATTAACCTGGCATGGTGGCGAGTGCCTGTAGTTCCAGCTACTTGGAGCTGAGGCAGCAGCGTCGCCTGAGCCCAGCAGGTCGAGGCTGCAGTGGCCGTGAGCATGCCACTGAACTCCAGCCTGGGCAACAGAATGAGACTCCAACTCAAAAAAAAAGTTAATCTCGTGGAGGTAGAGAGCAGAAATATGATTGCTAGAGACTTACAAGTTTGGGGATATGAAGAAAGGCAGGTTAATAGCATAAACATACAGTTAGATAGAAGGACTAAGTTCTAGTGTTTGATAGCAAAGTAGAATGGCTATAGTTAACAATAATTTATTGTGTATTTCAAATAGCTAGGAGAAAAGATTTGGAATGTTTCCAACCAAAAGAAATAATAAATGTTTGAGTTGATGGATATTCTAAATTCTCTGAAATGCGTCATTATACAGTGTACGAATGTATCAAAATGCAACATTCAACCCAGAAATATGTACAATTATTATGTATCAATATTAAGATAATAAATATAATATTAATTAAATACATTGTTGTCTTGACCAGACTAATCTAAGTCCCTCATGTATTGATCTATTTATTCCAAACTTCTTTCAGTGTTGCATCTTGTCTTTCTTGAGTCTTATTCACTCTTTCCATCCATTCCCTAATTCTGGTTGTATTATGTGGCCAGTCATTGGTCACATTGGTCCATTGTTTGGGCACCAAGGTCTTATTTTTAAGTTTTCTATTTGTTACTCTTGAAATTGTCTATGGTCTTCCTTTGATTCTTCCTCATTTGTGACATATGTCTTGTTTTTCTGTTTAGTTCTGTTATTCAGTGTAATTGGGAGAGGCTTTCCTTTCTGATGATTGCTCAGCCCTCTATTTTCCCCTGATCCATGCTCTGTATTTGTTTTATTTTGAAATAGGATGATGGGTGGCAAGCTTTGCTATCTCTTGTAGTTTTTGAAAGTTGAATAAAGTAGGGGAAGGGGCACTAGGATTCATAAACTCCTTGCAAATTACAATGTTCCCTTATTGTGGTATGTGTTCCCTGAGACCCACTCCCCTCCCCCACTCTATATGACTATGCAAAGCAGAAAACGAGGCAAAAACAACCGATCACACACACACATACACAGACATGCACATCCTCCCCATAGCAAACGGGAATAACAACATAACAACAAAGTGAAACAAAACAACAACAACAACAACAAAAGAAAACTGAACACACACACACACATCTAGCACAAAGTGAATGGAGAAGAAAAACAGAAAGACCAGGAAAAAGAAAAAAAAAGATTTCAGATTGAACCCTCACACATATATTGACACACATCTTAAACTGCAAAAAAATGAAAATACAAGAAAACAGAAGAACAAAAGAGCAAAAATAAACCACCAACAATCAAATTGAAAGATGAACACTCAATCATTCACATACACTTATGAACAGAAAACAACAAATAAAGAAGAAAGAAACAGAAAAAGAAAAGAAAAAAAGAAAAAAAATTCGGGGGATGCAGATAAAATGCTCATATATACATTCGTGCAGTAATAAAAAATATTTTAAAAATAGATAAACTAACAAGCAGTCAAGCATTTTTTAAAAAATTAGATAATTAAAAAAAAATCTGACCTCTTTTGGCAGGGTCTGTAATTGTTCCTCCAATCTGGTCTCCCCTGCAAAGCTTCCACCTCTTTAACTCTCTCTCCTGAGTTCAGAGCAGGGAAGGAGGAGGGGTAATGGAGGTTGGTGGGGCTACATTTCTTCTCTTCCACTCATGTATGGTCAGGGAGATCTCCGCAGTGGGGAGGTGAGGTACTGCCTCTTTCCCAGGTATGCACTCACAGGGGTAACCTCGCTAGGCCTATGCTGGAATGGAATTCTCCTATTCCAACTGATGTTCAGGCTCTGCCTTGGTCTATCCCTCTCATTCATGGCCCAGCTGTGTGGGTCTGATGTTCAGAGGAATGCTGGGGAGGAGGAGGTTTGGGTCAGTCCCAGACTCACCACTGATTTCTTTGAAGTCATTCCTCGTCCTTTTCTTGCCACACCCTTTGTCCTGTGGCTTTTGCAACCTGGAGAGTGCCAGAGACTCGATCAGGTGGGACCCCTGGGAATCAGCACTCGTCAGGTGCCTCCAAAGTTGTGCTTTCAGGATATTACCTCTGGGTCATGATCAGTCCTTGAGTAGTTGATCTGCCAATCACAGGCATCAAGTTTGTTGCTCTGTGGTGAGCAAGTCAGAGCACTTTCCTGCCCCACTTTCAAGATGGTGGTGGAGTGCCTTTCTTGTCCTCTTCTGTGGGCCTCTGCCTCTGGACTCCCTCTACAGCCCCTGTGCCAGTGCCCTGCCAAATGCTGAAGTGGTAAGGCAAAGCCTGGAGCTGGTCGTCTCTCCTGCTGCAGTGGTGAGGCAGAGCCTGGGGAAGTAGTCTCTCCTTGCCGCTTCTTCACAGGAGAACTTTTGCCCATTTTTAAAAAAACGGTGCTGAGCTTTTGGAGCCTAGTGAGTGCCAGGGACCAAGCAGAGACACTGCAGCACCAGCTGTTGCACCAGGGCTCTGACCACTTGCTCACAAACCCCCACTTAGTCAGTCTCTCCCAGCATTTTCTTCCCAGGAAGGGTTTTGTAGATTTAAAAAAAATTGGCACTTGACTTTTGCATCCTGGAAATCACTAGGGTCCAAGCCCAGCAGTTGCATCACCAGCCACTGCACCAGGAAAGCCCTGACCACTGGCTCCCTAGCCCTCACTCAGTCAGTCACTCATATACCCACTCACTCACCAGCACGTACACAAAATTTTCCATACACTCACTCACTCACACTGGGACTCGCATGGTCTAACTGGCTTGGCCACACTCTTCACGACCACCTGGAAATTTTCTTGAATGACCTATTGGAAAGATTGCTCCAGAGTGTTCTCAGTTTTTCCTTCTGTCTCAGAGATTCTAGTCAGATTTGTTCTTTTTACATAACTGTCCACCTCTCATGGACTTTACTAATTTTTCTTAAGCCTTCTCTCCTTGTTTTTGTTGAACTGATCAACTCGAGAGTTTTATCCTTAAGCTCTGAGACTTTTTTTCCTCTGCCTCATTGATTCTACCATTCAGGCTTGCCATTACATTTTGAAATTCCAGGAAAGAATTATTTATCACCAGGTATTCAGATTGGATCTTTCCTATATTGGCCAGCTCAACTTTCACTTCCTGCACTGTTTTAATTGCCTGGATGATTTGTGCATCCATTTTCTTGTGGCTTTCCTTGACTGTCTTTTTCATTCATAGTCTGAATTCTATGTCTATCATCAGGGCAAGGTTGTTCTGGATGGGTCTCACTGCTTGAAATCTGGGAAACCCTTTGTTTGACTTAAGTCTTTGGGGGATTGCTGGTGTTTTTGCTGTTGTTTTTTTCCCAATTCTTTCTCATCTGTGAAGGCAGATTCTTCTCTTCTTATTTTGAATTTTGTTATTTTTTTATTAGATGAGGTTGCTACTGTTGCCTGTCCTCCCCTCTCTGGTCTGCTTGTGGGTGGGTGCAGCAGTAGCTGGAAGGGTGGTTTTCTGGGGGGAAGAACATCTGAAGCTACTTTATCTGCGCAATCTGGCAAAAACAAGATGGGACCTTTCCTCTGTTTCAGAGTCTTTCCCTTTCTTCTGGGACAGGCAATGAGGGGAGCTCCTCCTCTGCTTGACTGTCAATAGGGTTGACTGGTAGTTTGGTAGGTCCCTACAGCTATACTCTGGCTCAAGTGCTCTTTGGGGGTGTAGATTGGCCTTCTTCCATCTGAGTGGGGTACTCCTTTCAACCATGGGGTAGAAGGGATACAGTTCAGGGTTTTTATTCCTTCCTTTGTTCACCACAGTACCATACACAGGCGCCTCTCCTCTTAGAAATTGCCCTGCTCTGTGGAAGGGGTTATAACTGCAATGGCAACACTCTGAGGGCAAGCCTTGTCTGCTGCCCTGGCCTAGGACCACGAAGACTCCTGGTGCAGTATAATTTCCTCAAATAGATCACATCACCCCTGCTGGATGCTATGGAGGGAGGGAGGGAAGACACCCCATATGGCACAGACCACTCCTTCAGGGTGTTTCCTACTGAGTCTCTCTGTGAGGGAGTCAGTGGTTGTGAAACAGGAGCCCTGAGAACTGGGAATTTCCAGATTCCATAGGGAACGACTGGTGCCTCAGTCTCTACTCAGGGTAGTCCTCTGTTCCAGGCTGGTGCAGGAGAAGTATGGGAAGCTGGGGGATTCCTGGACTGTTTCTCTTTTAGCTGAGACTACAGTGGCCCACATGCATTATGCAGAGAAGAAAAATTGTCACTTTTCACTAACCACCTCTGTCTCCAAAAACATTCTGCCATTCTAGCATGGTGCTACCTCAGGGCTTGGAATTGTCCTTCCTCTTCATCCCCAGGTTACCATCTGGTAGACGTCAGCTTGAGTTTTCAGGTCGACCACCAAATCTCTAGGTCTGCTCCTCCATATAGGTTTCTTTGCAAAGAGCTACAATCATATGATGTATTCAGTCAGTCATCTTGTAGTTTTAATACATTTTTGGTGCAAAACTTCAAATGATTTTTCTTCTAATTTTCAAATATATACAAAAGTAGAAAGACACTTAACATCTCTGTCTCTTCACCCACATTCTCAGACTCACAAGTTGCTAATATTTTAGCCACTTTTTGCTCTCTCTTTAATTCTTTGTCTCTCTCTCTCTTTATGTATACACACACATATATATACACACATGTAGATAACATTTACCTATTTACATGCATAATGTAAATATTTAGCTTTTGCTGAATTATTTTAAAATAAGTTTCAAATATCAGAGTATGTTATTCCTAAACAATTTAACATGTATCCCTTGTAAATAAAGACATTCCTTATATAACCACCAGATCATCATCACAACTAAGGAAATTATCATTAACTCAATAATATTATCTACTATAAAGTCCACATTCAAGTTTCTTAAATTTTTCCATAAATCTAATTTTTAAGTCATTGATTTAATCAAGGTTCATAAATGAATTTGTTTTTTTTTTTAGTATCTCTTAATCTAAAACAGTTACCCTACTCCTCCCTACACTTTTTAAAAGGTGACCTTAATTTATTTGAGAAGCCCAGTCCAGTTATTTGTTTTGTAGACTGTCACACATTTTACTGATTATTTGTCTGATTGCTTCTTTATGATTATATATTCAGGTTAAATATGTTTGGCAAGAGGACTTCATTTGTACTTTTGTACGCTCCATTGTATCACATCAAAAGATCTATAATATAAAGCTGTCCCTCCGCTAGAGATTCTAACTTGATCACTTGGTCAAAGTCTGACCTTTGAATCTCTTCAGCAGATTTCTACATTTTTCTCTTTTTAATCAGTAAGTAATTAATGATACTTTAAGGATGTTTGAATATCCTGTTAGTCAACAATGTTTTATCTAACAGTTTTAGTATTTATTGATGATAACAAATGACTATATATCAATCATACAGTGGAGGTGGCAGAATGTTTGGTTGTTCTCAGTCCCTCAATATTTCTCAGTACAATTTCTTTTGTAAAGAAGAGGACCCCAACACTAAATACACACATATTTTTTAAAAATTTAACTTTCCTTTTCCTTTCTCAACTTTTTTTAGATTAGTACTATAGCACTTTTTAAAAATTAAGGTGTTAAATACACTGCCATTGGTATTTATTTTATGATAAAATTGTCTAACTTTAGGCCAGTGGAAACGCCTTAAAACTGACTCGTGTTTTTTTGGCATAATCTTGTTAGACAATGAGCACCTCCTTAGTTTCTCATATTGTCAAATTATTTTAATAGCATTTATATTACACAAAAATACACAATATCAATATTCAGAAAACTTAGAAAAAAGAAATGCACAAAGGTGAATCAAAAATCAAACATAATTCTACCACCCTGAAATAATGATTGAAACCACTTTGGTTAACAATATTACTTATCTCTTTGCCTATACATATTGATGCATTTAAAATTAATAAGATTATATCATTAAATTTTCTTCTACATTATTTTTAAGTTATTACATAGTGTTCTAACGTGGATTTACTGTAATTTATTTAGTCAGATTTTATATGGTTTAATATTGCCCATTTATTCAAGATTGCAAGTTTGTTAGCAGAAAACTGTAAATAATATCCAATTACAATTTTGAAAGTCATCTGTCTCTGCTTACAGGTTCTCTTTCATTTCTTATTATCTGTATTTGTATTTCTTTTGACTTTCTCTTGTTTGGATACATTTATTTTAAGTATCCTTTCTTTGGATTTTAAGTATTTTTGTTATAGAAGTATAATTTGCATATGGTAAAAATTAATCTTCTTAAAAATACAGTTATATGAATTTTGGTTAAATTATGCATTCATATAACCACCACCACAGTTAAAATACAGAATATTTTATTATCCTCAGAAGTTCTTTCTTGTATCTATAAGTAACCTGAATTCTCTCTATGTATCTATAATTATTTTAGAATGTTATATAAATGGAACAATACACTATGTATCTTTTTAGAATCTGGCTTCTTTCATTCAGAATAATGCTTTTGAAGTTCATTCACATTATTGCATTATTTGTAGTTTATTCTTTTTTATTGCTGAGTAGTATTCCATTGCATACATGAGTTGTCCTTTGTCTATTCTCCAGCTGATGAACATTCGGCTTATTTCCATTTTTGGACTATTATGAATAAAGCATCTATGAGAAATTATGTATACATCTTTGTGTGTACTTATATCTTCATATTCTAAGGTAAGTACTTAGGAGAAAAATTGCTGAGTCATATGGTAAATGTTTATCTTTATAGGAAACTGACCAAGTGTTTTCCACTGTGTACCATTTTGCATTTTCATCCACAGTGTATGAGAAATTCAGGTGCTCCACATCTTGTCAACATTAGATTTTGTTAGTCTTTTTAATATTAGCTTTTCTAAGACTGGGCATGTTGCCTTAAACTTGTAATCCCACTATTTTGAGATGCCAAAGCTGGAGGATAGCTTGAGACCAAGAGTTTGAGACCAGTCTGGGCAACATAATGAAATCTTCTCTCTACACAAAATTTGAAAAATAGTCATGCCTGTAATGCCAGCTACTTGGTAGGCTGAGGCAGAATGATCACCTGAACTTCGAAGGTTGAGGCTGTGGTGAGCTGTGACCAGGTCACTGCACACCAGCCTGGGCAACAGAGTTGTTTTTTTTTTGTCATTGAATGGTGAGAGTTCTGTATGTATACTGTATACAAATCTCTTATCAATTATAGTTATTGCAAATATATTCTTTCAATCTATGGCTTGCTTTTTCATTTTCTTAATAGTGCTATGTGGAGAAAATAAAAGTTCTTAATTTTGGTGAAGTCCACATTTAACATGTTTTGTCTCTTATTTTTTGTGTTCTGTTTACAAAATTTTTGCTTGATAAAAGTTCACTAAATTTTTCCTTTTATGTTGTCTTCTAGAAGTTTTATAATTTTAGCTCTTACATTTAGAATTATAATAGATTTCAAGTTAATTTTTGTGTGTGATGTAAGATAAGGGTTGAGATTCTTTTTTTCACATGGGGATATTCAATTTTCCAAGTATCATTTGCCCAAAAGACTATTTCTCCTCATTAAATTATTTTAACAGCATACTAAAAAATCAATTGACCATGTAAATGTAGGTGCATCTCTGAGCTCTCTATTCTGTTCCATTGATCTGTATGTCTATCTTCAGTATCACACTTTCCTAGTTACTCTAACTTTATAGCTTTTAAATAGTGTAAATCCTCTAATTTTTTCTTCTTTTTTTCAGCAGTTATTCTCCACAGGCCTCCCTTTCTCAACCTTAAACAACTTATACTTTACTTGTTGTCTTTATGAATTTGTCTGACCCAGGCATTTAAGATGAATGAAATCATAAAATATATGCTATTTTGCAACTTGTCTCTTTCAAATCAACTCATATCTCCTTCTTTTTAGTATAATATTTTCAGTACTCATCCATATTGTGATACTTGTTAGTGTTTTGTTGCTTTTTATTGCTGGATATCTTAGTCAGTTTGGTATATTATAGCAAAATATAGATTTGTTGGTTTAAACAACAGACAAATAGTTATCACAGTCCTGGAGGCTGGAAAGTGTAAGATCAAACTGCTGGCAGAAATGACATTTCTCAAAAGAGGACAGCCAACAGGTATATGAAAGAAATGCTTAATATCACTAATTATCAGAAAGAAACAAATTGATGGCTTTTATCCAAAGATAGACAATAACACATGCTAGTAAGGATGTGTTGAAAAGAGAACCCTCATATGCTGTTGATGGGAACATAAATTAGTACAGTCACTATGGAGAACAATGTGGAGTTTTCTCAAAAAACTAAAAATAGAGCTACCATATTACATCAGTGCTGGGTATAATTTAAAGTAAATATATTTAGTATTTTGAAGATATACCTGCATGCCCATGTTTATTGGAGCATTGTTCACAATAACCAAAATATGGAATCAACTTCAGTATCCATCAATGAATGTGTAGATGAAGAAAATGTGGTACATATACACAATGGAATATTACTCAAGTGTAAAAAGAATAAAATCCTGTAATTTGCAACAACATGGATGGAGCTTGCAACATTGTGATAAGTAAAACAATCCAGGCACAGTAAGACAAATATCACATATTATCACTAATATATAGGAGTTAAAAAAATGTACTATAGAGATATAGCAGAAGGATGGTTACCAGAGTCTGGGAATGGGAGATAGTGGGGCGCGGGGATAAGAGGAGATGGTTAATGGGTACGAAAATACAGCTAGATAGAAGGAATAAAGTCTGGTTTTCAGTAGCACAATAGAGCGACTATAGTTAACAATAATTTATTCCATCTTTCAAAATAATTAAAAGAGTGGAGTTAGAATATTTTTAATACAAAGAAATGATAAATGCTTGAGGTTATAGATAGCACAATTATCCTGATTTGATTATTACACACTGCATGTTTGCATCAAAATATCACATATACCCTCTAAATATGTAAAACTATTATGTACCCATAATAATTTAAAAATAAACATAAATGCTGACAGATTCCAGAACTAGAATAAGAACTCTTCCTGCCATGCAGCCAGCTCTCTTTACTCTGATCTTTTTTCCTATTTTTATAAGAACATTAATTTCATTATGGGCCCCACCCTCATGACTTTATCTAAAAGTTCTCCTCTCAATACTATCACATTTGGGGTTAAGTTTTCAACACATGGAATTTTTGGGGCACAAACATTTAGTCCATAACACCAGATAATATTCCACTGTATGAATACATTATATTTGTTTATGCATTCATCATTTGATATACATTTGGGTTATTTCCACTTTGGGGTTATTATAAATACTTCTACTGTGAATATCCATGTACAAATTGCTATGCAAATATCTATTTACATTTATCTTACATTGAGGATTAGATTTGCTGATTCATATGGCAGGATTATATATAACTTTATCAGAAACTACCTAACTGTTTTCCAAAAAGACTGTACCACTTCACATTTCCACCAGCAATGCATTATGGTAGCAGCTTCTCTACACCCTTACCAATATCTGCTCTTGTATGTCTTTTAGGTTATAACCATTATAGCAGGGGTGAAGCAGTATCTTCTTTATTAAATTTCTATTTAATTGATGGTTAATAATGTTGAGCTTCTTTTCAGTTGCTTATTAGCTATTTTTGCATCTACTTTTCCTTATCTTTGAAGTGAGTTATTTGCCTTTTTGCTGATGAGGTGTAAAATTTCTTTTAATATTCTGGATACAAGTCCCTTATCAGATATAAGGTCTGCAAGTATTTTCTCCCATTCTATGGGTTATCTTTCCATATTGTTGGTAATAATACTTGCAGCATAATTTTTAAAATTTTGCATAAGTCTAATTTTTCTATTTTTCTTTTGTTGCTTTGGTTTCGTGTCATATGTAAGAAACAATTGCTTAACCAAAATTACTAAATTTTTTTCTGTTTTCTTCCAAGAGTTTTATAGTTTTGGTTCTTATATTTAGGTGTATAATTAATTTTGAGTTAACTTTAATATGTGGTATAAAGAAAAAGTTTAATTTCATTCTTTGGCATGTGTATATACACTTGTCCCAACACAATTTGTTTAAAGAAACTACTCTTGTTTATTAGTTCTAATAGTTTTTAGGGGATTCCTTAGAATTATTTATATGGAAGCTCATGTCATCTGCAAATAGAGATGATTTTAATTCTTTATTTCCAATTTGGATGTCTTTCATTTCTTTATTTTGCCTAATTGTCCTGGCTAGAACATCCAGTACAATGTTGAATAGTAGTGATAAGAGTGGACATCCTTGTCTTGGTTTTGATCTTAGAAAACATTCAGTTTTTTACTGTTACGGATGGGTTGAGCTATGGTTGTTTCATAGATGCCCTTTATCTAGTTGAGAAAGTTTCTTTGTGTTCTTAATTTGTTAAGTCCTTTTATTATGAAAGAGTATAGGATGCTTTTTCTGTGGACTTTGAGATCACATAGTTTTTGTCTTATATTCTATTAGTATGATTGTTGCATTGATTAATTTTTAGTTTTTAATCAAAATTTGGAAAAATTCTACTTAGTTATGGTTTATAACTTTTTAAGAAATTGTATTTGGCTTTCAAGTATTTTTTGAGCAATTTTAAAAGGGATGTTGATCTATAGTTTTCTTTCCTTCTGATGTCTTTATGTAGTTTTGGTACCAGGGTAATACAGGGATCATAGAATGAGTTGGGAAGTAATTCATTATCTTCCATTTTTCAAAGAATTTGTAAGGTATTGATATTAATTCTATTTAAAGATTTCATAGAGTTCATCAGTGAAACCATTTATGCCTGAGCTTTTCTTTGTAGAAAACCTTTAAATTTCTAATTCATTATTTTTACTATTCAGTCTATTAAGATATTTTTATCCTTCTTTCATAAATTATGCTTTCTATAATTTTTTTTATCTAAGTTGTTTTGTTGATAAACAGTTTTTCATAGTATTATATTATAGTCATTTTTATTCCTATAAGATTGATGTTGGCCGGGTTCGGTGGCTCAGCCTGTAATCCCACGCTTTGAGAGGCTGAGGTGAGTGGATTGCCTGAGCCCGCGGGTTTGAGACCCACCTGGGTAACTTGGCGAGACCTCATCTCTACAATACATCAAAAAATTAGCCAGACATGGTAGCGCATGCCTGTAGTTCCAGCTACTTGGAAGGCTGAGGCAGAAGGATCACTCAGCCCAGTTGGTCGAGGCTGCAGTGGCCAGGAGCGGCCACAGCACTCCAGTCTGGGTGACAGAGTAAGACTCCAACTCAAGAAAAAAAAAAGAGATTAGTGTTGATGACCTCCCATTTATTTCTGATATTAGTGATACGAGTCTTTTTTCTTACAGAATGCCTTATGCACCATCATGGTGATGAAGAGACCCACTATTACTAATCCATTATTGTTATTGTGTTTGGCTGCTTAAGGTACTGATTTGCACATAGCCGCATTACTTAGGTAATTCAAATAAGAATTTTACCTCCTTAGCTCTTGTCTCGTAATTATAAGTTTTTGCTGATCCTTCCTGGAAGAGATGAGTCACTGACCTTCTGGTTGTTTTCACATAGATAGTAAAATAGATTGTTATTCATTCCTATGATCCATAGTTAATATTATAAATACAATTCTATTAATCTTGTAATCATAAGTAGTCTGATTAATGATGTACCACCATAAATAATGTTTTGCTTTGTAGTAAGCTCTGTTATTATCCCCCTTGCTCACAGTCACTCATAAATAAAAATTACAGATTCCTCTGTAATAAGTACAATGAAGGTACAGCCCATACTGTTATGACTGACAAGATACAGCTGTAATTAGAATCATATAGAATGCTTTGTAAGTCACATAGTTTGATGTCAATCTACAATAAACCTCAATACTAATGCTTATGAATATGAACTGGAGAATCCAAAATGGTGAGCAGACTTACAAGAGTTAAGTTCTGGCTCTCTGAATTCTGAATTCAGAAATAAACATTTCTTCCCAGTTCCCTGCTTCTGGATTCTAATTGGTGACACAAAAGAACAGACTGTGCTCTACGGACCATTTCATTTGGCAAGTTACAAAGGGATCTTGGTCTACAAGATCTTCTGGCAGATACACCCCAGCAGCTGTAGAGTCATTTTGTGTTCTGAGGACTCTCCAAGGAAGGGTTCCATTGACTTGGACAAGCCTTTGATGAACTGGTGGTAAGAAAGGAGTCTCAACGGGTACCCGATCTATTAAAGTGGACACGCTTTTTGGTAACTCAAAACAGTAATGTACACCTTAGGGTGGGGGATGGTTCCTTATTTGGGCCCTCCGGAGCCAATCTGTAGGCAACAGGGTAGCTCTGAATCGACCTGTTAGTGCTGTGGGGATATCTTTTTGCTTGTTTTTGAATTTACTAAGAAAGCTGACTGGTTTTTTATACTTTGTTTAATAAGGCATGGTGTAACTTTGAGAACTTGGTTGGTGTGCATATCCCCTTCTTTGATTGTTACTATTCCTTCTTTGATTTTCTTGGAGTCACTGTTGAAATCTGTATTTGTGTTGTGTCCATATATGTGTTTAGGCAGTGGCAAGACCCCCCAGAAGAATAGGGAATCCCAACTTTATGAGACCTCGGTCTCAGTGGATGACAAGAGACACTCTTCCCTTTGGTCTGTACAAGCAGACATCTTTGTAAGTTAAGGAATTGTGAAGGTGTCAGGGATTAATTTCCATGATGTGTCAGGGCATCATAGATAATTTTTCATTCTAGCCATAAAGGCCTCTGGGGGCTCCAGAAGGCCCTGGGCTTGATCAGATTCTCAGTGGATTCAAATTCATGCCAGATCTCAGAAACAGTGACGGGAGATTTGAAAAAGGTTCAAGAGTCAGTTCACCTGGAGGCTGGAGAGTGATCCTGAGGGATGTCCCCTCCAGGAGATGCAAATAAAGATTGATTACCCAGTGCTCTAAGGCTTCTTGGGTGTTCTTAATGCGCAAAGAGAAAACCATGCCATTTAAGAGGCAGGGAAATGGCTGACAGTTTCATAGCTGTCAGAAGTTCCATCCATAAGCAGTATATCTTTGGCTCAGAACATTTAAGAATAGAATACAGATCACCTGCCAATTTCCTCTCACCTCTATGTGAGTCTCAAGAAAAATTCCTGTCTGATTTCCTGCATGGTGTTTTGCTTGATCTGTCTGTATTATTAAAGTCTCTTTTATCTTGTTGCAAGAAATGTGCAAAATGTGCCTGTTGCGTATGTGAAATGCTCTTAGATGTCCAGAGTTCTTGACCTAACCTTCCCCTTCATTTTTTCTTCTTTAGCTTGTGCTCTCCTTCACGGGTTATGAGGGGGAGCTTATTCTAGTCAAACTATACGTGAACTTATAAATCTTATTTATTTGCTGTTCCGCTTCTTGTAGACCAGGCACAATTTGGAGTTAACTTGGAAAATGTTTTTACTGTTGTTTTTAATGAAGGTAATCTTCTGGCACTGCATAAATTGTATTTAGGGGGTGAACAAAGAATTTCATGAAATTTGGAACAATACATGGCCCTTTTAAATACTTGCTGTAATAATGAAACTTTATATGCAATCTGATTGCAGGACTAATACCAAGAATTAAGGAAAAGGTACTTTTATATACATGGTAGCTAGGGAAAAGGCTCTAAGATTGCCTGTTATATCTGTCATGTTTTTAATAGTGAAGGGGAATGAGATTCCAACAACCAGATAGATACACCTTACCTCATGGCACTGCTTATTAACTCACTTCTTTTGTCACAGTACCTACAGGGTCTGTAGAGCATACTCCTTTGCCTATATAGGAGATGACTATTATTCATACAGTGACACCTATCTAAATTGGTGTCAAGTCATTTTTAACCCCCTGTTGTTGACAAGATTTGTAGGTGTGCCTTATTTGCAAACGCTATATTTTAAGACACTTCTTGGGTTTTTCATTTGTTTTGGGACAACTATTCACATGAGAATCCACCATCCATCATTCTTCTTGCAAACAGCAAGATGTGCGCAGATCCCATTTTAATACTGAGTATTGTTTATTCTTCAGGACTGGACTGAAGAAGACCTTGACCTTTGCAGACACAAAAGACATTATATGGACTCTCCATTACCACCATCATTGTTTATAACCCTTTAAGACATCATTATGGGAAACACTGAGTCTATTCCAGTTGATAGCCCACTGGCCTATATACTACCAGATTGGAAGCTGTATAGCTATTCACCAATGACAAAGAAACACATGATATTTTATGCAATGCTTCTTGGTCTCTGTATCTGTTGGAGTTGGATGAGATGTTGGTATTTAATGGAAGCCTTAATTACTATATTGCAATTGGACTTAAACTGTCAGAGGTCAGAAAATTTAGAGAAAATAAGCAATTATGATGTTTCATCAGAAAGATTCAAAGAAGGAAGAAAAAGAGCTTATGATGTAGGGATCCTTAAAGATATACCCAGACTTGCAAAATATTGAAGAAAATGAGGCAGAGAACAGGCAATTATTAAGTTCCTTGAACTTGCCTCTTTCCGAAAACTGAGGGGCCATGAGTGCATCTGGCCCATGTGAAGACCAAGCTCCCATACATTCATCTGTGGGCTGTAACACATAAGATCAAGAACCTCATAAGGAAGCATTTCCAGTGGTCCTAGACATACCCATTGAGTCATCTGAGATTTCGATGCTGCCTGAATATGGTGAGATAAAAGGACCACTATTGTCTCCGTCTTGATAAGGCAGGGAACTTCTTTTGGTGCAGACTGCAAGGTAACCTGGGCAGGGTAATATCCTTGAAGGCAGTATCTGGTAGGAATAAACCAAGCTGAAGCCCCATAATTACTGGACATACAACCCTTTCTCTACTTCAGATTAATTGGAGGAATTCTAACCCTCCTTACTGTGAGGATCCTCAAAAGATGGTAGATCACTTTTCTACAATTTTTGATACTCACAAGCCAACCTGGGCAGATATTCAGACTCTAATGAATGCTATGCTAACAGCAGATGAAAGAAGATTAGTATTAGACAAAGCCAAGGAAGAGGCTGAATGTCTTTACGCAGAAAGCCCCGATGATACCCCTAATTCTGAGGGAGCAGTTCCATATACAAACCCTAAGTGGAACCTGAGTGAGGCAAATAGAAGAGTTCTAATTACTCTGGAACACTATCAAAGATGCATTCTAGGGGGCCTCTGGAAAGGGGTGCCAAAACCAAAGTGCCTCAATAAAGTCCCAGAGTTACAACAAGGAGGAAATAAGGATCCTTTCCAATTTATGGAAATAATTTACTAGACTTACAGAAAATATAGATATTGACACCCCTGAACCCTGAAAATACCAGGATGATAAACATGACCTTTATTGGACAAAGTGCACCAGATATCCACAAGAAACTACAGAGAGTGGATAGTGCCATTGGAATGAATACTACACAACTGACTGATATCAGTGACAAGGTGTTTAACAATTTTGAGAAAAAAGAAGCCAAGGGCAAGAAATAAGTTATGATCACTCTAGCCTTGGGAGCACCACAAAACAGGAGGAAAAAGCAGAGGCAGGGAGAAGCTGGGAAAAGACCAGTGTGCCTATTGCAAGAGGAGAGGAAATTACACTAAGGACTGCCCCATAAATCCAAGAAGCCCAAGAAATATTTTGACTCAAACTGTCGCCAATTCCAACATCCCTTTGCCCACCACCCTGGGAGGAGAATTTGATGAAGAACAAGAGTGCCCAAGATCTCCAACTTTAGATTTAACACCAATAGATCTGACCCCACAAGAGTCTCAGGTCTGACTGACAGTAGGGTTCCTAAATGTTAACTTCTTATTGGATTCAGATGCAACCCATTCAATAATAAATTGTCCCCTAAACACCTTTTCACAATCCTTGGCAAATATAATAGGAATAAATGGAATGATCCAAACCAACTGGTTTTTGAATCCACTAACCTGCAAAATAGGATAATATAATATTAAACATAAATTTCTGTATGTCTCAGAACGTCCTGTACCACTATTGGGAAGAAATTTGTTATGGAAATTGCAAGTCCAAATAACTTTTAATCTTCAAAAAGGAAAATAAAATTTTTAAGTATCCACAGAATGGAGGCTGGCACTACAGGAGTCTTTGGCCAAATTGACATTGAATCAGAGCCCAAAATATCTGAAATACTTCATTTATACAGTTCCAGAGGAATTAAATAAGGCTGTTGATCCAGAGGTTTGGGTTACCAAACATCCAGGGAGGGTTGTGAATGCTACTCCAACAACAATTCAATTGAAGCTTGGAGCCCTCCCAGTAAGAAAAAGACAATATACTCTGAAATAAGATGCTCTAAGGGACATTCAAACCATTTTGATTCAATTATTGAAATATGGAATAATTAGTCCATATCAATTGCCATATAATACACCTATACTTCCAGTCAAGAACTCCCACTCAGATGAATATCAATTTGTACAAAATCTCAGAGCTATCAATTATATTGTCCAGGAAATTCATCCTATAGTGGCCAATCCATATACCTTGTTGATCTCTGTGCAGGGGAACCATTGCTGGTTCACTCCATTGAATTTGGAAGTTGCTGTCTTTTGTGTCCTGGTTGAGGAACAACTGCTTTTTTCATTTGAATGGACTGAGTCAGACACTAAAAATTGTTATGGAAATTGCAAGCCCAAATAACTTTTAATCCTCAAAAAGGAAAATGAAATTTTTAAGTATCCACAGAATGGAGGCTGGCACTATGGGAGTCTTTGCTTTCAGTATTGTTAGACAGTGCTCACACAGAGGTTTAAGAATTCTCCTACTGTCTTCAGAAAAACTCTGGCCCAAGAGCTATGGAGAGTCTAGTTAACAGAGTGAATCTTACTCCAATATGCTGATGATCTCTTAATTATGAGACCTACTAAAGAACTTTGTTTTCAGAACACAATAACTGTGTTAAACCATCTAGTAACATGTAACTACAAGGTATCCAAGAAAATGGCTCAAATTTGTCAAGAAACTGTTGAATATCTCAGTTTCTCTCTATGCAAGGGTACCCAGGCCCTATCCACAGACAGAAGATAAGCAATCATGTCTATATCCACTCCAAAAAATTGAAAGAAGCTAAGAACCCTCTGAATAATGACTGGCTTCTGCTACACTTGGATACCCAATTATGGACTCATGGAAAGACTCCTGTATGAACTTTTAAGGGACTGGAAAAGTTTCCCTTTCTGTGGAACTTGGAGCATGAGCAATCCTTTCAACACCTAAAGGAAGCATTGATCTCAGCTCCTGCCTCCAGGCTTCCAAACCATAGAAAGTCTTACAAATTATATGTGCATGAATGACAAGGGTTGGCTTCGGAGTGTTGATTTAAATGTTCATTGAGGTACCCCAACCCCTAGCCTACTTCTCAAAGCAATTAGTTGGTGTGGCTAAATGATGGCCTACATACCTAAGATCTGTATCTGTTAGCTGCCTTTATTTAAAGAAGCTGAGAAACTGACCTTAGGACAAGAAATAACTATATATATACCACAGCAGATACTGATGCTACTCAAGCAGACAGGAGGCTATTGGCTCGTGGCTGGATGCCTGGGAAGATATCAAACCATTCTGCTGGACAATCCGGCAGTAATGCTAAAGAATATGTCAACTTTAAACCCTGCCACTCTCCTGCCTATAGCAAAGGAAGAACCTATAGAACATAACTGCCAGGAAATCATTAATCATGTCTATGCCAGTGAGTTAGATATATAAGAAACAGCCCTGGAAACCCCAGACTGGGACTTGTTTATAAGTGGCAGTGGTCTGACTCAAGGAATGTGACAAACTGCCTATGCAGTAGTAACTAACCCAAACAAACATCATAGAGGTCAAATCCCTATCTGCTGAAACTTTGACCCAGAAGGTAGAATTAGTAGCTCTTACTATGGCCCTCATGCACTCTGAAAACAAGAAGGTAAACATATATACGGACTCAGATTATATCTTTATGATTGTCCATGCACATGGAGCAATGTGAAATGAAAGGAGGACTGCTAAGGGAAGTTAATAAAAATATTAAGGATGGGAACAAGATGACAACGGCATAGTTGGACTTGTGAGATTCTCCAAACGTGAGTTCCCAAAAAGACTCTTACTTTTCGTCCCCCATCCCCCAGCCCACCACCAGCCACGTTGGTCCATGGCTCGGGGGACCTTCGTTCCCATGCAGGGCCGGATATTGTGGCCCCCTGCTGCTGCTGTTCCACCATGTGTGTGGGAGTCTTGGGTCCCAGCTCCCTCCCTGGCTACATTGTCTCCTGACCAGCACCCCAGCACCAAGCTGCCGGTCACTCAAGGAGGCTCCAGGTGCCCGACCCTCAAAGACACCAGTCCCATTCCTGGCTGAAGTACCCTGTAGGGGGCCCAGGGCCACTCTTGCTGCTCACCGCCTGCCCTTTGGAGCTTTGGAGCTCTGGAGCTCTGGGCCCACCCTGGCTGAGGCACTCAGTGCGTGACCCCAGCTGGGGGACCCACACAAGTGGAGAGAAACGGATCTGCAAAAACTGCCTCAGACATTCTCCAGGCAGAGACTTCCATTGCCCTGCCCACCTAAAAACAGACCCTACCTCAGTTCCTAAGGTAACGTCGTGAAACAGGAGACAAAGCCCCACCCCTATGCTAAATCAGACAAAAGCAAGGCCCAGGCAGCTGACTAAAAACAAACAAACAAACAAACAAACAAACCCAAACTGCAAGTAAATCTAGCTGCTTGCATTGAAAAACAAAGGCAAGAGGCCAGAGATCAGAGCTGAAGTGACTTTACTCTGAACACTTATTTTGACTTATGATTTTATCATTTTGACTGTTCGTTTTGATCATGTTTGTTGTTTGTCTTCTGACTTACACTGTTTCTTGATTTTATTGGACTGTCTCTGTGTAGCTATCAGTATTCTTTAGGGAATCTTTCTTACGTGTTTTTTTCACTTCTTTCCGGCCTTGTGTCTCTTTCTCACCTGATAGTTGGTATGTATATCTGTTTTCCCTCTCGCTCTTCTCTCTTTCTAACATCCTATTGACCCCCTTCCTCCATTTTTTCCCTCTTTTATACCCCCCTTCTTAATCTAGGGACCAAGACTACATACTGCTGAATGGACAGATTGTAAGGCAGAGGGAAATAGGTTCCAGTGTGCTCATACACCTGTTTGTGGATGCTAGAATCAGCATATACATTCTGAACCACAGCTTCCCTCTCAATTAAACCTCAAAATTTCAAAAAGTACAGATTGCAGCCTACACTCCAACCTCAAAAGTGAACAAACCCAGAAGACCCTCATAAGGAAGAACAAGATATTGCAGAAGAGAAATAAAAGCAACCCCACCTTCCCTCAAAAACAGAATTAAGGAAGGGGAGGGAAAGGGGGAGAGAGAGAAAAATCTACACAAATGAAGAAAAACCAAAAGAAGAGTATGGGTCTCTCCCAGACCCCTGGGAGGGCAGACACTGAGAAAACTGACTTCGGAATGCAAACAATGAAGAGCCCCCAGAATAAAAGGTCTCAAACTACAAATCTAGATATCAAGACATTAATGGAGAGAATAAAAAGAATTGAGGAGACACAAGAAGAAACTAGGAAGGAGCTGATATCTGAGATAACAGTAATAAAGAGTACTGTGAATGAACTAAATAACAAACTGATAAGCATGGAAAGCAGAATTACCCAAGCAGAAGAAAGAATCTCAGAGCTTGAGGACCAAAATATAGAACTAACCCAAACTCTTAAAAACAAAGAAAATGAGCTCAAAAAGACAGAACAAAACCTTCAAGAGATGAGTGATAACTACAAGAGACCAAACCTAAGAGTAACTGGCATTCCTGAGGCAGAGAGACAGAGACCACACTGGAACAAACTTTCTATGAGATAATCAAGAAAACTTCCCTTATCTAATCAGTGATGCAAAAATTCAAACACAAGAGATTCAGAGAACCCCTGCAAGACAACAAATGAGAAGACCAACTCCTAGACACATAATAATTTGCCTAAATAAAGTAGGCATAAATGAAAAAATCCTAAAGGCAATGAGAGAAAAAAGCCAGATCACCTACCATGGAAGACCAATCAGAATAGCAGCAGATGATCTACAGAAACCTTGCAGACTAAGAGAGCTTGGAGCCCTATCTTCAAAGTTCCAAAAGATAAACAATTTCAACCAAGAATAATCTACCCAGCTAAGCTAAGCTTCATCAGAGAGGGAGAATTAAAATCTTTCACAAATATCCAATCCTTAAGAACTTATGCTGCCACCAAACCACCTCTATATGAAACACTTAAGAAAGTACTAAACACAGAAACAAAGGAAAAAAGAACAACGTTCTTCACAATAGTACAAAGAAAAGAATAAAATATACACGAACCAACCTCAAAACCAAAAGAAAGACAAAAAAAAAAAAAAAAAGTGGAAGAACAACAACTCTATAAGAACTCTATGATAGGGATGAACTCTCAAATTTCAATAATTACCCTGAATGTGAATGTACTAAATGCACCACTGAAAAGACATAGACTGGAAAATGGATAAAATATCACCAGGCAACAATATACTGCCTTCAAGAGACCCATCTAACTAGAAAGGACATACACAGACTCAAAGTAGGAGGATGGGAAACAAATTTTCAGACGAATGGAACACAAAAGAAAGGAGGAGTCACGATCCTAATTTCAGGCAAAATACCATTTAAGCTATCAAAAATTAAAAAAAGATAAAGAGGGCCACTACATAATGATAAAAGTTTCACTCCATCAACAAGAAATATCTATCCTAAACATATATGCACCCAACACAGGTGCGCCTACATTTATAAAGCAGCTTCTAGGAAAACTAAAGAAAGATATTGACTCTAACACCATCATAACTGTGGACTTTAATACCCCACTCACAACCCTAGACAGATCATCAGGACAAAAAATCAGAAAGGAGATCTGGAACCTCAATGTGACTCTGGACCAAATGGGCTTAACTGATACCTACAGGACACTCCATCCAAAGACCACAGAATACACATTCTACTCATCATCGCATGGAACGTATTCTAAGATCGACCACGTAATTGGCCATAAATCAAGCATAAGCAAATTTAAAAGGACTGAAATTCTACAATGTACCTTCTTGGACCACAGTGGAATAAAAATAAACATTGACACCAACAAGGTCCCACCAAAACCCACAAAGACATGGACACTAACAGCATGATGCTAAACAACTCCTGGGTCAATGATGACATCAAAACAGAGATCAAAAGATACCTGGAAACAAATGAAAATGAAGAAACATCTTACAAAAATCTCTGGGACGCCTTAAGAGCTGTAGTAAGACGGGAATTTATATCCCTAGAAACACACATGAAGAAAATTGAAGGAACACAAATTAACAGCCTAACAAGCCACCTAAGGAAGCTGGAAAAGGAAGTCCACAAAAACTCTAATTTCAGCAGAAGCATCCAGATAACCAAAATAAAAGCCCAAATCCAGGACACAGAAGACAAAAAAAAATATAAAATATCAATGAAACAAAAAGCTGGCTCTTCGAAAGGATAAACAAGATCGATGATCCCCTTGCTAGAAAGACCAAGAAAAAACAAGAAAAAACACAAATAAACACAGTCAGAAACACAAAAGATGAAGTCACATCTGACCCTGAAGAAATAAAAAAGAGCATTAGAGACTACTACACACAATAGTATGGAAACAAATTTGAAAACCTTAAGGAAATGGAAGACTTTCTGACATCACACAACCTACCTAGGTTGGAACAAGAAGAAATTGAGACCCTAAATAGACCAATAACAATCAAGGAAATCAACTACCTAATAAGAAAACTACCTACAAAAAAAAAGCCCTGATGCAGATGGCTTTCCAGCAGAATTCTACAAGACATTTAAGGAGGAGCTGATAGCAATCCTACAGAAGGTATACCAAGCGATTGAAAAAGATGGAACTCTCCCCAATTCATTTTGCTAAGCCAACATCCCATTGATGCCCAAGCCAGGTAAAGAACCAACAAAGAAATAGATCTACAGGCCAATATCTTTGATGAACATAGATGCTAAAATTCTCAACAAGATCCTTCCAAACCGGATTCAACAATACATCTCAAAAATCAGCCATCATGACCAAGTATGCTTCATTCCTGGGATGCAAGGCTGGTTCAACATTCATGAAACCATAAATGTAATTAAATACATCAACAGATGTCAAAACAAAAACCACATGATTAGATCATTAGATGCAGAAAAAGCTTTTGATAAAATCCAGCACTCCTTCTTGATAAAAACCCTTGAACATCTAGGCATACAGGGAACATACCTCAAAATAATAAAAGCCATCTATGAGAAACCCACAGCCCGCATACTCCTAAATGGACAAAAATTGGAACCATTTCCCCTGAAAACTGGAACAAGACAAGGATGCCCACTCTCACCCCTCCTGTTCAACATAGTATTGGAAGTCCTGGCTCGAGCAATCAGAGAAGAGAAGGCAATCAGGGGTATCCAAATAGGAAAAGAGGAAGTCAAGTTATCTCTCTTTGTAGATGATATGATTGTGTACCTTGAAAACCCAAGAAAATCTGTCAAAAACCTCCTTACACTGATAAAGTCCTTTGGCAAAGTCTCACGATACAAAATAAATGTGCAAAAGACAATTGCATTTCTTTACACCAATAATAAAGAAACAGAAACCCAAATAAAAACCACAATTCCATTCACAATAACCACAAAAAAATGAAATACCTTGGCATCTTCCTAACCAGAGACGTGAAAGACCTTTACAATGAAAACTAAAAAACACTGCTCAAAAAAATCAAAGATGACACAAACAAGTGGAAAAATATCCCGTGCTCATGGATTGGAACAATCAACACTGTGAAGATGTCCATCTTCCTGAAGGCAATCTACAAATTCAATGCAATACTCATCAAATTATCAGCAACATTCTTCTCAGACCTAGAAAAAACAACACAGGAATTCATATGGAAACACAAACGTCCAAGAATAGGCAGAACAATCCTCAGCAAAAAAAATAAAGTAGGTGGTATCACATTACCAGACTTCAAAACTTTACTATAAAGCTACAATCATCAAAACAGCTTGGCATTGGTATAGGAGCAGGCATATAGATCAATGGAATAGAATTGAGATTCCAGAAGAAAAACCTCAATTTCTCAACCAATTCATCTTTGACAAATCCTCCACCACCTACCAGTGGGGAGAGGAGAACCTATTCAGTAAATGGTGCTGGGAAAACTGGCTGACCACATGCAGAAGATTGAAACTGGACCCTTATCTATCCCCATGCACAAAGGTTAACTCCAAATGGATCAGAGACCTAAATGTAAAACCGCAAAACATAAGAACCTTAGAAAATGTAGGACATACCCTCGTGGAAATTGGAACTGGCATCCAATTCCTCAACAAAACCCAAAACCCACAGGTCATAAGAGAGATGGTAGACAAGTGGGACCTTATGAAGCTGACAAGCTTCTGCAAAGCCAAAGAAACTATCAAGAGAGCAGGGAGACAGCCTACAGACTGGGAAAAAGTATTGCCAACACCAGTGCTGACAAAGGCTTAACATCTTTGATCCACCAGGAACTCAAATGTGCTGAAAAGAAAAAAACAAACAACCCCATTTTAAAGTGGGCAAAAGAGATGAACAGACACTTCACATAGGAAGACATCCGAGCAGCCAACAGATACATGAAGAAATGTTCAACCTCACTAATCATGAGGGAGATGCAAATCAAAACCACACTGAGATACCACCTAACTCCAGTCAGAATGGCAATTATCAACAACTCAAAAAATAACAGCTGCTGGAGAGGGTGTGGTGAAAAGGGAACATTTCTACACTGTTGGTGGGAGTGTAAACTAGTGCAACCTCTGTGGAAAGCAGTTTGGCAATTCCAAAAACTCTAAATATCAACCTCCTATATGACCCCGCAATCCTCCTACTGGGAATATATCCTGAAGAACTCAAATCACTCTATAAAAAAGACACCTGAACACGTATGTTTATCGCTGCATTATTCTCAATAGCAAGAACCTGGAAGCAACCATGCTGTCCATCAAAAGAGGACTGGATTAAAAAAATGTGGTACATAATCACGATGGAATACTGTGCTGTCATAAAAAAGAACAAAATCATGAATTTTGCAGCAACCTGGATGGAACTATAGTCTATAATACTGAGTGACCTCTCACAGAAACAAAGATCCAAGTATCTCGTGTTCTCACTCATATAATGGACCTTGAACATCCAGTGTAATACTATAAGAAAATGACTGACAGTAGTGGGAAAATATGGAGGGGGGAGGGAGATGGGATTAATGGTAGCAAATATCTGTCTGGGGATGGGGGAAACACCTCTTATCAACACGGTGCCTGAATGAAACGTATTTGTATACCTAACCCTTAACTGTACCCCCACAACATCATAATAAAAGATATTGATTAAAAAAAAAGAATCTTAGAAAACACAGGAGACACCCGTATGGAAATTGGAACTGGCAGTCAATTCCTATTCAGAACCCTACATGCCCATACCTTAAGAAATAAGATAGACAAGTGGGATCTCATCAAACTGACAAGCTTCTGCAAAGCAAAAGAAACCATCAAGAGAGCAGGGAGACAGCGCACAGAATGGGAAAAAGTATTTGCCAACTGTATATCTGACAAAGGCCTAACATCTAGGATCTACTAGGAACTCAAACACACCAAAAGGGGGAAAAAAACCCATTAAAAAGTGGGCAAAAGACATGAATAGACAGTTCTCAAAAGAAGATATACGGGCAGCCAACAGGCACATGAAAAAGTGCTCAGCCTCGCTCATCATCAGAGAGATGAAAACCAAAACCACATTGAGATACCACCTAACTCCAGTAAGAATGGCCATCATTAATAAAACGAATAACAACAGATGCTGATGGGAATGCAAACTAGTGCAACCTCTTTGGAAGACAGTGTGGTGGTATCTGAAAGAACTAGAAATTGGCCTTCCATATGACCCAGCAATTCCCCTATTGGGAATATACCTGGAGGAACTCAAATCATTCTACAAAAAGATACTTGCACACGTATGTTTGTGGCAGCTCTATTCACAATAGCAAAAACATAGAACCAACCATGTTGTCCATCGAAGCTGGACTGGATAAAAAATGTGGTACATATACACAATGGAATATTATGCAGCCATAAGGAAGGACAAACATATGAACTTTGCAGCAGCTTGGATAGATTTAGTCGATAATAATCAGTGATCTATCACAGAAACAAAGAGAGTACCGTATGTTCTCACTCATAAGCGGATCTTGAACACTTATAATACTATAAGAAAGAGATTTTGCAGTAGTTGGAAACTGTCAGGGAAGGGAGGGTGGGATTTGCTGTTGAGAGAAACTGCTAGGGGAGGGAGGGGTATACCTTATCAACAAAGGTACCTGCATAATCAACGTTTGTATACCTAACCCTGAATTGTACCCCAAATATTTATATTAAAAAATATAAAAATGGAAAAAAAAATATTAAGTATTTAGAAGAGATCTCTGAATTGCTGGAAGCTATATATAAACCCTCTGCAGTTGCAGTGATTCATTGTCCTGTATATCAGCCTACAGTCAGGGACATTGCAAGGGGGAGTGCTTTTACAGACAAAGTGGCAAGGCGAATTGCTCTGGACACAGAGGATATAGTATCTCCTTTAATGCTTCAGGTAAACTTCGTTAAGTTTACTCCTCAATTTGACCCAGAGGAAGACAAACATGGAGAGGAAGGATAATTTACTAAAGCACAAGGAGGCTGGAGAATTAACAAGGAAGGGATAATTTGGATCCCTACAAAACTGGTCTATCCAATCCTGCAGTGCCTACATCATGGGACTCAATTTGGATGGGAAGCATCCTCAGTTTTCGTTAAGTGACACTTATGGGAAAGAAAACTGAAGAAGTACCTAAAAACCATCACTGAAAGATGTTACTTATGTGCCAGAAATAATCCTAACAACAGAAAGTTGGGACCTTCAGGAATACGAAAGACCCTTCCCTTCCAAATCTGGCAGATGGATTTCACTCACATGCCCCCCCCAAGACAAGGAGGTTTCAAACTCCTCTTAGTGTTTGTAGATACCTTTTCCAGATGGGTAGAAACTTTCCCATGTCATACTTAGAGAGCGTCTGAAGTGGTCCATTGACAGTTAAAATAAATCATTCCCATCATTCCCAGGTTTGGCCTACCAGAACTTTGAAGTGACAATGGATCAGCCTTTATCTCAAATGTCACCGAATGGATCAGTAAGGGTCTGGGAATCAACTGGAATCAACACTGTGCAACATCCCTAATCTGGTCACACAGAAAGAATGAACAGGGCTCTCAAAACAGCAGTTGCAAAACTTTGCTAAAAGATGCAGTTAAACTGGACACAGTATTGGGTATTGCATTGCTCAGGTTCCAAGTCAGTCCCTGAAGTGGGAATTATTTAAGTCCCTTTGAAATTATTTATGGAAGGTACTTTTCTTTCACCTATGAGGATGATGAAGTTTTGGATATAGACCATGATGTTCTCATAAGGAAATTTGTTGTTCATTTGTGACAAATTTTAGACACAGTTCACAAGCTTGCTTCCCCTAGTAGCATCCTGGATGATGAAGGACCCAGCAGTCCCCTACATCATGGTAAGCAAATGCTGCTAAAAGACTGAAAGAGGGAGGACCAGATTAACAATGACAGGAAAAGTGTAAGGGACCCTATAATGTGCTACTTGTCACTCCCACTGCATTAAAACTTACTGGGGCGAGACCTTGGGTACATCCTCTTGCATGAAGAAATGTACAACCGAACAAGGCAACTATGTACCCAATTTCACATCACAGACTCAGTGGACAGTAGAGCCAGTACTGGACTTCAGGCTCCTATTTAAACACATAAAATGATTCTTGCTATTGTTGTATTATTGCCTTACATTATGGGTAATCACGGAAATGTGTATTTTGGAATGGGCCTATTCTTATGCTGCTAATTTTAATTATTCTAATTGTTGGATTTGTGAACAGCTCCCTATTTCCTGAGCATAGATCCTTACACGAGGCCAAAATAGCTAATTTACCATATTCGCATACCAGATGGAGTCATTCAGTTTTTTTATTGGTATGACTATGTTCTAAACTTCTTTGTGCCTAATACAGACCTTGAAAGTGTTTCTCTCCATAAAGACGCCCTAGCCAAATTTGCACAACACTCTTAATGAAAGAAGAAAGCTTAATGATGCTAAATACAGAAATCTCATTAATGAGGAAAGCAGTTCTGCAAAACAAGATGACACTAGACATTCTTACTGCATCCCAAGGAGGTACTTGGACCATTGTACACATTGAATGGTGCACCTTCATAACAGATGATTCAGGTAAAATAGCAAAAATTCTGGACAAAAAGTAGCATTAATACCACAGATGATTTAAATGCATACAGTAAAAAGGTGCTTGGAAAGGTTTCAGATTGGTTCTCAAACATTTTTTCTTGGATTCTATTTGGTCTTAAAGGTATTCTGTCAGGAATAGGAAAGTTCTTCCTAACTATGCTAATAATAGGAGTCTCTAACATATGTCTCCTTCAAACTTTGTATGGGATGCACCACCAGGATTCCTAAGCTTATAACCAAGTCTCTAACCCACACAAATAATCACAGGGAAGAAGCCATACATATGTTCAAGCTGAAACAACAAAACATATATAACTCCATAATGGATATCATGACTTTAACTGACAGTGGAGAGATGATGAAGAGACCCACTACTGCTAATTCATTATTGTTATTATGTTTGGTTACCTTGAGTTACTGACCTGTATGTACCCTCATTACTTAGGTAATGCGAATAAGAATTTTGCCTCCTTAGCTCTCTTCTTGTAATTGTAAGTTTGTGCTGATCCTTCCTGGAACAGATGAGCCACTGACCCCATGATTGTGTTCACAAAGTTAGTAAAGCAAATTGTCACTCATTCTTGTGATCCCAGTTAAAGTTAGAAATACAATTATAATAATCTTGTAACCATAACTGGTATACTCCTTTGTTGTAACCACTTATTAATGATGTACCACCATGAATAATATTTTGCTTTGTAGTAAGCACTGTAACCTCCTTACTCACAGTTACTGATAAATAAAAATTACAGATTCCTCAGTAATAAGCAAAAGGAATGTATAGACCATAAATGTCATGATTGATGAGATGCAGTTGTAATTAGAATCATATAGTTTGATGCTTATCTACAACAAACTTCATTGCTTATGCTTATAAATATGAACTGTAGAATTCAAGAGGATGAACAGACTTAGAAAAGCTAAGTTCTGACTCTCTGAATTCTGAATTCAGAAATCAACTTATTTCTTCCCAGTTCTCTGCCTCTCGACTCTTATTGGCAATGAAAGAGAGCAGCCATGTGTTCCATGGATCATTTCAATGGTATTACAAACAGCATGGCCTCTGATCAAGGAACTCACTTCATAGCAATTGAAGTGTGGCAATAGGCTCATGCTCACAGAATTTATTGATTTTACTATATTTACCACCATCCTGAAACAGCTAGTTTGATGGAATGGTGGCATGCTTTTTAAAAAATGCAGTTGCAGTGCTAGCTAGGTAGCATTACTGTCAGGGCTTGGGAAAGACTCTCCTGAAGGTTGTGTATGCTCTGAATCATCATCTAATATACAAAGGAGGATCAAAAAATCTAGAATTTATTCATAAATATTGTGTATTTATTCCTACATGTTTAAACTTCAGTCACCTTCAATGTACTCTCCGTTTGATGCAATATACCTATTTGGATGTTTTTTTCACAGCTCAAAACAGTTTTTTATACATATTTTTTATTTTAAAATTGTGGGGTACAGTTAAGGGTTAGTTATACAAATATGCATTGTGTAGGTATTCTTGTTGATGAGGTGTGCCTCCCGTCCCCAGACAAATATTGACTATCGTTAATCCGACCTCCCTTCCCCTTCCTGCACCCCCATAGTTTCCCGTCACTGTCAATCCTTTTCTTATAGTATTACGATAGTTGTTCAAGGTCCACTTATGAGTGAGAACATGTGATACTCTGACCTTTGTTTCTGTGAGAGATCACTCAGTATTATAAACTCTAATTTCATCCAGGTTGCTGCAAAGTTCATGATTTTGTTCTTTTTCATGGCTGCACAGTATTCCATCGTGTATATGTACCACATTTTTAAAATCCAGTCCTCTTTTGATGGACAGCATGGTTGGTTCCATGATCTTGCTAATGTGAAAAATGCTGTGATAAGCATACGTGTGCAGGTATCTTTTTTATAGAGTGATTTGAGTTCTTCAGTGTATATTCCCAGTAGGGGGATTGTGGGGCCATATGGAAGGTCCATTTTTAGAGCTTTTAGGAATCGCCACACTGATTTTCACAGAGGCTGCACTAGTTTACACTTCCCTATTAGTAGTCTGACCTTTTTCTCTTGCTGCCTTTAGGATTTTTTCTTTTATACCTACTGTGTTTAGGCAAATTATTTTGTGTCTGGGAGTTGGTCTTCTCATTTGTTGTCTTGCAGGGACTCTCTGAATCTCTTGTGTTTGAATTTTCAAATCACTGGTGAGATGAGGGAAGTTTTTTTGAATAATCTCATGGAATGTTTGTTCCAGGGTAGACTCTATCTCTCTTTCTGCCTCAGGACGTCCAATTGCTCTTAGATTCAGTCTCTTGAAGTAATTGCTCATCTCTTGAAGGCTTTGTTCTATCTTTTTGAGCTTCATTTCTGTGTTTTTGACAGTTTGGATTGGTTCTATATTTTGGTCCTCAAGTTCTGAGATTCTTTCTTCTGCTTGGCTAATTCTGCTTTCCATGCTTATCAGTTTATTTTTTACTTTATTCACAGTATTCTTTACTACTGTTATCTCAGTTATCAACTCCTTCCTAGTTTCCTCTTGTCTCTCTTCGATTCTTTTTAATCTCTCCATTAATGTCTTGATATCTGGGTTTGTGGTTCGAGATCAGTCATTCTGGGGGCTTTTCATTGTTTGCATTCCGAAGTTAGTTTTCTCAGTGTCTGACCTCCCAGGGGTCTGTGAAAGACCCATATTCTTCCTTTGGTTTTTCTTCATTTTTGTAGATTTTTCTCTCCCCCTTTCCCTCCCCTTCTTTAATTATGTTTTTCAGGGAATGTGGGGTTGCTTTTACTTCTTTTTGTTCAATCTCCTATTCTTCCTTATGAGGGTCCTCTGGTTTTGTTCACTTTTGAGGCTGAACTGTAGGTTGGCACTGTACTTTTTGCAGTTTTGAGGTTTAATTGAGGGGGAAGCTGTGATTCAGAATCTATCTGCAGATCCCAGTATCCACCAACAGCTGTATGGGCACACTGGAACCCACTTCCCACTGCCTTATAATCTGTCCATGCAGTGGGGTTTAGGTTTGCTCCCTGGAACAAAACGAGGCAAGAAAAAGGAAAATAATGGGAGAAGTGGGGATCAAGAGGAAGTTGGAGAGAGAGGAGAGTAAGAGGGAAAACAGACATACCTACCAACTAATGAATGGAAAGAGACACAAGGCCAGAAAAGAGTAACAAACAAACAAGATATCCTAAAGCATACCGGTAATCACACAAAGACAGTCCAATAAATTCATGCCTTTTGATGTGCTTTTCCCCAACACAAACAAGTAGTCTAACTCAAAAAGCACACAAAAGTGAGCAAAGCAAACAGTCAAAACAATAAAATCAAAAATCAAAATAAGAAACCAGACTAGCTCTGGAGTCTTTCCTGAGTGTCTAAATACTCTTCAGCTCTGATCTCTAGCCTTTCCCCTTTGCAGGCAGATAGACTTACTCATAGGTTGGGTCGGTTCCCTTGGCTTGCTGCCTGAGAGGTCTGCCCCAGGACTAAGTTGCCTGTGTTTGATTCAGCACAGGGGAGGGCCTTTTGTCTCCTGTTTTGTGAGGTTATCTTAGAAATCAAGGTGGAGGCTGCTCGTAGATGGGCAGGGCAATGCAAATATCTGCCTGGAAAATGGCTGTGGTGGGCAGCTCCTCTTTTACCAATCCTTTCTCTCCACTTGTCCGGTCTGTGGATGATCCACTATGATGGTCTATGGTGGTGTGTGTCTGGCATCAGGCACTGGGAATCAGCAATATAGCTGTACATTGCATTTGTTGTGCGCAGCGGCTTGGGGTGGGGGAGGGAGCCCAGAATTCCCTGTGGCCAGAGCTGAGAGTGGCTGTTCAGCACCTCTTTAAGATTTACTGTTCCCTTACACAACCGTGGGGTCTTAGCTCCCAATTTGGAGGTTAGGCAGAGCTGGGTGGGTGAGTCACTGCAGGTCTCTGTGTGGTCACAGGGCTCCAGCTGTTCTCTGGTCTGCTGTAGTTGGGGCAATTTGGGGGAAGTGGAGTGCGAGACTGCTGGATGACTCAGCCAGAGCAGGGATTGGAGCTCCAAAGGGCGGGTGGCAGGCAGTGGCAGTCGTTTGGGGCCCCCCACAGGGCACTTCAGTCAGGAATGAGGCTGGTATCTCTTAGGGATGGGCGCCTAGAGCCTCCCTGGGCAACGGTGGCTTGTGATGGGGTTGGATGGTGAACTGGAAGCCAGGGCGGGGGCCTGGAACTCTGAGGGTCTAGCACTGGCTACAGCTTTGGGTGCTTCAGCCCAGGAAGTGGCACAGAGCCCAGAGGCACAGGCATTGGGGGTCTGTGTGGGTAGCGGCAGCCTTTGGCCTAGTGGGGTGCCCCAGGAGGGAATGGAGGCTGTAGTTCTGAGGGGTGGGTGTGGAGGGCCTCCACGGTCTGCCATGGCCTGATACTGGGCTGGGCACCCAGCCAGAGAGGGAGCTGGCAGCAGCTGAGTGTCCTGCAGATCAGTGAGGCCAGCAAGGGAACCCAGATCTCCACAAGGCAAATGGCGGCAGGTGGCTTGGGGCCAGGTGAGACAGTCGAGCTGAGGAGGGAGTTGGGGGCTCCACTTTGCTGGGGCCAGGGACTCCTGGGGTGGAACAGCAACTGCAGAGGGGCCATGATAGATGGCCGTGTGGGAGACTGAGGGTCTCCAGGCCTCAGACAGGTGCGGCTGGTGGTGGATGGGGGGGTGGGGGAAGGAAAGTAAGAGTCTTTATGGGACTCACTTTTGGAGAATCTCACGGTCCCACCTGTGCTGTCGCCATCTTACCAGAACTCCCCAAATGCTTGAGCTTTTAATTTAAGAAGATGTATTTACCTAGGGATAGAAAGAGAATATTGACAAACCTTAAAGGTCCAGCCAACATGCACAATACATATTCTAACACATGGTTCTCTTTCCAGGGAGTTCAGTTTCCAGCATAATATTTTTAAAGTTTCACTTTGGTATTTGTTCTTTGTGACTTTTTGAATATTAATACCTAGGTGGAAAATTATGTTTTTTTAAATATGCGACTTGTAAAACTTTCTGTTTTTGGAATTATGAGTTTATTTAACTGATTTAAACATAATGCTAATGGTCATTATGGTTTATACTTTCTATTAAACATTTTGTATTTTATTTGTGTATTGTTATGTGTATTATTGAGTCTTTTAAATTATATTTTGTGTATTGCATATTACTTGCTTACTTATTATTTTTATTACAAAACTGATATCCAAAAACTAATTGATGGAGAGACAGGGAAAAATAGCAATGGAACATGTTTGAGTGTGAGAGTCTCTGAAAAAGCAAGTGTTCATAAAGACTGCCTGTGGAAGTGGATGTGCGCTGGTGGGTGAGTGAAAATCCATATGAGGGGAGACTCTGGTTCATGCACCTGGAGCTCTCTTCCAGAGGTTACTGCAACCCATCACTGCCCTGAGATCGAAATTCCCAGTGTGCAGGATCATCTGCCACTCTTGGGGTCTCTTGAGAGGAGGCAGCAGAGAACAGTTGCTCCTCAGTGCCTGTCATGTAGCCCAAGACATCACCTGTGGCAGCAGACTGGGCACTAGCAGCAGGAGTTGTGGAGAAGGTGTGATAAGGAAATCTGGAACTGAGTCCCACCACCAGTGAGGAGATGATGACCGCCACTACTTTTTCTGTCCCAGGACTGAGCAGAGACCTGAATTTCTCTGCCCAGCTTTGCCTAGCTTCTAACCTGAAACCCCAGTGCTATATCCACACTCCTTTGGGATCAACCATTGGACTCAGAAAGACAGATGCCCTCCACCGTGCTGGAATAGGCACAGATGTGTCTGATATGAGTGAGAGACTTGACAGTAGTGACAGCAACAGATGAGTTGGGTGAGTCTGGATCTGATTCATCCTCCTCCCACAGCAGTCTGCAGGGTATCTGATCCATGCTGAGAGCAACCCTATTAGTCTTCGATGAGAACAAAGGGGATGGCCAGGGGACTGTAGCCACTCTCTAACATGGTGGTAACCAAAAGCGGCAGTAGCCAAAAGCAGTGGCAGTGCTTGGGAAAAGAACCTGAAGTTCCAAAAATGGCCACAGAGTGAGCTCTTTTTAAATTTTATTTTTCTTCCCTTTCTTTCTGTTTTTATGTTTTTGCACTTGCTTTATTTTTCTTATTTTATTGTTGGATTTTGGATTTTCTGTTTGTTTATGGGTACTTTTGAAGGTGAGTACATCAGCAGGGTATTTTTGGTTGTTTGTTTATATAATTGTTTGTATGTTTTTGTTTTTTCTGGCTTTGCTTGATTCTTTGTTTATTCATTAGTTGGTATACCTGTCTGTTTTCCCTCTTCTTCTTCTCTCTCTTCACTTTGCTTTCATATCTCTCCTTACTTTTTAAATTATTTACCTTTTTCTTATCTCATTTTGCTTCCATGGAGCAAACATACACCCCCACTGCATGGAAAGATTATAAAGAGATGAGGAGTGGGTTCCAGGGGCCCACACACCTGTCAGCAGATACTTGGATCTGCAGATAACTTCTGAACCACAGCTCCCTCCTTAATAAAATCTCAAAATTTCAAAAAGCACAGCCCCAAACCCCAGTCCAACTTAAAAATTGAACAAGTTCACAGAATCCACATAATAAAAAAATAGGAGATTGAGTAAACAGAATTAAAAGCTATGCCCCCATCACTGAACAGCAGAATTTAAGGAAGAGGGAAAAAGGGGAGAGGAAAACCTTCACAAATGAAGAAAACCAATGGAAGAATACAGGTTTTGAATAGGCCCCTGGGAAGACAGCAACTGAGAATACAGACTTTGGATCTCAAACAGTGAAGAGTTCCCGGAATGACTGGTCTCAAACCACAAAGCCAGATATCAAGATATTAATAGAGAATAAACAGAAATGAGGAGAGACAAGAGGAAAGAATGAAGGAGTTGGTAACTGAGATGGTGGTAATAAAGAATACTGTGAATGAAATAATATTCTGATAAGCATGGAAAGCAGAAATAACCAAGCAGAATAAATAATCTTAGAACTTGAGGAGCAAAATATGGAACTAACTCTATGCTAAAAACATAGAAAAGAAGCTTTAAAAATGGAACAAAATCTCCATGGATGAGTGATTATATCAAGAGGAGAAATCTAAAATTAAATGGAATCCCTGAGGCAGAGAGAGAGAGAGAGATAGAGAGAGAGAGAGAGAGACAGAGACCACCCTGGACCAAACATTTCATGAAATTATCCAAGAAAACTTCCCTCATCTCATCAGAGATGTGATCATTCAAAAATAAGAGATTTGGAAAACCCCTGCAAGACATCAAATGAGAAAACCAACTCCTAGACACATAATTATTCACTTACACATAGTAGATGTAAGAGAAAAAAATTCTAAATGCAGCAAAAGAGAAAGATCAGACTACCTACAGGGGAAGACCAATTAGAATAGCAGCAGACTTATCTGAGAAACACTACAAGCTAGAAAAGGCTGGAGTACAATTTTTAAAGTTGTCAAATATAAACAATTTCAACCAAGAATTTCCTGCCCAGCTAAGCTAAGTTTCTTCAGTGATGGAGAATTAAAGTCCTTCCCAGACATTCTATCCCTAAGAGTTTATACCACCTCTAGACCAAATCTACAAGAAGCACCTAAGAAATTATTAAACAGAAAAAAAAAGAACAGACACATCCTTCCCAAGAATTCAGGACAAAGATTGAAAACACACATAAATCAACCTAAAGTTCAAAAGAAAGTCATAAACAAATAAAACAACAAATAGCAACAACAAACTCTGTAAGAACATCACGATAGGGATAAACTCTCACACCTCAATGCTTAGTCTGAATGTGAATGGACTAAATGCACCAGTGAAAAGACACAGAATGGAAAATTGAATAAAAAATCATAACAAAAATATGCTGTGTCCAGGAGATTCATATCATCAGAAAGAACACTCAGAGACTCAAACTAAGAGGATGGAAAACAAATTTTCCTGTGAACAGAACACAAAATAAAGCAGGAATTATGACCTTAATATCAGACAAAATACCACTTAAGCTATTGAAAACTTAAAAAGATACAGAGGTACAATACATAATGATAAAAGGTTCAATTCATCAACAAAAAATACCTATCTTAAAGGTATATGCATCCAAAATAGATGCACCAACTTTCATAAAGCAGCTTTTAGGAAAATTACAAAAGATACTGACTCTAACACTATCATAGCTGTGGACTTAAAAATCCCACTAACAACCCTAGAGACTTCATCGAAACAAAAAAGCAACAAAGATATCTGGAACCCTAGCTTGACATTTAGCCAAATGGACTTAATAGATATTACAGAACACTCCATTCCCACAGAATATACATTCTATTCATCACCACATGGAATTTACTGTAAGTTCAACCACATCCTTGGCCATAAATCAAGAATAAACAAGTTCATAAAATAGAAATACTGCCATGCACCTTCTCAGAACACAGTGGAATTAAAATAAATATCAGCCTCAACAAAGTTCTCCCCCAAATCCACAAAGACATGGAAACTAAACAGGATGATGCTGAACAACTCCTGGGTCAACACAGAAATCAAAAAAGAAATTAAAAGATTACTGGAAACAAATGAAGATGAAGAAACATCATACCAAAATCTCTGGGATGATATGAAAACTGCACTAAGAGGGGAATTTATCTCTCCCAACACACATGAAGAAAATGGAAAGCTCACAAGTTCATAGAAATATCATAGAAAACATCAACAAAGCAAAAGTCTGGTTCTTTGTAAAGATAAATAAGATTGATGGAACCCTAGGCTGATGGATCTAGAAAAAGAGAGAAAAAGGTCAAATAAGCACAATCAGAAATGCAAACGATCAAGTCACAATTGACCCCAAAGAAATACAAAGGATTATCACAAATTGCTATGTATATTTGTATGGAAACAAACTTGAAAACCTAAAAAAAATGGAGGATTTTTTGACATCACACAATCTTCCTAGGTTGAAACAAGAAGAAATTGAGACACTAAATAGACAAAGAACAACCCAAGAAATTGACTGTCATAAGAAATCTACCTACAAAAGAAAGCCCTGGACCAGATGGCTTTTCAGCAGAATACTACAAAACATACAAAGAGGAGCTGATACCAAGCCTATTGAAAGTATTCCAGGCAACTGTGAAAGATGGAACTCTCCCCAAACCATTTTATAAAGCTGACATCACACTGATACTCAAATCAGGTAAAGATTCAACAAAGAAAGAGAACAAACCAATATCCTTGATGAGCATAGGTGCTAAAATTCTCAACAAGATTCTAGCAAACTGGATCCAACAACATATCTCAAAAATCATACAACATTACCAAATAAACTTCATAACCTCAGGCCTGGTTCAATATCCACAAGACCATAAGCATAAATATATCAACAGATGTAAAAACAAGAACTACATGATTATATCATTAGATGTGGAAAAAACTTTCAATAAAAACCAGTATCTCTTCTTGATATGAACCCTCAAAACACCTAGGCATAGATGGAAAATACCTCAAAATAGTAAGATCCATGTATGAGAAACTCACAGTCAACATACTTCTAAACAGAAATTGGAATCATTTCCCCTGAGAACTAGAACAAGACAATGTTGCCCACTCTTACCCTTCCTGTTTAACATAGTGTTGGAAGTCCTAGCTAGAGTATTAAGATAAGAGAAGGAAATCAGAGGCACCCAAATAGGAAAAGAGAAGGTTGTTATTCCTCCTTGCAGATGACATGATCCTATACTTTGAAAACCCAAGAGAATCTGTTAAAAAACTTCTTGCACTGATAAAAGACTTTGGAAAAGTCTCAGGGTGTAAAATAAATGTGCAAAAGAAGTTGCATTCTTATACACCAACAACAAACAAATGGACACCTGAAGAAAAGGCACAATGCCATTCACAATAGCAACAACAACAACAATGAAATACCTTGGCTTCATCCTAACCAGAGAAGTGAAAGCCCTTTACAATGAAAACTACAAAACACTGATCAAAGAAATCCAAGAAGATACAGACAATTAGAAAAATAGTCCATGCTCATGGATTGGAAGAATCAACATTGTTAAGATATCTATCCTACCAAAGATAATCTACAAATTTAACACAATACCCAATAAATTGCCAACATCATTCTTCTCAGATCTGGAAATGACAATACAGAAAATCATATGGAAACATAAACAACCATGAATTGTAAAAACAATCCCCAGCAAAAGAAGCAAGCAGAAGATACTACACTTCCATACTTAAAACTTTATTATAAGACTATGATAATCAAAACAGCCTGGTATTGATACAAGAACAGGCATATAGACCAATGAAACATAACAGGATAGAGATTCCAGAAGCAAAACCTAAATTTTTTAACAAACTCATTTTTGACAAAGCCTCCACCAACAACCACTGGAGAGAGGAGAACGTATTCAGTAAATGATCCTAGGAAAACCAGTTGACCACACGTAATAGATTAAAACAAGACCCTTACCTATCACCATACACAAAAATCAACTGTAAATGTATTAAAGACCTAAACATAAAACTTCAAGCTATAAGAATCTTAGAAAATGCAGGAGACATCTTTAAGAAAATTAGAACTGGTGACCAATTCCTCATCAAAACCCCAAATGACCATGCCTTTAGAGAAAAGATAGACAAGTCTGACCTCATCAAACTGAAAAGTTTCTCCAAAGCCAAAGAAACCATCAAGAGAGTGGGGAGGCAGCTTCCAGAATTGGAAAAAATATTTGCCAACTATGTATCTGACAAAGCATAACATCCAGTATCTACAAGGAAATCAAACGTACTGAAAAGAAAAAAACAAACAACCCCATTACAAAGTGAGCAAAAGATATGAATAGACACTTCTCAAAAGAAAACATATAAGCAGCCAACAGATACAAGAAAAATTGCTCAGCTTCACTAAGCATCAGAGAAACGCAAATCAAAACCACACTAATATACCACCTAACTCCAGTCAGGATGGCCATCATCAATAACTCAAAAAACAACAGATGCTGGATAGGATGCAGGGAAAAGGGAGCACTTCTACACTGTTTGTGGGAGTGTAAAATAGCACAATCTCTGTGGAAAACAGTGTGGTAATTCCTAAAAGATCTAAAAATTGACCTTCCATAAGTCCCTGCAATCCCCCTTCTAGGAATATATCCAGAGGAACTCAAATCACTCTATCAAAAAGATACTTTCACATGCATGTTTATTGCAGCATTATTCACAGTAGCAAAATATGGAACCAACTGTACTGCCCACCGAAAGAGGACTGGATTAAAAAAGCATGTATACACAGTGGAATATTATGCAACCATATAGAAGGACAAAATTATGAACTCTGCAGCAACTTGGATGGACTTACAGTCTATAATACTGAGTGATCTATCATAGAAACAAAGAACTAAGTACCACATATTCTCACTCATAACTGTACTGTGAATAATTATCATAATACTATAACAAAGGGATTGACAGTAGTGAAAAATTGCCAGGGGGTAGGGGGCACAACTCATCAACAGGGATACCTGCATCATGACCATCTGTATACCTGACCCTGAATTGTACCCCACATTTCAAAAAAAAATAAAAAATAATAAATAAATAAATAAATAAATAAAACTAAAGTGATTATTTCAACAGAAAAAAACCTAATTGCTAATGAAAACGTATCTTCAGTTATCTGGTAGAATTCAATTGTAGAGCACATTTTAATTTATTGACTTTTTTCCTTCATGAAAACATTCATTCCAAAAGTGAAGCATGCCTTTAACATGTTTTCTGTCTTCATATTATTTTGGTGTATTGATTTTGAAAAGGACATGCAGTTGCTGAAAAATAAAGATGACTCAAGTAGTTGAAATAAAATCTATAAAATGAGTTGAAAATATTATCTGAGTCTGCCACTGGTGTGTGTGTGAAACTAGGCTGGTCAGTTTTCCTTTGTTGATCTTTATTTCTTCATATAATAACCTTAGACTGAACTCTTCTCTAACTCTGATTTTCTAGGAATTAAAAATAATTTTGGTAAAGGATTGGCTGTATACTTTTTGGTGGCCACTTCAGAAGCCTGCTCCACCAGCATCTGTGCATAAGGAGATGCAGAGTGGAGGTTCTGGTTGGGTTTGGCCAATGATGTGCTCTGGTAGGAGATAAGAATCAGAGGGGATGAAATCAGGATATTTATCTCCCCATTTACTCATTTACTTCTTTGTACTGAGTGATCTATCATAGAAAGAAAGAAAGGTTTTTGCTTTTTTTTCCTCATGGTTGGGCTACATCTTCACTGTGTTCCTGCTCATTTCTTTAGTCCCAAGGTACTACACTACCCAGTCTGTATCTTCTGTACTTATATGTTTTATTTATTTTTTTATTTTAAAGATTTGGGGTACAATTCTGAATTAGGTATACAAGTGGTTATCGTACAGGTAAAGTTTGGGACTCCCTTTGGTCCCTACTTCGCCTGATTTTGATCAGGTACCCTTATTGATTTTATGTACCACCCTCCATCCCCAACAGTGTCCCACTACTGCCAATCCCTTTCTTATTTTTCCAGTTTGAGTATGCCGTCTGTTTCCTGCCAGAATTTTGATTAAAAGGTGACTTGATGCTCTGAATCTGAATATTTACCCTACAGATAATGCTGGCCAAGCATTTTGTCTTTTTTGAGGCTATAAAAAAAAGGTCCCAGACTGAAATAAGAGAGCATTATATTAGGAAAAAAATCTGTTGGAATAAATAATTTGAGTCTTGATTGGTAAGGTTATTAAAACATAATTTGGGCTAATATTTCTAAATATCAGAGTCCAAGGTATATGAAGCTGTATTTTCACTGGCTCATAGTGAAATGAAAAATATAGGTTCATGCAGTAAGGTTTATAAAGCTAAATTTGCCTATCTAAAACACTGGTTATGCTGAGATTAATCATACCTAAACTTTTGATGTTGAAGTGTCCTTTATTTTACAAATGGTGGGATAACCATTTTTTAGAGAGCAATAAGAGTAATTTTGTTGTTTTAATGTTATTACTTGACAAAATAAAGGCTGGAAACCTTATGAGATCCCTTGAGTAAATTGTATTAGTCTGTGAAATCTGTAAGTCTGAAAAGCACTGGGAAAGGTTGCAATCTTTCCAGGTATTAAAGTGCTGAGTTTTTCTGAAACAGAGAGACAAAGAAGATCCAGGTTTCTTTGACTTCCTCTTCAGAGTCCTTTGAGCTGAAAACACAAGAAGTATAAATCACTGCTTCTGTCATGTTAACAAGTGTCTATGACTTCTGAGTATATCTTGAATTCCAGACTATGGAACAGTGGAATATTTTTGTTTTTGTTTTATTACTTTTTAATTTGTAATGTGAAGGAAGAAGAATGCTTCACAGCCTTTATCAATGTTTTCTCAGCTGGGACCTCAAAATTATCAGGGCTAAAATACCTTCTCCATTTCATGACTAAATCCTCCATAATTTCCCTAAAAGTAGGTTTGCTTTGATGTGTCTCCTGGTGGATTCTCTGGTGGTTGTATCCTTCAATCCCTCTTTTTCCTTCTTTCTCTCTATCTTTCTGTCAACTTCCTGGTCCACATGGAAAGGTTGTTCCTGAAAAACAAGGCAGTTTTAAATGGTAACCCAGGGTAACTTAAGGTTTTGATTAGCAAAAGGGAACCCACCAGTATCTATCAATGTCTGCCATCCTACGTAAAGCCATAAAATTTCATATCTGGAAAGGTCCCTTAAATAGCATCATAGACTTCTATCCTGGGGTTCATGGAGCCCTGTGGCACCTTGGAGTTATTGTAAGGACTCTTTTAGTCTATATGTGTATCTTTAGGCTAAATATGAAAATTGTCTTACACATAAAGGAACTGCGATTTTTCAAAGATTTGTAGATATGGCTGAGATACAGTTAGTATGACTTTTTGTATATGAGTATTTTCTCAGTAACTGTACACTAGGGTATTAAAGTTGATCCTATTAGTGACTTCAGAATTTTTGAAATGAAAAATGAAAGTTTTTCAAGAAAAGATTGCCATGATTCTTTGTGAAGTGAGAAAGTCAGGTGACAGAACAGTATACATAGTATGATTTCATGTGTATATTTTGAAAGATGAAGACTCACACAAGAAAACTGTGGTTATCTTTGGATGTAAGATAAAGATGCTCATTCTTTGTTTTATTCATGTACTGTTGTTGGAAATTTTTACAAGTATAAATTGTTTTCATTGGATGGGTTCCTAGATAAATGAAGGTACGTATCACAAACTAATAACAGATGAGGGTAATGCATTGCAACTAGCACTGGGATGATTGTAATAAAAAGAATAACTTCTATAGCACTTTAAGGCATGAGGCAATGTTCTAAGTGCTTGAAAAACATTTACTCCTTTATTATTTCCATTTTGCACACTATGATCTGGGAAGTTAATTCATTTTCACAAGGTGATGTAGTCAGAAATTGATGGAGCAGAATTTGAACCCTGAGTCAATCTGATCCTTAAATCCATGCTCTTAACTCCTAGGTCCTAAGAAGGAAATACATAATCCAGCCTTGGGATACAGAGGGCTCAAATATGGTTTCTTGAGTTAATACCTCCTCATTTGGCCCTAGAGAATTAGACCACATGGCAAAGTACTCCTCAAGACTCAACATTTTCCCTTGTGGCTTCTTTTTAGCCTTGGATTTCTGAATATATTGCTAATCAGGAGAAAGTTCTTGTCACATTCCTTATAAATGCTGTGGTTATATAGGCAAGTCAAGTTTCATACCCAGTGTTTTACTTAGAACTCACTATAACATTATGTGGTGGGTAGTATCCCCATTTTACATATGAAGAATTTGAGGTTCAGATAGATGAACTAGGAAGTTGTAGAATTCGTATTCAAAACCCAGGCATTATAACGCCAGAGCAATTTATCCTTTTTTTCATTATGGTATTTGGGGGATTTTCCTACTGTGGTGTGGATTGGGCCCCCAGGCCCTTCCCATGCACTCCAGTGGTGGTCCAGCTCCCTCTTGATATAACCACTGCTACATTTTCCCTCCCATTTCTTGCCCTTCCACATACATGCTTAACTGGTTATGACAATGTTTCTAGTTTCAAGGGTGGAACTAAAAGTAAAAATTCCCCCCTCCCAAACAAGTGGGCTTTTATACAGAAGTACAGATTGGCCAGAAGTGGGTAAAAGCAAGGCAAAGTTTAGAGTGCCCTCTTGTCTAGACCAGAGGGGATAAAAGGATTAGAGCTTCTCCCCTTTGGGCAAACTATAGAAGAGTGTGGTTAACATTGCTTCCAGTGGTCTGCAGATCTCCAGAAACATAGGTCTATCTTTTTTGGTTATTGAAATCAATTCCAACTGATGGTTCTAACAGGGATAAAAACAATATCTGGCATTGGAAGAGTATCCTGTTACATCAGGCTATCCTAGACAGAAGGTCTTGGGCATAGTCACAGCTCTTATCAAGGAGCAGTGTCTAACACCTTTGGGATATCAAAAACAGGAGGATTGTTTGGGACTAGGAGTTTGAGACCAGCCGAGGCAACATAGTGAGACTCCGACTACACAAAAAATAAATTAAATATAATCCAGGTGTAGCTTTATATGCCTGTAGTCCCAGGCACTCAGGAAGCTGAGGCAGAAGATCACTTCAGTCCAGGAGTTTGAGGCTGCAGTGAGCCATGATTACACCACCACAATCTAGCCTAGGCAACAGAGTGAAACCATGTTTCAAACTAAGAAACAAAAAATTGAAGTCAGATATTCAGAACCTAGGCTGCCCAGGCACTAGTAATTCACCCAGTCTTTTTCATATATATTGCTAAAAGGCACTCTCATATTTGAAATATAGTATTTGAGCCAATCAAACTCCTGCATTATAACCAAGTTATTTTGGTCTGCTTTTCATTTAAAACCTACAGGTTATAAATTATTAAAGGAACACTAGTGACCAAAGAGAAAGTCCTATTTTAAGACACCCAAAGAGGATTCTTCCCAAAGCATTATAACTATATGTCCCTTTCTCACTACCCATAATACCCTAGGAAGATCACTGTTGCACCCACACTCTAGTGCTGCTAGTTCCAAGATACTAGAGCTGTGGAACCTAATCATTGGTTAATTTTCAGCCCTAAAGAGAGAAATGACTGACAAGCCATGGTCATAGCAGCTTGGCCTAGGTGTTCTTCCTCAGGCTGAGAAGGAAGTTCATTTGTAATATGAACTCCTGTTGGATTAGATTAAGGTTTGTCCTGTGTTTTGAAGACACAATAAGATTATGTAATAGTAAGGACTTGCTTACATGAAAAGAATGCAGAGGGATCACCTGGTAGTAACTGAGGAAAATCTGAAAGAATGTGTAATAGTAACTAGAAGTTTGAACTTAATATATACAGAGTGAAACAGTTTGGGGTGATAACAATAGTCAGGATGGCTGAAAACAGATGGAGTCCAAAATCACTTCAGATGAAGAAGTCAAAGGACCAAAGAACCTAGATGCTAGCTGGGAACCCTGAAGTCATCTGGGATGATACTAGTGAAAAATAAAATAATCCAGATGCTAATGTCTACAATGTCTGCAACATATGCTCGAAATTGACTAGGAAGCAAAAGGTGACAACAAAGAAAAGTGGTAGAGCACTGAGATTACATGAATCTAAAGCTGAGAGGTTTTTTCTGCCTTTTATTCATGATAGTGAAGAAACAGATGAATGCAAGTGAATTGATAAATAACAGTTCTCTAGCTGATCTCATTCTCAATGTTTTGGGTATGAAAGTATTAAACATACCATCCTTGTCAGTGCAGGTTCCCTTTCATATTCAGCCCTGCCTATCCATTCTCCTTGCTGGCTCCCCATCCCCACCCCAACAGATCTCAAACAACTGAACATTCTGGGGGACTCCTGTCTGATTCCTCTCAGGAGCAGAAGGTTGAACATTATTTGTACTTAAGTTTAGGAGTGTGTGTGTGTGTGTGTGTGTGTGTGTGTGTGTGTGTGTGTGCAGGCCTGGATGCAACCAAACAGGGCCAACTTTAAAAATACCCTGGATATCATAAATTTGAGGAGCCTTAGCTCTGTGTAATTGCTTCGGGGCATCTGGTGCCTGTGTCAGTGTCAAGAGATTAGAGGGTACCTTAAACTCATGTCCACTGGAAGGGCAGACACAAAGTTGAAAACAACTACTACAGGGTGGCTTCCCTGGGCTAGGCCTAGCCTAGTCATCCCACTTACTGGGCTTTGACTTAAAGACACATGGAAAATATTAACACTAAATAAAAGTGTCTGCAAAGAGGAGATGAAAGCCTTGGCGGGCATAACATCTGAGTAAAGCTTCCATCAGATTGCTCCAGGCTACAGCTGGCAGTGATGAGAGTTAAAAGAAAAAGACAATACAATTCAACAGCAATATGTTGCACTTGAAGGTCCTGTGCCATGTATTGTGCTATACACTTAAATCAATAGAGAAATGAATAAGTTGGCATCACTGAATATGAAGAGCTAAGGAAGAGACCAGTACCTACTACAAGTTAACCAAAGGCAGGAATTGATGAGCACTATAATAAGAGATGTATAAACAAATTACTTTGAAAGTGCTAAGGAGGGAGGGTTTGCTTCTAACTACAGGGATCCAAGAAAGTTATAAAAAGAAGGTGGAATTTGACCTGATCTGGGAAGAATAAATTGGGTTTTTATACACACAGATGATATGCAGGCAACAACATAGCCATATATACAGAAACAGGACTACACAAAATACAGGAATGTGTAGTGATGGAAGTAAGAGAAGATGAGGATAGAAAGTAATACTAATAAGATTTGCAGATTACTTACAATATGCCAGAAATAATTCTGAGTTGAAAATGTGTTAATTAATTCTCATAACAACTCTAAGAGTTAGGTTAATATTATAATTATCATTAAAATCATCATTATCCCCACTAAAAAATTCAGAAACTAAGCCCTAAGGAAGTTGAGTAACTTGCTCAAGATTCCACAGACAGCAAGTGGTGGAGTCAAGATTCAAACCCAGGAAGTTTAAATATACACAGAACTTATGCTCTCAACATCTACAGTACATTACCTTTCAAGAAAAGATGGCAGAAGATCATGAAGAATCTTGAATGCCAGATTGAGGATTTGAGGCTTGATCTTGCAGTCTTTTGTTTGATTTATGGCTACAAAACTCAATAGCTCAATGACTTGGAGACATTACTTAATTTGTATGAATTCTTGTTTTCAGATTTATAAAATGAAGATAATAAAATATCATCAGAGCCGGGCTCAGTGGCTCAGCCTGTAATCCCGTGCCTTTGGGAGGCTGAGGTGAGTGGATTACCTGACCCTGCGGGTTCGAGACCCGCCTGGGCAGCGAGACCTCATCTCTACAATAAATAAAAAAATCAGCCGGGCGTGGTAGTACATGCCTGTAATTCCGGCTACTCGGAAGGCTGAGGCGGGAGGATCGCCGGAGCCCAGCAGGTCGAGGCTGCGGTGGCCGGGAGCAGCCACTGCACTCCAGTCTGGGCAACAGAGTGAGACTCCAATTAAAAAAAAAAACATCATCAGGATATGACATTATATAAAGCACCTAAAATATAAATTTACACGAAATACTTAGTAAATATAGCTGCCATTATTTATAGTAGAATTAATATGAGATGGGGGACACAACCCAGGTATAATGAATAGACTTACGTTTTTTAGTATTTCTGGTCTATTAGCAGTGATGTATATGGTGACAAAGCTGAAAAATGAATGTGAGAACCACCTTATGAAAGATCATGAACGTGACCTTAAAGCATATGGCTTTTATTCAACAAGTTATAAGGAACCAATTAAGCAGAATACATTTTAAAATGGCATTGTGAAAGGTAGAAAGAAAAATATATAGCTAAAAGAGACACCCAACAAGCACCTGCTTTGTACTTGGCCCTGGGCAAGGTGCTGTGAGGCATACATAGAAGAAGACCTTGGATTCTGACCAGTAACTGCAAAAAGACAATCCTGCCCACAGTCAGCATATTGCTAAATAGTAATTGGAAACATTCCCCCTGAAAACCGGAAAAAGACAAGGCTACCCACTCTCAGCTGCCTTGTACAACACTGTGTTGGAAGTTCTAGTTAGAGTAATGAGACAAGACAAGGAAATCAGAGATATCCAAATAGGAAAATAGTTATCCCTCTTTGCTGATCTTATGGTCCTATGCCTTGAAAACCCAAGAGAATCTATCAAAAGCCTGCTTTCACTAATAAAGGACTTGGGCAAAGTCTCAGGGTACAAAATAAATGTAAAAAAGGAGTTGCATTCTTATATGTCGACAACAAGCAGACAGAGAACTAAATAAAAAACACAATCCCATTTATAATGGCAACAACAACAAAAAAATGAAATACCTTGGCATCATCCTAACCAGAGAAATGAAAGACCTTTACAATGAAAACTAAAAAACACTGATCAAAGAAATCAAAGAAGACACAAAATGGAAAAATATTCCATGTTCATGGATTGGAAGAACAGCATTGGTAAGATGTCCATCCTACCAAAGGCAATCTAAAGATTCAACGCAATACCCATTAAATTACCAACATCATTCTTCTCAGACCTAGAAATGACAACACAGAAATTCGTATGAAAACATAAACAATCACGAATAGCCAAAACAATCCTTATCAAAAGAAACAAAGCAGGAGGCATCACACTTCCAGATTTTAAACTTTACTATAAGACTACAATAATCAAAACAGCCTGCATTGGCATAAGAATAGGCATATGAACCAATGGAGCAGGATAGCGATTCCAAAAGCAAAATCTCAATTTCTCAACCAACTCATCTTTGACAAAGACTCTACCAACAACCACTGGGAAGATGAGAACATATTCAGTAAATGATATTGAGAAAACTGGCTAACCACATGCAGAAGATTGAAGCAGAACCCCTACATATCACCATACACAAAAATCAACTTTACATGGATCAAAGGCCTAAATGTAAAACCTCAAACTATAAGAACCTTAGAAAATGGAGGAGACGCCCTTATGGAAATTGGAAATGGCAACCAATTCCTGATAAAAACCCAAAGTACCCATGCCATAAGAAATAAAGTAGACAAGTGGGACCCCATCAAACTGAAAAGCTTCTGTAAAGCAGAAGAAACCATCAAGAAAATGGAGAGAAAGCCCACAGAATGGGAAAAAAATATCTGCCAACTATATATCTGACAAAGGCCTAATATTCAGGATCTACAAGGAACTCAAACAAGCTGAAAGGAAAAAGCAAACAAACAGACCCATTACAAAGTGGGCAAAAGACATGAATAGACATTTCTCAAAAGAAGATATACAGGCATCCAACAGACACATGAAAAAGTGCTCAACCTCACTAATCATAGAGACATACAAATCCAAAATCACATTGAGATACCACCTAACTCCAGTAAGATTGGCCATCATTAATAAAACAAACAACAACAGATACTAGTGAGCATGCAGAGACAAAGAAATGCTTCTACATTGCTGGTGGGAATGCAAACTAGTGCAACCTCTTTGGAAAACAGTGTGACTATTTCTAAAAGAACTAGACATTGACCTTACATTAATGATCCAGCAATCCCCCTACTGGGAATAAGCCCAGAGGAATTCAAATCATCCTACAAAAAAGAGACCTGCACACACATGTTTATTGCAGCACTATTACAATAGCAAAAACATGGAACCAATCGTGCGGCTGCCCATTGAAACTGGAATGAATTTTAAAAATATGGTACATACACACAATGGACTATCACACAGTCATAAAGGACAAACATATGAACTTTGCAGCAACTTGAATTGATTTAGAGTCTTTCACACTCAGTGACCTATCACAGAAACAATGAATAGAGTACCACATGTTCTCATTAATAAGCAGTCCCTGAACATTTACCATAATACTATAAGAAAAGGATTTATTGGCAATAGTGGGATACTGCCGGGGTGTGAAAGGGGTAACACAGCATTAATAAGTGTACCTGATATCAAACCAGACAATGTGGGAACCAAAGGAAGGCCCAAACTTTACCTGTGCAATGACCACTTGTATAGTTAGTCCTGAATTGTATCACACATCTTCAATAAAATAAAGAAATAAATAAAATAAAATAAACAAACGAATCCTAGTTCTAGACTCCCCCAAATCAAGTGAAGGTTTACATTTTTACTGGAATGTAAAATGGTACAACCACTTCAAAAGACAGTTTGACAGTTTCTTAAAGTTAAAAATGTGCTTACCAGTGACTCAGATGTCCCACTTATGAGTATTCAATCTAGAGCATTGCAAATTTATGTTCACATAAAAACCTGTAAATTATGTTTATAATAGCCCTATTCAAAATCACCCAAACTGGAAGCAACCTAAATATTCACTAGCAGTTGAATTGATAAACAAACTGATATATCAAGTCCATGAGATGATATTCAAAAAGAGAAAGGAATGAACTACCGATACAAGTGGAAGAATGAATGAATTTGTAAATACATTATGCTAAGTAAAAGAAGTCAGAGACAAACAAAGCTACTTATTATATGATTGCATTGACATGATATTCTAGCAAAAGCAAACTATAGAAACAAAGAACAGATAAGTGGTTCCCAGGGATTGGGGGTGGGGGAGGATGTAACTGCAGCAGTACAAGGGAATAATTTGGTGTCATTGAAACTGTACTGTATTCATACTGTAGTGATGGTTACAAGAATCTACACATGTGAAGGAACTCATAGAATCATATACCCAAAAAAGATAATTTTTCAAAAAGATATAATACAATAGCATATTATATAAATTTTGCCAATTCTGGCAAGTTTTTCCATTTTCAGAAGTTCATAAAAATAATGCAAATAAAACTTCCTACAAGAGTTACAGAAAAGTGACCTATGTTAATCTTCTTTTGTCCTTAGACAAAGTTAGTAGATACTAGACTGTCAGCATAAAGGTAGACACTGCAACAACGTAATGAAATTAATAATTTAAAGTGGTGACATCTTTGTGGACTGTTAGATAAGTCTGTCAGTCCAACTGCTGGGTGACTGAATGATGGATCTTGATAAGGACTCATTCATCTGTTTTGGGGTGTCACAATGTTCTATACTGAGCTCTATACTACTTGACATATGTATCAGTGACTTAGAAGAAGACATTGGTTATGGTTATGCAGATTTATCAATAATATCATGCTGGATGGGATAGTTAATAAGGATTTTAAATATGTGCACTTTTTTTGTGCAGGTTGAAGCAACGTGATTTTTAGAGGAAAACAAGACCCTGTAAGTACAGGGTTGACTGTACAAGTACAGGAGAGAGGTAGGATATATAACCTAGGGTTAGAGGGATTCTGTGATGAGAATTTCAGTGTCAGATAGCATTCATAATGTTACTAATGGACAGATCCTCACCTGTCTTGTGCTCCAAATATTAATATGGTCACACATACACTAGAGTACTACCAGAGCTTAGCAAGGAGGCTGGGGATGGAACTGGAGCCAATGTCTCATGAAGGACAGCTGAAGGAGATGGAGCTGTCTAGCCTGAAGAACATTCAGAGGGACAGTGTCTCTGTCTTTAAACTTTTAAAGAACTTTAACAAGGCAGAAGAATAGACAGCAGACAGGGTATGAAAGACACAGGTGGCTAACTCAGAGCAAGATAAAATATCAGCTTTTATAGGAACTTTTAGCCATTCAAAGATGTTTCTAGATAAAGTGGCCTGCCTCAAGATGTAGTAAATGTCTTACCAGCAGAGTTGTGCAGAGAGAAACTGTCTTAGTGTGAAATGATATTTCTACATTGACTAAAGTGATGGTTCTTAAAGTTAAGTGGGTAGTACATCAGTGTCACCTAGAGAACTATAAAAAGTTTCAAATTCCTGAGCCTTCAGCACCAGGTTCAATTCAGATGTGGGGCCCAAGAAAGGGCAAATTCCCCTAAGTGATTCTAATTCCTCTTTTGGCAATAGCCTGTCGAGGATTGGCTGATTAATGCTTACGGAGGCCAGGAGTGAGGAAGGCAAAGAGCCCTAGACCAGTTGTCAAGCAGGCTGGACTCCTATCTTGACTCCAATACTTACCTCATAAAACCTTTTGCAAGTTTCTTCCCCTCTTGGGCCTCAGGTTCTTCCTCTTTCACCATTCTATACCATGATGAATGTTCTTCTAACTCCTTCCCCCTCCCTTTTTTTAAACAGCATAGCTCTTACTTTTTTCAAACAAAATCTTGCACAAATCCTTAATATTTAAAGGAAAGGTTGTAATGTTGTGATCTCTCTCTCTCTCTCTCCTCCTTCTTGTGAGAATGTATGTATGTGTGCTCATGCATGTGCGTGTGTGTGTGTGTGTGTGTGTGTGTGTACGTGTGTGTGTGTGTGTGTGTGTGTGGTGTCTGGTGCACTCATCACACCACCACACCCCATCCGAAGTCTCCCCTGGGTCATCATATTTTGTTGCTGTCTGAGGGTTGGTTGTACAGTGGCTGAATCCATCAATCTTCATAGAATCCAGTCAAGAATTCTTTGTTTTTTAGGATTGTGTGTTGGACCTGGGTTATAAAATGACAGTTGAAGGCCATTTGGAACCAGAGGTACCATGGGAGTAATAACAGAAATCATCATTTATTGAGCCTTTCCTGTATGACAGTCAGATTTCTGTTAACTGCTGCATCACCCTTGTCAGAGTTAGATCAAATAGTCTTGCCTTTCAATGTCTCTGAGATTCCTACTTTTTTTAGGTATTGAGATATATGACACAAAAGACAAGTATCATGGTTAAATTAAAAAGAGAGGAGAGAGGTGCTGGTGCCAATTGTTAGAAATGTGTAGTCAGAGATGGCTCCATGGAAGCCATCATTCTTATGCTGGATCTTTAAGTAGAAATAGAAATTGAATGAGTACAGAAGAGGTAATTATACACTAGGCAAGAGAGCTGGGAGAAGGAAAATATCAAAGAAGGAAATGACTGTTGTTTGGGTGATTGGTTGTGGTGAGAAGGCTGAGATTAAGGAAGCCAGTCAGGCTCTTTGGAGCAAACAATAAGAGATGACTTTAGTAGATAAGGGCCAAAATAAAATAGGCATTACAGGCAACCTAGAGGATTTAGGCTTGAAAAACAAATGGGCATCTTTGTAAGTCCTGGTGCATAAATGAAAGGGGGATCTAAAGCAATACTTTTGAATTTTTATTGATTGAGATTTATAGTAAGAAAATGTGCATGACTAATTGGTGTATAGACACACATTCGTGTGTGTGTGTGCATGTGTGTGTGTATGACAAAATTCAAACTTTCCCGAAAATAATTTGTATTAAAGACCAATGTGGGGGATTTCCAGCAAGATGGTGATGGGACAGTCTTTTGTGAGAGTCTCCATAAAAGTGAGTGTCCATAAAGACTCTGCATGGTTGGGTGTGTGCTGGTGGGTGAATAAAGTCCATCTGAGGGGATACTCAGGTTCATGCACCTGGGGATCTCCTCTGGAGGTGACTGAAACCCCCCACCATCCTGAGATTGGAACCACTGGTGTGCAGGATCATCTGCTGTTCTCTGTGCTCTCCTAAGAAAAGGCTGCTGAATACAGCTGATCCTCATCAGCTGGCCCCTAGCTCATGCCATCACCTGTGATCGCAAAGCAGCTGGATCCCCACATCCATGGAGAAAGCAGATAGGGGAGAGCTGGAGAGGATTCCCACCACCCAGTGAGGAATTGCTAACAGGAGTCATTTTTTCTGTCCTAGGACCAAACAGAGAAGTGCATTGCTCCACCCAGCTCCACCCAGCCTCCAATCTGGGACCTAGAGTTTATCTCATCAAACTGGGAGAGACAGATGCCCCTCCCCCATGCTGAAACAGGCACAGACATGTGAGATCTGAGTGGGAGACTTGACAACAGTGACAGCAAGTCAGATGAGTCCAGATCTGATCCACCCTCCTCCCTCAGTAGTCCGTGGAACATCTGATCCATGCTGAGAGCAACCCTATCAGCCTGCATTGACTGAGAGCAGAGGGGAAGGGCTGGAGACCAGAGCTGAAAGGAAGTTGAAGTTACAGGAACTGCTTCAGAGTGAATATTTTTGCTTGTTTGTTCTGCTTGGTTTTGTTTGTTTTTTGCTTTAGTTTTTTTTCTTTTCCTCTTTCTTGTTGTTTTGATTGCATTTTTGTACTTGCTTTGTTTCTGTTATTTTATTGCTTTTTCTAGACTTTCTGTTTGTGTATGGGTATTTCCGAGGGAGAGTAAATCAATATGGTGGTTTTTGTCAGTTTGTGTGTTTGCATGATTATCTGTATGTTTTTGTTTTTTATCTTTTCTGTCTCTGTTTGTGTCTATTTTCATTTTTTAGTTGTTATGCCTGTCTATTTTCCCTCTTGTTCCTCTCTTTCTCTCCACCTTCCTCTCATTTACCTCTTTCTTTTTCCAATTCTTTTCCCTTTCCTTACCTTATTTTTCTTTGAGATAATAAATCTATTCCCCCACTGCATGGACAGATTGTAAGGCAGTGGGAAGAGGGTTCCAGGGGGTCCACACACTTGTCAGCAGATACTAGGATCTGCAGATAGTTTCTGAATCACAGCTCCTCCCCTCAATTAAATCTCAAAACTGTAAAAAGGACAGCCCACTCACCCCTAGTCCAATTTCAGAATTGAACAAAGTCAGCGGATCCACATAAGGTAGAATAGGAGACTGAGCAAACAGAAGTAAAAGCTACCCACCCCCCATCCCTGAACAACAGAAGTAAAGAAGAGGTAAGTAAAGGGGGAGGAAAATATACACAAAAGAACAAAAACCAAAGAAAAAAATATGGGACTCACACAGTCCCTGGGAAGTTAGCCATTGAGAATACAGACTTCTGAATGCAAACAATGAAGAGCCCCCAGAATGACGGGTCTCAAACCACAAATCCAGATATCAAGACATATTAAGAGAGAATAGATAGAATTGAGGAGAGACAAGAAGAAAGAATGAAGAAGTTGATAACTGAGATATCAACAATAAAGAATATGATGAATGAAATAAATAAAAAGCTGATAAGCATGAAAAGCAGAATTAACCAAGTAGAAGAAATAATCTCAGACCTTGAGACCTAAACATGGAACTAACCCAAACTGCTAAAAACATAGAAAATAAGCTTAAAAAGAAAGAACAAAACCTTCGAGAGATAGATGGAATACTACACAGCAATAAAAAAGAACAAAATCATGAATTTCACAGCAACCTAGATGGAACTAGAGTCTATAATACTGAGTGATCTTTCACAGCAACATCGATCTTAGTATCACATGTTCTCACTCATAAGTGGACCTTGAACATCTATCGCAATACTATAAGAAAAGAGTCCACAGTGATGGGAATCTATAAGGGGGTCAGGGAGGGGAAGGGTGGTGGGATTAGTGGTAGTCAATATCTATCTGGGGATGGGGGGACACCCCTTATCAACAAGGGTGCCTGAACGATGCATATTTGTATACCTAACCCTTAACTGTACCCCATAATTTTAAAATAAAAAATATATTTAATAATTTTTTAAAAAGCAATTATTTTGAGACCAAACCAAAGATTAATTTGAATTCCTGAGGCAGATAGAGAGACAGACCACTCTGGAACAAAAATTTCATGAAATTATCCAAGAAAATGTCTCTCATCTTATCAGTGAGGTGACTATTTAAACACAAGAGATTCAGAGAACCCCTGCAAAACAACAAATGAGAAGACCAATTCCTAGACACATAGTAATTTGACTACACAAAGTAGGTATAAAAGAAAAAATCCTAAAGGAAGCAAGAGAAAAATGTCACACTACCTACCAGGGAAGACCAATTAGAATAGCAGCAGAATTATCTACAGAAGCACTTCAGGCTAAGAGAGCTTGGAGTCCAATCTTCAAAGTTTTCAAAGATAAAAGATTTCAACCAAGAATTAACCTACCCAGCTAAGCTAAGCTTCATCAGTGATGGAGAATTAAAATCCTTCCCAACATTCAGTCCCCTAAGAGCTTACACTGCTTCCAGACTAGCTCTACAAGAAACACTTAAGAAAGTATTAAACACAGAGGAAAGGAAAAAAAAGAACAATGCCCTTCCCAAGCATGCAGGAAAAAGATTGAGAACATGCATAAATCAACCTAAAAATCAAAAGAAACCCATAAACTAATAAGCAAACAAATATCAACATTAACAAACTCTATAAGAACCTCATGACAGGGAAAAACTCTCACATCTCAATAATTAGCTTGAATGCGAATGGACTAAATGCACCATTGAAAAGACATAGAATGGAAATATGGATAAAATATCATGAAGCTACAATATATTGTCTCCAAGAGACTCATCTCACCAGAAAGGACACTCACAGACTCAAAGTAGAGGATGAGAACAAAATTTCAGGCTAACAGAACACAAAAGAAAACAGGAATCACAATCTTAATATCAGAAAAAAATATACTTTAAGATAAATTTAAAAAGATGTGAATGGTCACCACATAATAATAAAAGGTTCAATCTTCAACAAGAAATATCCATCCTAACATATATGTAACCAACATAGGAGCACCAACTTTCATAAAGCAGCTTCTAGGTAAACTAAACAAAGATAATGACTCTAACACTATCATAGCTTGGGACTTAAATACCCCACTCACAAGTCTAGACAGATCATCAGGACAGAAAATCAACAAGGAGATCTGAAACCTCAATGTGACACTTGATCAAATAGACTTAAATGATACCTACAGAACACTCTACCCAACAACCATGGAATATTCATTCTATAGACAAGTGGGATTTCAACAAATTGACAAGCTACTGCAAAGCCAATGAAACTACCAAGAGAGTAGACAGACAGCCCACAAACTAGGAAAAAATGTTTGCCAACTGTATATCTGACAGAGGCCTAACATTTAGGATCTACAAGGAACTCAAAGGTGTCGAAAACAAACAAACAGTACCATTACAAAGTAGGCAAAAGATATGAATAGACACTTTCCAAAAGAAGACATTTGGGCATCCAACAGATACATGAAAAAATTACTCAACCTCACTAGCAATCAAATAAATACAAATTAAAACTACACTGATATACCACCTAACTCCAGTCAGGATGTCCATCATCAACTCAAAAAACAACAGATGCTGGAAAGGAAGCAGGTAAAAGGGAACCCTTCTCCACTGTTGATGGAAGTGTAAACTAATACTACCTCTGTGGAAAACAGTTTGATAATTCCTCAAAGATCTAAAAATAGACCTTTCATAAGACCCTGCAATTTCCCTACTGGCAATATACCCAGAGGAACTCAAATCAGTCTATGAAAAGATACCTGAACATGTATGTTTACTGCAACATTGTTCATAAAGTCAAAAACATGGAACCAACTGCACTGCCCATCGAAAAAGGACTAAATTTGAAAAAATGTGGTACATATACAATTATGTAGCCATAAAGAAGGACAAAATTATGAACTTCACAGCAACATGTATTGACTTAGAGTCTATAATACTGAATGATCTCTCACAGAAACAAAGAACTAAGTACTACATGTCCTCACTCATAAGCAGACCTTGAACAATTATTGTAATACTATAAGAAAACGATTGGCAGTAGTGGGAAACTGCAGGCAGGAGGGGAAGCGTGATTGGCAGTAGTGGGAGTCTGCTGGGCGAGAGGGGGCACACCTCATCAACAAGGGTACCTGCATAATGAACATTTGTATACCTAACCCTGAATTGTACCCCACATCTTTAAAATAAAAAATGAAAAAATACCTATGTGAAACAAGCTGATGCCATATATATGATATATAAATAAGAATTTATACACTTGCTGTTGGTTTTTTGAGCTGATAGGCAACTATAAACTGATCTAATGGAAACATTTCAGAAAATCCGGAAATTTGATTTTAGTATTATTTTCAAAACATATCTTAAGGTTGTTTTAAACAATTATAATTAAAAAACAGGATTCACATGCAAATGTGTGTGTGAAATGTACTAAACGTGAACTCTTTGGAAACCAGTTCTGCACTAACTTGGACTGCATGGTTAAGTTATTTTTCATGCAGACATTGAAATGAGGCTCCTGGCATGTCTGAACTTTATATTTAACCTTCTTCTAAGGACATAATTAATCAGGAAGGTGCTAGTTTTGTCTTAGTCTTTTTAAAAAATCAGTCTGTATGTGCCTACTCACGTTGACAACCAAGGTTCAGACCTGTTGGTCTGGCACATGGACTCCTTTAAAAATGATAGTCAACTGCACAGTATCAAAAAATATATAATATGTTGCATTGTGATAATAGTCTATTATGGATATTTTAAGTGTTTGTGCTGAGTTTTAGGTACATCGTGTCTAACTTTTATTTTATCACTAATTGCCTTAACTGGTGTAACTCAGAGACATCAATAACTTTGTTAAATATAGTTTAATATAACCAGTAAAACGATTATTGGATTTTTATTATTTATTTTATTTGCAATGATTAATATGAAACTGTGATAATTTTCAACTAAACAAAATTATTGATAGACCACCTTTGTTGTTCTATTTTAAACATGAAGTTCTTCACCCTAGAGCATGCTAGCTAGAGTTGCTCATGTAAGAAGCAGCTCCATCACAAATCATTGCCTATCATTTGGAGTATTTGCTATTGTGATGAATAATAGCAGTTGTGCTTACAAAACAAACACTTCTAGGTAATAATGGATGTTGAGTGCAAATGAAGTCACTCAAGAGTGTCTGGAGGGTTTATACTTACACTCTTAACTACACCATTTTGAAATGTACTGTTGCAACCTCTATTGTTAGCTTTTTAGTTGTTTGAATTCCAAATGTATTCCATAAATCCAGTTTCTGTGCTTTTGGATCTCAGAAGTTGACTTCAAACATTGAAACAAAATGTACTTCCAGATTCACCTTTCCATTTTGGGGAACTGAAGCTATGTTAATTAGCAGAGTCTATTTGAGCTTATATGAAACCTCTGTTTGTTTTCCCTCTCTAGAGCATGCCTCCTTCCAAATGGCTACCAAAAAGTCGCTTTTTTTGCTGGACTTTTCAGTTGCTTGGGCAAAAGCCTCTCACAATGGCAGTATATGAGCCCTGGGTTGTGATTTGGTTTCAGCTGCTCTGGAGGGAGAATGCTTCTTGTTTGGTGCTCAGTTATGCCTCATGTTGGACCTCAGTCACAGTTGTTGCTGTGTCACTGGCATCTAGCACAAAGTAGGCACATAGCAGGTTCCCATAAATTTTCATTTAAAGGATAAATAAAATATCTCCTTATCCATTCAGAAAGCTAGCTTTTCTGAAATGTATTGCCTCTTGCACTGGGATCCCATAGCACTTTGTCCAAATGTTTATTAAAGTTTCTGTCACATCTAGTATAATTAGCTATTTATCTCTTTTTTTCTCATTAAACTACACTCTTCTTGTGGAAAAGAATGACCTTGTCTTATTTGCTTTGGTCTCTGCAGTGACTAGCACAGTGCCTGTCACAAGCAGGCAATGAATATTTTTGAAGGAATATAGAGATAAAAGGGCAGACAAGGCAAAAGATTAATTATACACATATACAATACTTCATGAGTTACTTAATACTTCATGAGTTTATGAGTTATCTAGAGAAACTTTTCAACTTCTCCATTACTAATCTTCCATGTATTTACTTATTTATTTATCCTTTCACTAATACATTCATTTGACAAATATTAGTTGATCATCTGCTTTATGCCAGGCACTGTTTTAGGATTTAGGAATGCAGTGCTGTATGACACAAAGCCCCTACCCCTATGAAGTTTATGTTCTAGTGAAGGAAATAGATAACTGAAATTTAAGTTGTGATGCGTTCTGTAAAAAATGAAGCAGGTTAAGAGGGTAGACAGTGACAAGAAGGTGAGATTCAAGACAGAAAAATCAGGAAAGATTTATCTGAAGATGTGACATTTGAGCAGAAACCAGTAAAAGATTCATGAGGTGATTGGGTGCCTGAAGGATGAAATGCTCATGTGAAGGAATGGGAGTCAGAAATGGAGGTAAAAGGCGGAAAAATAGATGACTAAATAAACAAATGAAAACATCAAAGGAACCTTGCATGGATCAGTTATAATAAGTGCCATAAACTGAGATATGTAATCAACTCCACCACTTTACATAAATAATTATTTAACAGAAGTTGCAGCAGTACAAGCAAAAGAGAAAAACATATTCATGCCACAGAATGTTAACCTTGATTATAGACTGTCTTTAATTGGTCTTGTGTTGCATGAGTAGTACTATTTTCTCAACTACTTTTCAAGAACCTAGAATAGGAATGATAAACTGTCATTCTTTACTTCATAGTGCCGAGGATGGTAAATTCCACATCACATAAAACCTTTGCTCTCCAAATGCAGAATTTAAAAAATCTATTTTGTTTATTGGTGTACCCTAAACACCTAGAACAGCGGCTGGCATATATTAGGAGCAGAATATATTCTTGATGAATAAATTAATTGCCTCTTTGAAGTCATACTGACCTCAGTTTCTTCTCTCTAGCTTCAAATCTTATTATAAAGCTTGGCACGTAGTAGGTGCTCAGTATATATGAGTTCATTTCAGCTGTACTGCCCAACCTTCTATTGTTCTTTCTTTTTCGTTGTTGAAAGATTGATCTCTCTCGTTTGGAAGAAGCTTAAATGTACAGAACTTTTCTTTTGTGCCTTATATTTTGGAATTCAGTCTCTACTAAAAGCTGTGTTTCCAGCATAAGACTATCTTTCACTGACGTGCTCTAAGCTTTCATGGATTGTGTCCACTACTGCTGACTTGTAGTTCACAGAGAGCTAATGGATGATGCTCCATTTCTTGGTTGAGCTTAATCTGTTACCACCATTTATTTCATTACTGCTAACTACATTCAACATGAACAACATGACAGAATCCCACTAGAGAGGTGTAATTACACATCTCAAACTGGTACGTATAATTCAGGAAAAAACTAAATCTGGTTTTCCCATGTTCTCTTACCACCACATATTACAGATAAGGAGACTGAGGCTTAGAGAGAAAATGAGACTGCTCTGAGATCACACCAGCAGACAGTGACACAGATAAGACTAGAGCCTGCATCTCCTGACAATGCTAAGATCCTTCTATTTTCCTGCCTCCATTGATACTATATTTTCTAGATGTCACATAAGTAAGTTCAGAAGAATATGGTTACAAAACTACTAGGAATACGTTTGGAAAATTAAGTTGTTCTCAGGTCTGTCAATCTCAAAGGTGTGTTTTAAAATTTTCATTTATGTACCATTCTCATCTTCTCTATGAATTTCTTGAGGAAAGGTCTCATATCTGACTCAGTTCTTTATTCCCAGTAGGTATTAATTATTTTGTTGAATGAATGAATGAATATTCAAATGACCATATTATCCTAACTCACTTTTCAAGAAATTTCAGAATCTAAGTTATGTTCTGAACCCATTAGAAAACTCTTTAAATGCAATACCAAAGTCTTCATCTTCCTAGGCTCAGTGCTCTCTTGAAGGCCCTTCTTTCTTCAATTGATTATTAATCCTATGAGTCTAAATAAGGAGAAGGTGTGCCCAGGGAGCACTCAGTTTCAGACCAGATGCAACAAGGCTTCAGTGGGCCTGGAATTGGAATTTGGTAACTGCTCTCCTCAGGAACCTAGTACAAGAACTTTTCTATTAGTCTTTGAAGACTAGTGATTGGCAAATGTACTGATTTTATTTTAAAAAGAAACAAGTTGGTAAAAAGTCAGAGACTGGAAATAGGGAAACAGAAAATAATGCAAATCAAAATTGTAGAAGAGAATATTAAATGGTTTGTGGAGACCTAGAAAAGAAAAGAGATCACCAGGAGCCATCTTGGCTTCAGTAAGATTAACTCATTCAAAGCTATTTAAATTTTATTCTGTAACATGATTACTAGGCTGGGCAAATCAGTGAAGTGTCATCTTTATTTCAGCAAAGTACCTGACAAAATCTCCTATAAGTGTTTCAGTGGGTCAGATGTTGAAAAATAAAAAAAAAAATGAGAGGAGAATATTGTTTGTTATATTTGCAGAGCATGAATGTGTTATGCAGCATATAAATGAGTGCTAGTTTTGTGTCAGCTTAGAAATACTGACTTACCCATATCTTGTTTAACATTATTTTAAAAATAAAAGATGAGTGAATACCTATAAGGAATGCATATCAGTTTTGCAGATGTCCCAAAGCTAATACCATAAAATAAAAGATCATGATTTTAAAATGATCTGGAATCCTAGACCAAACTGAGCAAGATGAAATTTAAGAGATATAAATACCAACTCCAAAATTTAGTCTCAACATTCACTTGTACAAATCTAGGAAGAGGAAGAAGAAATTGCAAGAACACAGTAGAAAAAGTGGAGTTGGAAAGAACTTTACAGAACAATATGTTTACCCTCTCCTTTTGAAGGCAAAAAAGAAAAAAACCTGAATCTGGGAGAAATGACAGGAATTGTCTGATATTACAGTATGAATTCATAGGGGATTTGGGATTAAGAGTCAAGTATCCTCATTTGGAGACCACTTGTTCCCTCCAAACCCTCATTCAACCCACTTGTGTACTCTGAAGTGAACAGTGTTAAGTCTGTAATGTACAAAGTTTGAAAATTAAGTTCGTGAACTTGCCATTGTGTGCTTACATTGGCAGAACTGCACAAACAACTCAGTAAGGTTTTATAATTTTGGTATATCAGTGTCTCATAGCTATGTTTGTGTTGACATGTGAAGGTGTCTTTCTGAGTGGCATTCAGTATTGTTGTTGCATGTTTTTGTGTGTCATTGTGAGAATGGCCAACCTTGAATTACAGCAACAAACAAACATTAAACTTCTTGTTAAAGTTGGCAAGAGTAGAAGTAAAATCAGGGACATGTTAGTCCAAGGTTATGGGATCATGCCATGAAGAACACAGCAGTGTACAAATGTATTAAACGTTTTTCTGAAAGGAGAGAAAGCATCACTCATGAATAGAGGTTAGGATGGCCTGTAACACACAGAACTGATGGAAACATTGCAAAAATTCATTAAATTGTGTGTTAAAATTGTTGACTAACTGCAAGAAGCATAGCAGACCAAATAAGCATTGATAGAGAAACAGGAAAATCTTAACTGAAAATCTTGGCATAAGAAAGGTGTGTGCAAAAATGGCCCTGAAGGAACTCTTGCTTCATGACAATGCACTAGCTCACACAGCACTTTCTATGAGGGAGGGGAGTTTTTAACCAGTAAACAAATAACTGTCTTGGAATACTCTTCCTACTCACCTGATCTGACTTCCAATGACATTTTTCTTTATTAAAAGATAAAGGGAATTAAAAGATAAAGCAGACATTTTGATGATATTTAGAACATCAGGGGTAATATGACAACAGCTCTGGAAATTCCAGGAAAAGAGTTCCAAAATTGCTTTGATGATTGAACTAGGTGCTGGTGTTCGTACATAGCTTCCCAAGGGGAATACTTCAAAGATGACCATAGTGATATTTAGCAATAAAATATGTAACACTTTTTCTAGGATGAGATCATGAACTTAATTGTCAGACCTCATATCTTTTCAGAGCATTTTATGCATTTTTTGTATATACTCATATATAATACTTCTACGTAAATGTAATTTATTATTGGAGTCATATTTTATGTGTTGTTCTGGAACATTATTTATTCACTTAACCATATATATTAAAGATGCTTTATTCTTTTTAAAAGCTGCATAATAATTTCTAGAATGATTGTTTCCTGGTTTATTTAACCCTTCCTTTGTCAATAAATTTTCAGAGCTATATATATTGTACTAAACCGCCCTCTTGTTTGTTTGTTTATTAACTCTACTCAGTCCTTAACTGCCGTGTTTTGCCTTTAGGACTTGCAGAGGTAGTGGGAAGTCCTAGGGAATATATGCTTAGAAAGTAAGTTTTCCCATTTCTAGATATAGGCAAAATTTTGGATAACCACTGAACAATGATACTGAAAGGGTGAATAATATACAGTTCCCCAAGCTAATCTTCAGCATCAGTCTTATTACTCTTTTGCGATTTTCTGTTTGCTTACCTATCTACTCTACTAGATTATTCCCTCTTTGAGGCTAAAAATAATGCATTATTTAACACTATCCTTAATACCCAACAGAACTTATGACAGAGTAAATGCTCCATTCGTGTTTATTAATTAAGGTACCATGTAACACTAAGATTTTGCTTCTCTTGCCTGCTTGTATTCCAGGAAGGAGCCAATTCTACATCTATATTAGAATTGCCCCCACCTTCACTTCAAGTACCATAATATGTTACCAGACATTAAGAGAACTTTACTTGTGTGCTCGTTGGGAAGTGAAGAATAAGAAATTATCCATGTTGTATTTCCTGGGTCTGGGATGCAGCTCTCCAGACTGTTTCTTGAGTCCCTGAACACTTTTCTCTGGGTCTCAGCATAGACTCAAAGGCTCTATATTGCCTGTAGCCATATTTCCTACTACTTTTTTCTGATTTCTCAGAGGAACCCAGCTGCCATCTGCAAATCATCTTCCATATCTCCCATATCAGTATGCACCAAGAGACTAGAGAAAGATCACTAGACAATGAGTTAGAATACTGATCCAGCCTGTTGGTGCTTCCACTGACTCATCATATAATATTAGGAAAGTCTCTGCTTTCACTTTTGTGACCATAGCTTTTCATAGTGTGCAATTAGATGGTTGGATCAGATCAGTGGTTTTAAAACAATTTGAAACAATGAATGACTTTACTCAAACAAAAGTTTACATGAAAACAACTGTATGATAGCAGTGAGTGGTATTTAATTTAATATACATTTTGTAAATTAAAATACGGGGCTAATTTTCAAATTCAACCATAAGGATCATTTGGAAGATCACAAACATTTAAAATCAGGATTTATAGATAAGAGCTGTGTATTAATCTCCAAAACCAATTTAATTTTGCATTCTGTTTTGGCTAATTTATTCAACATAGCGCATACTAAGTGCCACTGTATTAGGCACTGGGAGTATAATAGCAAACCACACATGGCACTTGTGCACATTAAGTTTACGATCTAGTAGAGAAAAAAATATAGAAACAATTACTTAATAATTTAGACTCACAAATTATGATAATGGCCATAAAGGGAAATTGAAATATGAGCTAATAGCAATGAAGCAGATAATTGACATTAGCCTGGATCTGTATGAGCCATGATCCATGTTCCTGGTGGGTGCCAGACTGAAAAATGGACACACCACTTGTGGATTGGTTAACCATATAAGGGCCTGGGGAAGAACATCAAAGGAAAGAGAAAAATGTAATTGAAGTTCAGAAATTGAGGAACTAAGGGACTGAGATGATGCTGGAAAGGGAGCCAGGAGCTAGAATTGGGTACAGAATGTTTATTTTGTTTCCTGTCTCAGAACTTTTGCACTTGCTGTTCTCTACCTAAAATGCCCTTTCCTCAAATACTTACAGGCTTCATTCACTAATCTCCTTAAAGTCTTTCCTCAAAGTTTACCTTTTCAGTGAGGACATTGTTGAACATCTTATTTATAATTGAAGTATTATTTTACCCTTGCACTCCTAATCCTCCTTCTCTACTTCATTTTTTCTCTACCCTCTATCACCATCTGCTGTGCAATATGTTTTTCTTATTTATTTGTTTAGCTTCTGTTACCTTGTAATAGAATATAGAATCTTCACAAGACATGATTTGTGGCTGTTTGGGTCAGTGCTATAGCCCAGTTAGGTACAAGTGCCTAATACAAAATGAATATTTGTGTTAGGCAAAAATTCTAAAATGACTTCCCCAAATTCCTGGCCTCTGGTGTAAAGTTATCCTATAAAACACGAATATAAGCACTGTTCTAAAGGGATTTTATAAATGTAATTATTGTTCCAAATTAGTTTACATTAAGCAAGGAAGATTATCCAGGTGGGCCTGACATGAGCCTTTAAAATCAGAGTTTTCTTTGAATGGTGGTAGAAAAGAAAGTCAAAAATTCAATGCACATGAACGATTTGGTGTACTGTTGCTGGATTGAAGATTAATGTAGTTGACAGCAGTCTCTGGCTTATAGCCAGGAATAAAAACGGCGGTAAAACTACAAGGAACTGAAATCTGCTCAAAACAGGAGTTAGCTGGGAAGCATTTTTTCCCCAGAGCCTTTAGATGTGAACTCAGCCAAGCTTCCACCTTGATTTCACCCTTGTGATACACTAAACAAAGCCCAACTGCAACACGCTTAGACTTCTGGCTTACAAAATTGTGAACTACTAATAGATGTTGTTTTAAGTATCTAAGGTCGTGGAAATTTGTTACGCAGCAATAAAAAATAAATAGAACATTCAGTAATATTTTGCAACAAAACAAATAAATGTATCCTGAGGGTAATAAAAAGTCACTGGGGGGAGTTAAGCAGGGGCGTGACATGGAAAAACTTATGTTCTCAAAAGTTCACTTTGCAGGAGTGATGTCAGCAAGATGGCAGAATAGAAAGTTCTCTACTTCTATCCTCTCTACAGAAACAATAACTTGGCAGCCATCTGTGGACAAAAGTATTTTAGTAGGATATTTGTAATTCAAGAAGGAGATATCAAAACCCTGATGGGGTCCAAGACAGAGAAGAGTCATTATGAGTGAGCAGACCAGTGTCCAGGGGGCAGGTTTGCTTACCATGTTCCTGGTTCCAGACTAAAAAATGAACACAACCCTTGTAGATTGGCTACAGACCCATTTGGCCTTGATCCTACCACCAGAATACTCCATGGGACCCAGTAGGAGTCACTCACACTTGTGCTTCCAGTGACAGAACTACAGAACTTGATTCTAGTCAGTTCCAGAAATAGCCCTATTCTAGTCAGTTCCAGAAATAGCCCTTGGTCCTAGCCCCTCCAGCCTATGTTCTGAGAGCAGTCTTGCTTGCACCCAGTTCCAAATGGAGACAGGCCATCCACACCCTCAGAGGCAGGCCTGTAAACCTGAGTCTTGACAGTGGACTTTGACATGGCCCTGTGATTCAGTTCCACTCCCTCTCAACTTCTGTTAAATCACGTACTTCCTGTCCAGGGTCTCACCCACGGACACAGCAAGAACCCTTGCAGGACCTCATAGCAAGCCATATCCATCTTTGCACTTAGTAACATTCACACTGTGAACACTGAAACAGACACTCAGTGCCAGAACTACTCACCAAGCCCTGGAAGCATTCTGGTCCAAGCAAAGATCAGACAGGATCCATGTCTGCATAAGTCCCTGGTAACAGGCCTACCAATTTTATACCACACTAAGGACATAGCAGCAGCCAAGTGATCTGGCTTCAAACCCATTCAAATGTAAGCCCTGAGGCAATCCCATTAGTTTTGGAATGCAATGGGATAAAATATTTCTCTGACAAAACCAGCCAGTAAGGATTAGAAGACGTATTTGTTACTGCAAATGCACAGACACAAGGTTACACAGATAAGGAAGAACCAGGCAAGCATGGCACCAGCAAAGGAAACTAATAAGACTCTAGTAGTCAACACCAAATAAATGAAAGACTGCAAATTGCCTGATAAACAATTCAAAATAATCATCTTAAAGAAGCTCAATGAGATGCAAAGAGCATAGTCATGAAATCAAGGAAACAATGCATGAGCAAAATGAGATGTTTAATTAAAAATGGAAGACATAAAAAAGAAAAAAGCAAAAATTTGGGAGATGAACAACGCAAATGTCAATAATTTCAATAAAGAACTTTAACTACAGACTTGACTGTGCTAAATAAATAATTAGCAAAATTGATGTCAGGTTATTTGAAATTAGCCAGTTAGAGAAACAAAAATTAAAAAAAAAGAGGAGTGAAGAAAGAAAAAGATACCTATGCAACACCATCAGGCATCATCTATGAAGGTGACAGAAGAAGAGAGAGAGAAAAGGGAAGAAAAGCATCAATTATGAAGGTCACAGAAGAAAAGAGAAAGAAAAGAGCAAAAAGCTTATTTAAAACAGACTAGCAGAAAATGTCTTAAATCTTAGATTTCTGCATATTTCTCAACATAAATTTTACAGGCCAGGAAGAAAAGAGATTAAAATACATGTGCTGGGGGGAGGGGAGGGAACAAACTAGCAACCAAGAATACTATACTCCACAAAGATTTCCTTCAGAAATGATAAAAACAAAAAAAGATAGAATTACTCCTAAACAAAAGCTGAAGTATTTATCATCACAAGACCTGCCTTATAAGATTGCTTAAGAGAGTTCTTGAAGTTCAAATGAAGGTATAAAACTCATTGGTAAAAGTAAATGTACAGTCAAATTTAGAATACTTTAAAAGTGTAATAACCATGTGTAAATCACTTTAAGCTGTAGTATAACGTTAAAAGACAAAAGTATTAAAACTAGTCAAAATTACAATAATTTGTTAATAAATATACAATACAAAATGATATATAGTGTTATATAAATAGCATATAATGTGGTGGAGGATAACAAAAGTGTACAATTTCTGTATGCAATTAAAGTTAAAAATATATCAGCTAAGAATAAAATATCATTACTATAATATTATTTTATGTAAGCCTCATGGTAACTACAATGAAAGTATCTCTTGTAGATTCACAAAATATAAAGGGAAAGGAATTCAAGTAAAACATTTAAAACATCAATAAGTCACAAAAGAAAATCAAGAGAAGAATAACAAATCAAACCACAAAAGAGTATTTTTAAAAAGAAAAAATAATTAAAAGGGCAATAGTATTCCTTAGACAGCAATCATTTTAATGGTAAATGAATTATATTCTCCAACCAAAAGACACAAAGTAGCTGAATAATTTGTTTAAAGATCCAAGAATATATTGCTTTTAAGAGATTCACTTTAAAAAGGAGAAAATGGAGAGCTACTGTTAATAGGTATAGAGATTCTTTTGGGGTGAGAAGAATATTCTAAAATTAAATAATGTTGATGGCTGCATACCTATGTGAATATACCAAAAACACTGAATTGTACAATTATAAAGGGTTAATCTTCTGACATGTGAGTTATATGCTAATAAAACTGTTATTTGTTTAAAGTAATGCATGCATTTGTTTGAAAAAATTAGATTATTTAAGAATTTCCTGTTTCACCCCCCCCAAAAAAAGACTCACTTTACCCTCAAGGATGCGAATAAGTTGAATTTGAAGAAATGAGAAAGATAGTCTGTGCAAATGATAACCAAAGGAAAGCAGAGGTGGCTGTGCTTATATCAAGAAGAACATATTTTTACCTAAAAATCTGTCAAAAGAGACAAGGAAAGTCACTGAATAATGACAAGGCAATCAATGTTATATACTCAGAGTATATAACAATTGCAAATATATACACATTCAAATTGGAGCACCAAAATATATAAAGCAAATACTGGTAGAATTGGAAGGAGACACAGAAAACAACACAATAATCATAGGGAATGTCAGTACCCCATGTCCAACGATGAATAGATCATCCAGCCAGAAAATTCAATACCGAAACAGTGAACTTGAACTACGCTTAAGACCCAAAGAACCTCACAGACATATACAGACATTTCTTCCAACAACAGCAGAATACACATTATTCTCAAGTGCCCACAGAATATTTTTTGGGATAGATCATATGTTGGACCACAAAATGAATTTTAACAAACTTTAGAAGCTTGCAATTATATGAAGTATCTTTAAAAGACACAATAGTATGAAACTAGAAATCAATAATGTGAAGAATTTTGGGAAATCCAAAAATACATGGAAATTAAACAACACATTTCTGAATAACCAATAAGTCGAAGGGGAAATCAAAAGGGAAGTGAAAAATATCTTGAGAGCAAGAAAAATGAAAGCACGATATACCAAAGCTCAAGGGATACAGCAAAGACAGTTTTAAGTGGGAAATGTATAGCAACAAATGAAAACAATAAGAAAAAAGAGAGCAAATACACAACTTAATTTCAGACCTCAAAAGAAAAAGAAGAACAAACTAATTTTAAAAGTGGCAGAATAAAAGAAATAATCATGATTAGAGAAGAAATAAATGAAATAAAGATGAAACAACAATAGAAAAAATAAAACTGAGTTGATATTTTAATCAAATCACCAAACCTTTAGTTAGACTAACAAAGAAAAAAAGCAAGATCTCACATACATACAATAAAAAATAAAAGAATATTTTACAAATGCTACTACAGATTTACAAAGGATCCTAACAGACTACTATTAACAGTACTATACCAATATATTGAATCACTTAGAAAAAAATGGATAAATTCTTAGAAGTTGCCGGGCTCGGTGGCTCAGCCTGTAATCCCGTGCCTTTGGGAGGCTGAGGTGAGTGGATTGCCTGAGCCCGCGGGTTCGAGATCTTCCTGGGCAGCGAGACTTCATCTCTACAATAAATCAAAAAATCAGCTGGGCATGGTAGCGCATGCCTGTAATTCCGGCTGCTCGGAAGGCTGAGGCGGAAGGATCGCTGGAGCCCAGCAGGCGAGGCTGCGGTGGCCGGGAGCGGCCACTGCACTCCAGTCTGGGCGACAGAGTGAGACTCCGACTCAAAAAAAAAAAAAAAATTCTTAGAAGTTTACAGCCTACCAAGACTGAATCATAAAAAAGTTTAAACAGACCAATAACAAGGAAAAACTTTAAAAACATAAAAAACAAGCAAACAAAAAACGTAACCAAGAATAGTTCAGAACCACAGTCACAGATTAAAGAATAAAAATCAAATGGATATCTTAATAGATGCAAAAAAGCATTTGAAAAATTTGAACATCCTTTCGTGAAAAAGCTTTACAAAATATTTGACATAGTGGGAATATGCCTCAAGGTAAGAAAGGTCATAAGTGACAAGCCCATAACAAGCATAATACTCAACAGTAAAAAGCTAAACATTTTTTTCTCTAAAACCAGTAGCATGACAAGGATGCCCACCCCTGAAACTTTTATTCAACATTGTACTGGAAGTCTTAGCTAGGGCAATTAGGCAAGATAAATAAATTTTAAAACATGCAAATTACAAAGGAAAAGGTAAAATTTTTGTTTGATTGCAGATGGCAAGCTCTTAAATGTAGAAAACTGTAAAGACTTTAGCAAAAGACTATTAGAACTAATAAATGTATTCAGTAAGGTTTCAGTATACAGTGAAGCTAGATGAAAAAGAAATTAAGAAATCAATTATACTTACAATAGCATAAAAATAATGAAATACTTAGGAATAAATTGAATCAAGGAGGTGAAAGAACTGTACATTGTAAACTGTAGCACATTGATGAAAGTAATTAAAAAAGAAACAAATGAATAACAAAATATCCCATGTTCATGAATCAGAAAACTTAGTAATGTTAAAATGTCCACAAAACCCAAAATGATCTATATTCAATGCAATTCCTAACATAATTTCAGTTAAACTTTACCATATACCTACAGTAATAAAAAAAGCCTGGTATTGGTACAGGAACAAGCATATTGAACAATGGAACAGGATAGTGATTCCACAAGCAAAACCTCAATTTCTCAACCAACTCATCTTCGAGAAAGCTTCCACCACCAATCACTGGGGAGAGCAGAAACTATTCAGTAAACGGTGCTGGGAAAACTGACTGATCATACGCAGAAGATACAAACAAGACCCCTACTTATCACTAAATACAAAAATCAACTCTAAATGGATCAAAGACCTAAATATAAAATCTCAAACTTTAAGAACCATAGAAAATGCAGGAGACACTCTTATGAAAATGGGAACTGGCAACCAATTCCTGATCAAAACGTGAAGTTCACATGCCATATGAAATAAGATAGACAAGCCAGCAGATACATGAAAAAATGCTGAGCCTCACTAGTCATCAAAGAAATGCAAATTAAAACTGCACTGAGACATCACCTAACTCTAGTCAGTATGCCATTATCAATAACTCAAAATACAACAGATGCTGGAGAGGATGCAGTGAAAAGGGAACACCTGTACATTATTGGTGACAGTATAAACTAATGCAATCTCTGTAGAAAATAGTCTGGCGATTCCTAAAAGATATAAAAATCGACCTTTCATATGTCCCTGCAATCTCCATACTGGAAATTTACCTGGAAGAAGTTAAATCTCTCTATGAAAAAGATATCTGCACACACATGTTTATTTCAGCATTATTCACAATAGCAAAAATATGGAACCAACCATACTGCCCATCAAAAGAAGGCTGGATAAAAAAATGTGGTACATATACATGATAGAATATTACACAGCCATAAAGAAGGACAAAATTATGAACTTCACCACAACTTGGATGGACATATAAGCTATAATATTGAGTGATCTGTCACTTAAACCAAGAACTGGGTACCACATGTTCTCACTCATAAGTGGACCTTGAACAATTATTGTAATATTATAAGAAAAAGATTGGCAGTAGTGGAAAACTGCCAGGGTGAGGAGGGGAGGTAGGATTAGCAGTAGTGGGAATCTGCCGGGAGAGGCGGAGGCACACCTCAGCAACAAAGGTACTTGCATAATGAACATCTGTATACTTAATCTTGAATTGTATCCCACATCTTTAAAATAAAAAAATAATAATTTCAATGACTTTTTTTTTACAGACATACAAAATAAAATCTTGAATTCATGTAGAACCACAATAGACCCAGAATAGCCAAAATAATTTTCAGAAATAAAAAAAGTTAGAGCATCACATTTTCTGATTTCAAAGTATATTAATAAGGTCCACTTATCAAAACAGTATGTTACTAATATACAAGAACACACATACACCATTAGAACAGAATAAAAAGCCCCAAAATATATCCTTACATGTACTATTAACCAATTTTTGACAAGGATGCCGAAAATATGCAACAGGGAAAGGCTAGTATTCCCAATAAATGGTGCTGGAAAAAATGAATGTCTGCATGCAAAAGAATAACATCAAACACTTATCTCACGTAGTATACAATAGTCAATAAAAATAATTAAAGACTTAAATGTAAGACTTGAAACCATTAAACTACTAGAAGAAAATGTGGGAAAGTATCTCCTTGACATTGGTTTTTGCACTGATTTTAAAACATACATGATCTCAAAAGCCTAGGCAACAAAGTAAAAACAAAAAATAAACAAGTGGGACTATATTAAACCTAATAGCTTCTGCACAGCAAAGGAAACAATGAACAAAATGAAAAAGTAACTTACAGAATGGGAGAAAATGTTTGCAAAGTATATATCAGATAAGATTAATATTCAAAATATATAAGGGACTCACACAACTCAATAGCGAAATGCACACAAACACACACACACAAGAGAAACAAATCAACAGTATAAATAGGCCAAAGACTTGAATAGACATTCTTCAAAGACAAAGAAATGGCCAATGGATATATGAAAAGGTGCTCAACATCACTCTTCACAGAAAATGCAAATCAAAATCACAACGAGATATCACCTCATACCTCTTAGGATGATGACTAACTAAAAGATATGAGATAAGTGTTAGCAAAGGTGTGAAACAAAGGAAATTCCTGTACACTATTGGTGGGAAAGTAAAATAGTACAACCCCTTTGGAAAATAGTCTTTAGTTTCCTCAAAACAAGTAATAGTAGAACTACCATACAATCCAGCAATTCCACTTCTGAGTATATATCCACAGGAAATTAGATCAATATCCTAAAGAGATATCTGTACCCTCATCCTCATTCATGTTCATTGCAACATTATTCACAATAGCCAAGATATAAAAACAACCAAAGTGTCTATTGATAAGTGAATGGGAAAATAAAATATGAGATATATTTATTTACAGGAAGGACCCCTAACATTCCAGAATTTATTCATAAAAATTGTGCATTTATTATTGCATGTTTAAACTTCAGTCACCTTCAAAGACTCTCTGTTTGGCGCAATACATCTAGTGAGATGTTTTTTCCATGACTCAAAACAGTTTTTGAACTGGTCAATTTTGATACCTTTCAGTGCTTCTGCTGTTTTTTATGTCACCACTCTCACATCAGCAAACCGTTTCCTTTCGAGGACGTTTTTCATACAGGGAAGCAAAAAAAAAAAAAAAAAGTAACTTGGGGCGAGAGCAGGTGAATAGGGAGGGTGGGGAAGGGGATCTTGTCGTTTTCGGTCAAAAACTACTGAACACTCAGTGCAGTTTGGACAGATGCATTGCCATGGCCACCATCTGCTTGTCACAACTCGGGACGTTTCTTCCACAAATCATGACTCAACTTTCTCAAAACTTGCAGATAAAAACTTTGATTGACCATTTGATCCAGAGGAACAAATTCTGAGAGTACTACAAGGGTCCTGTCCTCCAAAAGATAATTCCGTTTTAAGGGTGCTCCCCTCATATATAATGAACATATATAACACATACACACACATGTATATATAATATTATTATATATTATATTAATATTATATAATATATTAATATTATATAATATATAATATATTGTATATTAATATTAATATTATATATATGCCATTATATATATATTATATATATATTATTATGTATTATATATATATGCCATTAAAAAGGATGCAATCCTATATTTGCGACAACACAGACAAACCTGGAGGACATTGTTGTAAATGAAGTAAGTCAGACACTGACAAATACTGTATGTTCTCACTTTTATATGGAACATACACATGAAAAGTTGAACTTATAGGAGAGAATACAATGGTGATATCCAGAGATTTCTGGAGTGAAAGGAAATGGGGAGATGTTGGTAAATAGATACACATTTTTTATTTATAAGATGAGTAAGTTCTGGAATCTAATATATAGCATGGTGATTCAGTTAATAGCTTAGTGCTGTTTACTTGAAATTTGTGAAGAGAGTAGATTTTGTGTTCTCATCCTTCACATACACAAATGACAATTAATTGTGGTGATGGATGTGATAATTAACTTGATTCTAGTAATTGCTTCACAATGTATATCTATGTCAAATAACCTTATCTTGCACCTTGAATATATGTATTTTTTTAAAAAAAATTAGATTGCAAATCAATAAAGCTGGGAAAAAACCAAAAAGTTCACTTCTGCTATGTGAAAAGTGGATTAGAGCAAAGAGCAGAGATGTTAATCTTGAATTTCTCACATGATTCTTGGAACACGCTGTCGCCTCTACATCTTCATCACTCTCCTAGCAGTAAATATTAGCATGTGTGCATGGTATCAATATTGCCTCTGCACTCCAGCCCTTTGCTTGAAATACATAGCAACTGTCATATTAATTCCAAATATATTTATTGAACACCTGATGTGCTCTAGGTACCACATTAGATAACCAAGACAAAAATATCAGCCCTTATCAACCTTACATTATATTCAGGGAGACTAAAAATAAACAAGTAGATGCAGAATAAAACTGTTAAGTGCTAATATAAAACAGGTCAAATAGAAGAACTAGCTAGGACACAGACTTCTACAAACACATGAGGTTGGTGGGATCAAAGGATGAATTATTTTTAAACTTCACCGGGCATATAATAAATGAAAAAGAGAGTGGTATGAGATGAGGTTGTAGAATTGGCTAGGGTCCATATTATATAGAATCTTGTTGGTCATGACAAAAGGGGCAGGAGGTGGTATTCCAAGTAAATATACTGATATATGAAAAGTCACTAAGTGAGATGTGAAAAAATGTCTGGTGTACCCGAAACATAGAATAAAAAGTCAAATGTGAGATAAGCATACTTTTGTTTTTCTTAATGAAGAAAACAAATCATCTGATCAGAACTTGCATTTCTTATTTGGCCCAATGGTCCTTCCAAGGAAGGTACAGTGGCATGGAGGCACCTTGAAACAGCCACATTTTAGAGGAAGCATCGTAAGGAGGCACAAAGCTGAAAGCCATCTGGGAACAGAGTTCATGGCATAAGCATATTGCTAGGGACATCAGAGGTCCTAAGATTAGAAAAATCTGCTCCTCAAGAGTCACAACAGCAAACTGGAGAGGCTTGAGTAATATTCTTGCATAATGGGAGACCCTCAGGCACCATAAGACCCCTGAAAAGAAATATTATTAAGAAAGCTGGGATAGTACCTGCAGGCTTGCTAATAGCTACATTCAGTCGGGGCTATTTTCCCAGAGACTAAGTTAAGAGAACTGATATCCCTACCTTCTACCATGTAACTAGGCCTTTTGTGGAAAAATAATCTCCCAAATATGTTTTCTACTTGCAGATGTATTTTCCTCCTGTAAAACCTTACAAATTATGGACTATATATTGCTCATCTCTGGATCTCTCTCTTAGTCCCACTCCCTTTGTCAGGCCCAGTGCCTATAGAGTTATGTCAGGTTCGTTTCATCTATAAACAGAAAAAAAAAATAATAACCCTATTCCCTGACGTTTGCTTTGAAAGACAGAGGCATCTCTGCTTCCCTCCTAAATCAGTGTTGGACCCACAATCCTAGGCTATAGGCTTAATAAACACTTTCTCAGAAGTCTTTCCCAGAAAGACTTTTGAGAAAATGGGAATCCCAGGTTTTCTGATCTTTATTCTCACCTAAGAAAAATGTCTCTGGAACCCTTGAAATGTTGCCAAAATCTTTAGTATCTCTTCCAGTGGATATAAAGACTTGAATACACCCTTGGGAGTGGATGGATCTAAGAGCAAGGAAGCAGAAACTTGCAGCAGCCTGGAGAAAAGCACTTAAGAAAGGGCAAGAAAAAAAGCAGCATAAACTGGGTAGGTAAACCTGACAAGAGATGTGACTTCTTGTGGTAACTGATATGAGGGCACTTTGAGCTTTATAGGGAAGTGAGGCTGCTGAGGAAAACCAGAGAAGTTGAGTCTACTGAAGTTATGTCTTCATAATCTCCTGACAGCAAATCCATGAAGTAGGCGAGGAAACTGGAGTTCAGAGTGTTCACTAACTTGCCTAAGGCCATAAGCTGTGTGGTTCAGAAAATGAGGCTAGTATTTGAACTGAGGACTACCTGGCTACAAAGCACAGTTTCATTGTTCCATGATATTAGACTATAACAGCTAAAGATAAATCTAAAAACTCTAGGATTGTGGCAGAGGGGTATAGGGTAATGTGGAACGTGAGCATTTATCCTAGAGCCTGAAGTGGCAGCCTGACTTAGAGTCTTTCATGAGAAACCTCTACTGAGCCTCATTCTCATTTTACTAGCCTTAAATGCCTAGTTTTCAGAGAGATTCTGTGACTGTTGCAGGACTCTGGCCGCTAGCTCTCAGTTTGCAGCTCAGCTGAACATACAGAAACCTCTGAGGGTTAGGGAAAACCTTGGCTTCCTCCAGTATGGAAAGAATTCTGTTGAAGATGGGTTCTGAGGTAGAGGTATTACAAATATGTCTGGCTAAATAATTTTTTGTTCCTTGCCAAAAGGCAAGAAAACAGCTTTTCATTGTCTGTTTCCTCCCATTGGAATATAAACCCAGCAAAGCAAGAACGTATCTGCCTTATTCAGGGCTTTATCTCTATTACCCAGAGCACTGCCCAGTACACAGTAGTAATGCTTATTGCATAAATATTACAGTAAAAATTTATTAGATAAATTAATAGTGAAGGATAAGAGCAGAGCAGGAGATGGGTTAGCTGCTTCAAGAATCAGTCAGTGCCCTGGGGCATGGGGTGGGTCAGTGTGATTGGCATTCGTTGGCAGACATGGTGGGCTAGCTCAGGAGAACCAATTGAAGCACTACCAAAATTCCAAAGGGAGTCATTTATCAAATTTGATAATCTGGATATGTTTTCTCCTGGTCAGGCCCACACCGGAAAATAACTCTAGACCTTGCACATAAAAAGAGACACAAACAAACTGAGGCTGTCCAGGGGAAAGTGAGTAGTCTGGTATATTGATTTGCTGAGACTTCCATTAACAAAATGCAAAGAATGAGTGTCTTAAACTACAGAAATTTATTTTCTCACAGTACTGGAGGCTAGATGTCCTTGATCAAGGTGCCAGAAACTTCAGTTTCTAATGAGGGCTACTTCCTGGTTTGTATATTGTCACCTCATAATGTCCTCTCACAGCCTTTCCTTGGTTTATACACATGGGGGTATGGGGGAGTGAGAACCATGGTATCTCTTATAAGGAAACTACTCTGTTCAGATAAGGGCCCCACTCTTATCATCTCATTTAACCTTTATTTTATTTTATTTTATTTTAAAGATGTGGGGTATATGTCAGGACTAGGTACATAAGTGGTCTACATGTAGGTGAAGTTTGGGTTTACTCCCAATATAGGCACACTGGATATTGGTGCTTCAACATGGGAATTTGGGGAAGGGACACAAATATTAAGTTCATGGTAGGGAGTGTTTGGAAAACAATTCCAATGGGAAACAGTTGAAGTTGCTGGGGCTGTTTAATCTGGAGCAGAGAAGAATCACGGAAACTCAAGTTTCAGACATCAGGCTATTGAAAGTCTGTTACAGAGAAGAAGGAGCAAATGTTTTCAGTGTCTTCACATGGGGAGACTTTAGAAAACCATAGGGAAGGATAGACTTTATCAGCTCAACACAAGTAAGAGCTTTATGTCAATCAAAGCTGTCACTGACTAGAATAGACTGTCTCAGAATGAATTGGAAGGCTGATTCTGGCAAATCATTTGAGAGGAATGCAGTGTAAGCTGGACTTGAGTGAGAAGCCTAAAATATTACTACTAGCCCCCAGATTCTGTAATGAGTTATGAGAATGCCTCCAAAATTTGACTCAAATTTTCTTTGCATACAGTTACTCTGTGTGCAGGAAAATCACTGCATCCCCCAGATATGTTTCCCTTTTCCTAATTTCTCCCACGAGAGCTTCCGCCAAACCAGGCCTGGATTAGGCTAGGTAGTGGGTAAATGAGCTGGTACATGAATTTCCTGAGTCTAAATACACTGAACAGCAAACCTCAAAGAAATACCTCTGTTCTTCCTCATTTTCTGTTTCTACTATGCTAAGACTTAATGAAAAACTATGGATACCCTAGCTATGTGGATGCTGTGGAGAGAGTGGTTAATCATATCAGCTGAGTGAGATAGGTTAAAAAAAAAGGATGCTTGCCCTGTTCAGAAAGCTGGCAGTGATGAGTAGCAGTAGAATGAGGGTGTGGAGAGAGAATATTAGCTTAGTAACACTTGCTGGACCCAGAAAAGTCTTGGACCAACTCTGAAATACACAATGATACTTTATGACAAAGATAAAAGCATCTCAGCCATGTGAGACTGGCTATTTCTTTATATGTTGGAATTCTTCCTTATGAACTATGGTTCTGAAATGTGAGTGGACACAAGAATGCCATAGAGTATTTATTAAAATATGGATTTCAAGTCCCTTTTCTACACCTATGAATCTAAATCTATGTGGGTGAGACTTGGACATCAACATTTTAATAAGTTCCTTAAATGACTCAGAATATTCAAGTTGAAGAATCACAGATTGGGGGAGTCAAAGTAAAAGCAGTATTTGAAAAACAGAATGTTAATACAGTCTACACTGATTTTAACAAAAGACCTTATATGAGACAGTCAGTAGGGAGATTCCCATTCATAGCTTAGAAGTAACTTGATAACTACTGATGTCACAGTTTTTGTAATGTATTTTTAAATTGACAAATACAAATTGTATATGCAAGAGGGCACCCCCAAGAACCTGGAACTATCTTTTTGAGGGCAAGCCTCTTGTAGTACAGGCTTCCCCCATTAGGTAAGTGAAAGGAGTGTACCAATGAAAGGACATGATATGAATTTAATATACTCAATGAGCAGTCATTTTAACATTGCCTAAATCTCATGTTTTTCTAGCAGTTCACTTAACTTTCCTTCTAATCACTAGCCAAGGACAGAACCGATTTCTCAGAAGTAGTAATTGATAATTGTTTTACAACCCCTCTCCCCAGCTTATTTTGTACCAATTAGCTTTTATATTTCAAGTATTTGTCTCCACCCATAAGACCCAATTTAACCTAATCAGCCCTTTGTGACCTTCATGATACAGACCGATCCCATCACCATGGCAGCAATCTTGTGATTAACCCACCCATCTGCCTGTCCATCACCTGATGTCAGTACTAGCTCTTACTTGCCCCTTCATGATGACATGGAGCAGACCACCACCCAATCACCTTAACAACCTTCCCCCATGAAAGCAAAGGGTTAAAAGGATTAAACCACAGAAGCCAGCCACCACTGCTTCACTAAACTCTGGAGTGGCCTTGTGCTGTTTGAGCTATGGTCCCCACCATGTTTGGTCCCGTCTTCTACCTTGGAAAGGTGAATCTTCTCTCACTTCTCCCTCTAATACTTTCTAAATAATCTGTATTTTCCAATCTCTATCTTCTGTGCAATTCTCTGCATCTTTCACTTGGCACTGGATGGCACACCAGACACCCACACCTCCAGAGGGCCTGGCCTAACATTTGGAGGCCCCTGCTGAGAATGTGACTTAACAGTAAGTGTTCTAGTAACCCATTAACATCAGTGTACCAGCTACTGTTGTGAGAGGCTGCATTTGGCTTCGGTGATTTTTTTTTTTAAGATTCTTTCAACAAACATGCACATTTCATGATGGGTGATTTGTAAACACACACCGCACTCAGTATTCAGTAGTTTTTGACCCAAAGTGGCATGACCCCCATACCCTATCCTTCTTATTCACCTGATCTCACCCTGAGTGAATTTTTTTTTTTTTGCTTCCCTGATGAAAAAAGTTTTCAAAGGGAAACACTTTGCTGATGTGGAAGAGGTAAAACAAAAAATGGCAGAATCACTAAAAGGCATCAAAATCGATGAGTTCAGAAACTGTTTTGAGCAGTGGAAAAAGGATCTTGGTAGGTATATTGCATCAAATGGAGAGCACTTTGAAGGTGAATAAAGTTTAAACATGTAAGAATAAATACACAAATTTTATAAATAAGTTCTGTTTTGGGGTGAGTCCTCCCTATATTTATAGTGCACAATATGTTGTTTTAAAATATGTATACATTGTGGAATGAATACATTGATATAATTAACATATCTATTACCTCACAGATCTTTTTCTTTTAAGTGTAAGAACACTTAAAATCTACTCTCAATTTTAAACACTACTATACATTGTTATTAACTATAGTCACCATATTATGAAATAGGTCTTTTGAACTTATTTCTCAAATCACTTTGTATTTTTTTTAATCAATGTTTCAAGAATCCCACTCCCAGCCCCTAATAACCACCATTGTACTCTGCTTCTATGAGTTTAACTAACAAGATAGACATATAAGTGAGATCATGTGGTATTTGTCTTTCTGTACCTGGCTTATTTCACTTAACATAATGTTCTCTATGTTCATGTATCTTGTCCCAAATAACAGGATTTTATTATTTTAAAAACCTTTATAGTATTCCATTATATATAGGAATTATATATAGGATATATAATATTCCATTATATATGTAACAAAAAGACACCTAAGTTGACTCCATATCTTGGCTACTGTGAGTAGTGCTGCTGTAAACATGGGGAGTGCAGATGTTTCTTCAATATACTGATTTCATTTCCTTTGGGTATATACCCAGAGGTGGGATTGCTGGATCATATAGTAGTCTTATTTTTAATTTATTGAGGAACCTCTATACTGCTTTCCACATGACTTCACTAATTTAAATTCCCATCAACAGCATGCATGTGTTCTCTTTTTTTCACATTCTTGCTGGAACTTATCATTTTTTTTAATAATAGCCATTCAAATGAGTTTAAAGTGCTATTTCATTGTGGCTTTCATTTGCATTTTTGATGATTAATGATATTGAACATTTTTTCATACCTCTTGACCATTTGTAAGTCTCCTTTTGAGACATGTCTATTCAGAGTCATTGGCCATTTCAAAAATGGATTTTTTTCTTTTTACTATTAAGTTATTTAAATTCCTTATATATTTTGGGTATCTCTTATTACCTATATAGTTTGCAAATATTTTCTCTTACTCTATTTTCTCTTCACTTTGTGGATTGTTTTCTTTTTAGTTTAATGTAGCCTCACTTATCTATTTTGCTTCTGTAGCCTGTATTTTGGGGTTCATAGTAATATACACATATATATTTCTTTTAATGATTTTACAGTTTATTTGTAGTTATTTTAAATTAAAAATTTTTTTTTTTTTTGAGTTGGAGTCTCTCTCAGTCGCCCAGACTGGAGTGCAGTGGCCGCTCCCGGCCACCGCAGTCTCGCCTGCTGGGCTTCGGCCATCCTTCCGCCTCAGCCTTCCGAGTAGCCGGAATTACAGGCATGCACTACCACACCCGACTGATTTTTTGATTTATTGTAGAGATGAGGTCTCACTGCCCAGGCGGGTCTCGAACCCGTGGGCTCAGGCAATCCACTCACCTCAGCCTCCCAAAGGCGCGAGATGACAGGCTGAGCCACCGAGCCTGGCTAAATTAGATCTTATAGTTAAATCTTTGCTCCATTTTGTGTTGATGTTTGGGTATTGTGTATTCTGTAAAATAAGGGTCTAATTTTTTTCTTCTGCATGTGAAGAGCCAGTTGCCCCAACACTATTAATTGAAGAGACTATCCTCCCCCATTTTGTGCTCTTGACACTTTTGTAAAAAATCAATTGACCTAATGACATGAATTTATTTGTGGATGCACTGTCCTGTCTCAATTGTCTGTGTGTATGCTTTTATGCCAGTAAAATGCTGTTTTTATTACAATAGCTTTGTATTATATTTTGAAGTCAGATAGTGATATACCTCTAGTTTTCTTCCTTTGCTCAAAATTAAGGCTGTTCAGGCTCTTCTGTGGTTTCAAATAAATTGTAGGATTGTATTTTCTATTTTTGTGAAAAATGCCATTACAATTTTTACATGGATTACATTGAATTTGTAGTTACTTAGGCTGGTATGGCCATTTTTAACAATAAGCCTTTTAATTTGTAGAATCAAGTATCTTCCTATTTATTTGTGTTTTCTTCAATTTCTCTAATCAATGTTTTATAACATTTAGTGCACAGGTGTTTTACTTCCTTGGTCAAACTTATTCCTAAGTATTTTAATCTTTTGCAACTATTGAAAATAAAATTGTTTCTGTGTTTTTTGATATAGCGTGTTGTTAATATATAGAAAAACTTTTAATTTTGTATTTGATTTTGTCTCCTGCAACTTTATTGAATTCACTTGTTAGTTCTAACAGTATTCTGGTGGACTCTGTAGGGTTTTCTATATATAACATAATGTCATCTGTAAACAGGAACAATTTTACTACCTCCTTTCCAATTTGGATGGGCTTTATTTCTTTCTTTTGTTAATTGCTTTGACTAGAACTTCTTGTACTATGCTGAATCAAAGTGGAGAAAGTGAGCATTTTTGTTTTGTTACAGATCTTAGGAAAAAGATTTCCAGTTTTCACCATTGAGTATGGTATTAATTGTAAATTTGTCATATATGTCCTTTATTGCGTTGAAGTGCATTCCTTCTATATCTAGTTTGTTGAAACTTTTTATCATGAAGATATATTGAACTTTATCAAATGCTTTTTCTGCATTTATTGAAATAGTCATATGGCTTTTGTTTTTTATTCTATTAATGTGATGCATGAAATGTATTGCTTTGTATGTATATTGAACCATTCTTGCATCTCTGGGATGAATTCTATTTTATCATAGTGAATGATTTTTTAATGTGCTGTTGGATTTGGTTTGCAAATTTTTTGGAGGATTTTTGCATCAGAAATATTGGCCTACAGTTTTATTTTTTCATTGTGTCCTTCTCTGGTTTGATTATCAGTGTGATTCTGCTTTCATAAATGAGTTGATAAAATTCCATCCTCTTAAATTTTATATAATAGTTTTCAAGGGGTTAGTATTAGTTATTTAAATATTTTATAGAATTCAGTAGTGAAGTCATCAGGTCCTGGGCTTTTCACTGAAAGGAGACCTTCTTATTTTTATTTACTTTTTGAGTCAAGGTTTTATTCTGCAGCCAGATAGGAGTGCGGCAGCATGATTACAGCTCATGGCAGCTTTGATCTTCATGCAATCCTCTTGCTTTGACCTCCTGGAGTACTGGAATTACAGACATGGGCCACCACTCCCGGCCTGAAGGGAAACTTTTTGTTACTGCTTCAACTTCATTGCTTGTTATTGGTCTATTAATATTTCTATTTCTTCGAGAATCTATTTTTCATGATTCAATTTTGGTAGATTTCATGTGTCTAGGACTTTATCCATTTCTCCTGGGTTTTCCAATTTGTTGTCTTATAGTATTTCACAATAGTATAATATTTCTTTTGATTTCTGTGAATTCTGCTGTAATATTGTTTTTGTTCTCTGATTTTATTTATTGGGACCCTCTCTCTTTTTTTCATAGTTCTAGCCATAGTTGGTCAATTTTCAATCCTATCAAAAAAAATCAACTTTCTTTTATTGATTGTTTGCATTGCTTTTTAGTTTTCATTTTGTGTATTTCTGCTTTGATCATTATTTTTTCACTTTGACCATTTTGAGGTTTAGTTTTTTCTTAATTTTTTGAGGTACAACATTAGGTTGTTTATTTGAGATCTTTGCAATTCTTTGATGTAAGTGGTTATTGCTAAAATTTTCCTCTTAGCACTGTTTTTGCTGAATCCCATAGCGATGTATGTTGTTTCAAATTTCCACTTTCATTTCTCTCAAATATTTTTAAAATTCTTCCTTTCTAATTTCTTTATTGAGACATTCATTGTTCAGGAGTGTGTTGTTCAATTTTCATGTATTTATATAATTTCAAAAGTTCTTGTTATTTACTTTTAATTTCGTTCCATTGTGGTAAGAAAATATATTTGATATAATTTAGATGTTTAAAATTTTTGAGACTTGTTTTTTGGCCTAGCATATGATAAGTTCTGGAGAATATTTCATGAGCTAATAAGGAGAATGTATATTTTGCAGTTGTTGGGTAAAATGTTTTTTAAATATCTGTTAGATCCATTTAATCTAGAGTGCAGTGTATATCTGATTTTTTAAAATATGTTTTCTGCCTGAATGATTTGTCCATTGGAGACAGTGAGGTGCTTGCTTACATCTTTGAATATTATTGTATTGCAGTCTATCTCTCCTTTCAGATATAATATAATTTATTTTATATATTTGTATACTCTGGTGTTGGACTCACATATATTTACAATTGTTATATCCTATTGATGAACTGACCTTTTCATCATTATTTAATGACCATGGATGCCTCCTTTTGCATTTTTTTAATTTCAAAGTCTCTTTTAATTGATATAAATATATCTACTTCTATTCTCTTTTGGTTTCCATTTGCATTGAATGTCATATTTCTATTCCTTTACTTTCATTCTATGTGTTTCCTTAAAACTGATGTGAGTCTCTTGTAAGCAGCATATAGTTGAATCTTGTTTTCTAAAAATCCATTTAGCCAATCTGTATTTTTAATTAGATAATTTAATTCATTTGTATTCAAGTTCATTATTGATAGGAAAGACTTTTTTTTGTTAGTCTTAATTAATTTTATTATTTTGTATATATTTAATTCCTTTCTTCCTCTTTTGTTATGTGTATGATTTGGTGGTTTTCTGTAATGATAAGATTTGATTCCTTTCTCTTTCTCATTTATGTATCTGCCATAGTTTTTTTCTTCATTGTTATTGTAGATGTATTAAAAATTTTATATTATTAAAAGACTATTTTAAGCTGATAGCCACTTAATTTTGATTGCATACAAATATTCCAGACTTCTACCTTCTCCTCCCACAGCTTCTAATTTTCTACTTTAAGTTACATCTTTTCATATTTTGTATTTATTAACAATTTATTGTAGTTATGGTTATTGTTTACCATTTTGACTTTTAACTTTAATGCTACAGATCTGAGAGATTATATGGCACCACTATAGTAAAGATGTGATTTGAATTTGGTTATGATTTTACCTCTAATAGTGAGGTTTATACTTTTTAAAAAAATTTACTTATTTACTATAAAGATGTGGGATACAATTCAGGGTTAGGTATACAAACATTGATTATGCAGGTACACTTGTTGATGAGGTATGCCCCTCCCTCCCCTAGCACTTTCCCTCAACTGCCAGTCCCACTCCCTCCCTCCCCTGACAGTTTTCCACTACTGTCAATTGCTTTCTTACAGTAATATAATTGTTCAAGATCACCTTATGAGTGAAAACATATGGAACTCAGTTCTTTGTTTCTGTGATAAATCACTGAGTATGATCAATTCAAAATCCATCCAATTTGCTGCAAAGTTCATATATTTGTCCTTCTTTATGGCTGCAATATTCCATTGTGTATATGTACCACATTTTTGTATCCAGTCCAGCTTTGATGGCCAACACGGTTGGTTCCATGTTTTTGCTATTGTGAATACAGCTGCAACAAACATACTTGTGCAGGTATCTTTTCCATAGAATGATTTGAATTCCTCTGGGCATATTCCCAATAGGGGAATTGCTGGGTCATATGGAAGGGCAATTTCTAGTTTTTTCAGAAATCGTCATACTTTCTTCCAAAGAGATTGTACTTAGACTGCGTTCCCACCAGCACATCCTTGCCAGCATCTGCTGTAGTTTGTTTTATTAATGATGGCCGTTCCTGCAAGGGTTAGGTGGTATCTCAATGTGGTTTTGATTTGCATTTCTCTGATGATGAGTGAGAAATGCTCAGTCATAAAAAGGAATAAAATCATAATACATGCTACAATATGAATGAACCTTTAAAAATTATGCTAGTGTAAGAAATCAGTCACAGAAGATCTCATATTATATGACCCATTTATATGAAATTTTGGAAAAGTTGAATCTATAAAGACAGAAAGATTAGTGATTGCTTAGGGATGTGAGGTGAGGGTGAAGTGGCTAGATATGTAATAGTTAAAGGGTATGGAGATTCTTTTTGAAGTGATGAAAATGTTCTAAATTTGAGTGTGGTGATAGGTGTACATACCTGTGAATACATCCAAATTATTGAATTGTACACATCAAATGGATAAATTGTATTTGCAAATGTATTTTAATAAAGATGCTTTTAAAAAGAGAGAAAAAAGAATGAATAATTAAATAAATGAAGATACTTGGAGATGAACACAAATTCAATCCCTCACCAAATAGCACAAGTTATGAATTAATATGGTATGCATTAATACGATATTTTATTCTCACTGCAAAGCTAAACATGTACAGTTGACCCTTGGACAACATTGGATTGAACTGAAAAGGTATGTTTACATGAGGATTTTAAAGATAAAAGTTATACTGAATGTGCCTGCCTCTCTTGCCTCTTCTTTTACCTCCTCTAACTCTGCTATCCCTGATACAGCAAAATCAAGTCCTTCTCTTCCTTCTTCTTCTCAGCCTACTCAAAGTGCAGACAAAGATGAAAACCTTATGAAGATCAGTTTTCACTTAATGAATAGTAAATATATTATCTCTTCCTTATAATTTTATTTTTCAGTTTTAAAGCTGTGGAGTACAATTCAGGATTAGTTATACAAGTGACCATCAAACAGGTAAAGTTCGGACTTCCCTTTGGTCCCCACTTTGCCTGGCTTGAGATCAGGTACCCTTATTGATGCTGTGTCCCCACCACCACCACCCCGATAATATTCCACTACAGCCAATCCCATTCTTAAAGTACTATGGTAACTATTCAGGGTCCACTTATGAGAGAGAATATGTGGTACTCTGTTCATTGTTTCTGTGATAGATCACTGAGTATGGTAGACTTTAAATGCATCCAAGTTGCTACAAAGTCCATATGTTCATTCTTCTTTATGGCTGAATAATATTCCATTCCATTTTAAAAAATCCAATCTAGTTTTGATGGGCAACATGGTTGGTTCCATGTTTTTGCGATTGTGAATAGTGCTGCCATAAACATGCGTGTGCAGGTATCCTTTTTGTAGAATGATTTAAGTTCCTCCAGGCATATTCCCAGGAGAGGGATTGCTGGTTCATATGGAAGGTCAATTTATAGTTCTTTCAGAAATTGCCACTCTATTTTCCAAAGAAGTTAAACTAGTTTGCATTCCCACCAGCAGTATAGAAGTGTTCCTTTTTCTCCGCATCATTGCCAGCATCTGTTGGTGTTTGTTTTATTAATGATGGCCATTTTTACTGGGGTTAGGTTGTGTCTCAATGTGGTTTTGATAAGTGAGACTGAGCACTTTTTCATGTTTCTGTTGTCTGCTTGTATATCTTCTTTTGAGCAGTGTCTATTCATGTCTTTTGCCGACTTTGTAATGGGACTGTTTGCTTTTTTCCTTTTGGCATGTTTGAGTTCCTGTAAATCCTGGATGTTAGGCCTTTGTCAGATATACAGTTGGCAAATATTTTTTCCCATTTTGTGGGCTGTCTCCTCACTCTCTTTATGATTTCTTTTGCTTTATAAAGCGTTTCAGTTTGATGAGATTCCGCTCTTCTATCTTATCTCTTATGGCATGGGCACTTAGCGTTTTGTTCAGGAATTGGTTGCCATTTCCAATTTTCATAAGGTTATCTCCAACATTTTCTAAGGTTCTTATAATTTGAGGTTTTACATTTAGGTCTTTGATCCATTTGGAGTAGATTTTTGTGTATGGTGATAGGTAGGGGTCCTGTTTCAATCTTTTGCATGTGGTCAGCCAGTTTTCCCAGCACCATTTATTGAATAGGCTCTCCTCTCCCCAGTGGTTGTTGTGGGAGGCTTTGCCAAAGATGAGTTGATTGAGAAATTGAGACTTTGCTTCTGGAATCTTTATCCTGTTCTATTGGTCCATATGCCTGTTCTTGTACCAATATCAGGCTGTTTTGATTATTGTAGCCTTATAGTAAAGTTTGAAATCTGGATACCTTTGAAATCTGTGATACTTCCTGCTTTGTTTCTTTTGCAAAGGATTGTTATGGCTATTCATGTTCGTTTATGTTTCCATACGAATTTCTGTATTGTCATTTCCAGGTCTGAGAAGAATGATGTTGGTAATTTAATAGGTATTGCATTGAATCTGTAGATTGCGTTTGGTAGGATGGATATCTTAACAATGTTGATTCTTACTACCCATGGGCATGGAATATTTTCCCATTTGTTTGTGTCTTCTTGGATTTCTTTTTTTTTTAATTAATCAATATTTTTTATTATGGTTTTGTGGGGTACAGTTAAGGGTTAAGTGTACAATTACGTTTCATTCAGGCACCCTGTTGATAAGAGGTGTTTCCCCATCCCCAGACAGATATTTGCTACTGTTAATCCCATTCTCCTTCCCCCCCATAGTTTCCCAGGACCATCAGTCATTTTTTTATAGTATTACATTGGATGTTCAAGGTCCATTATATGAGTGAGAACATTTGATACTCGGATCTTTGTTTCTGTGAGAGGTCACTCAGTATTATAGACTCTAGTTCCATTCAGGTTGCTGCGAATTTCATGATCTTGTTCTTTTTTATGACTGCGTAGTATTCCATCATGTATATGTACCACGTTTTTTTAATCCAGTCCTCTTTTGATGGGCAGCATAGTTGTTTCCAGGTTCTTGCTATTGTGAACAACGCTGTGATAAACATACGTGTGCAGGTATCTTTTTTATAGAGCGATTTGAGTTTTTCAGGGTATATTCCCAGTAGGGGGATTGCGGGGTCATATGGAAGGTCGATTTTTAGAGCTTTTAGGAATTGCCACACTGCTTTCCACAGAGGTTGCACTAGTTTACACTCCCACCAACAATGTAGAAGTGTTCCCTTTTCACCACACCCTCTCCAGCAGCTGTTATTTTTTGAGTTGTTGATGATTGCCATTCTGACTGGAGTTAGGTGGTATCTCAGTATGGTTTTGATTTGCATCTCCCTGATGACTAGTGAGGTTGAGCATTTCTTCATGTGTTTGTTGGCTGCGCGGATGTCTTCTTTTGTGAAGTGTCTGTTCATATCTTTTGCCCATTTTATAATGGGATTGTTTGTTGTTTTCTTTTCGGTACACTTGAGTTCCTTGTAGATCCAGGATGTTAAGCCTTTGTCAGACATAGAGTTGGAAAATACTTTTTCCCAGTCTGTAGGCTGTCTCCCTGCTCTCTTGATGGTTTCCTTGGCTTTGCAGAAGCTTGTCAGTTTAATAAGGTCCCACTTGTCTGTCTTCTCTCTTATGACCTGTTGGTTTCGGGTTTTGTTCAGGAATTGGATGTCAGTTCCGATTTCCATGAGGGAATGTCCTTCATTTTCTAAGGTTCTTATGGTTTGAGGTTTTACATTTAGGTCTCTGATCCATTTGGAGTTAACATTTGTGCACGGGGATAGATAGGGGTCCTGTTTCAATCTTCTGCATGTGGTCAGCCAGGTTTCCTAGCACCATTTACTGAATAGATTCTCCTCTCCCCAGTGGTAGATGGTGGGGGCTTTGTCGAAGATGAGTTGGTTGAGAAGTTGAGGTTTTGCTTCAGGATCTCAATTCTATTCCATTGATCTATATGCCTGTTCCTGTACCAATACCAAGCTGTTTTGATGATTGTAGCTTTATAGTAAAGTTTGAAGTCTGGTAATGTGATACTACCTGCTTTATTTTTTTGCTGAGGATTGTTCTGGCTATTCTTGGACATTTGTGTTTCCATATGAATTCCTGTGTTGTTTTTTCTAGGTCTGAGAAGAATTTTGCTGGTAATTTAATGGGTATTACATTGAATTTGTAGATTGCCTTAGGTAAGATGTACATCTTCACAATGTTGATTCTTCCAATCCATGAGCATGGGATATTTTTCCACTTGTTTGTGTCATCTTTGATTTCTTTGAGCAGTGTTTTGCAATTTTCATTGTAAAAGTCTTTCACGTCTCTGGTTAGGAAGATGCCAAGGTATTTCATTTTTTTGTGTGGCTATTGTGAATGGAATTGTGTTTTTTATTTGGGTTTCTGTTTGTTTATTATTGGTGTAGAGAAATGTGATTGTCTTTTGTACATTTATTTTGTATCCTGAGACTTTGCCAAAGGCCTTTATCAATGTAAGGAGGCTTTTGACAGATTCTCTTGGGTTTTCAAGGTACACAATCATATCATCTACAAAGAGAGATAACTTGACTTCCTCTTTTCCTATTTGGATATCCCTGATTGCCTCCTCTTCTCTGATTGCTCTAGCCAGGACTTCCAATACTATGTTGAACAGGAGGGGTGAGAGTGGGCATCCTTGTCTAGTTCCAGTTTTCAGGGGAATTGGTTTCAATGTTTGTCCATTTAGGAGTATGCTAGCTGTGGGTTTCTCGTAAATGGCTTTTACTATTTTGAGGTATGTTCCCCGTATGCCTAGATGTTCAAGGGTTTTTATCAAGAAGGGGTGCTGGATTTTAACAAAAGCTTTTTCTGCATCTAACAATATGATCATGTAGTTTTTGTTTTGACATCTGTTGATATATTTAATTACATTTATGGTTTTACGAATGTTGAACCAGCCTTGCATCCCAGGAATGAAGCCTACTTGGTCATGGTGGATGATTTTTGAGATGTATTGCTGAATCCGGTTTGCTAGGATCTTGTTGAGAATTTTATCATCTATATTCATCAAAGATATTGGCCTGTAGTTCTCTTTCTTTGTTGGATCTTTACCTGGCTTGGGTATCAATGTGATGTTGGCTTCGTAAAATGATTTGGGGAGAGTTACATCTTTTTCAATCTCTTGGAATACTTTCAGTAGGATTGGTATCAGCTCCTTCTAAATGTCTTGTAGAATTCTGCTGGGAAGCCATCTGGATCAGAGCTTTTTTTTGTAGGAAGTTTTCTTATTACGTAGTCAATTTCCTTGATTGTTATTGGTCTATTTAGGGTCTCAATTTCTTCTTGTTCCAACTCAGGTAGGTTGTGTGATGTCAGAAAGTCTTCCATTTCCTTAAGGTTTTCAAGTTTGTTTCCATACAAGTGTACATAGTAGTCTCTAATGATCTTTTGTATTTCTTCAGGGTCAGATGTGACTTCATCTTTTGTGTTTCTGATTGCGCTTATTTAGTTTTTTTCTCATTTTTTCTTGGTCAGTCTAGCTAGGGAACCATCAATCTTGTTTATCCTTTTGTAGAAACAGCTTTTCGTTTTATTGATATTTTGTATTTTTTTTTGTCTTCTGTGTCCTGGATTTGGGCTTTTATTTTGGTGATCTGGATTCTTCTGCTGAAATTAGGGTTTTTGTGGTCTTGCTTTTCCAGCTTCTTTAGGTAGCTTGTTAGGTTGTGAATTTCTGTTCCTTCCATTTTCTTCATGTGTGTTTGTAGGGATATAAATTCCCTTCTTACTACAGCTTTCAAGGCATCCCAGAGATTTTGATAATATGTTTCTTCATTTTAATTTGTTTCCAGGTATCTTTTGATCTGTTTTGATTTTGTCATTGACCCAGGAGTTGTTTAGCATCATGCTGTTTAGTGTTCATGTCTTTGTGGGTTTTGGGGAGACCTTGTTGGTATCAATGTTTGTTTTTATTCCACTGTGGTCCGAGAAGGTGCATGGTAGAATTTCGGTCCTTTTAAATTTGCTTATGCTTGATTTATGGCCGAGTATGTGGTCGATCTTAGAATATGTTCCATGTGGTGATGAGTAGAATGTGTATTCTGTGGTCTTTGGATGGAGTGTTCTGTAGGTATCAGTTAAGTCCATTTGGTCCAAAGTCACATTGAGTTTCTGGATCTCCTTGCTGATTTTTTGTCCTGATGATCTGTCTAGGGTTTTGAGTGGGGTATTAAAGTCCCCAGTTATGATGGCGTTAGAGTCAATATCTTTCTTTAGTTTTCCAAGAAGTTGCTTTACGAAAGTTGGCACACCTATGTTGGGTGCATATATGTTTAGGATAGATATTTCTTGTTGATGGATTGAGCTTTTTATCATTATGTAGTGGCCTTCTGTATCTTTTTTGATTTTTAATAGCTTGAAGGGTATTTTGTTTGAAATTAAGATCGCTACTCCTCCTTTCTTTTGTATTCCCTTCGCCTGAAAGTTTGTTTCCCATCCTCTTACTTTGAGTCTGTGGGTGTCCTTTCTAGTGAGGAGAGTCTCTTGAAGGCAATAGATTGTTGCCTGATGATATTTTATCCATTTTGCCATTCTATGTCATTTCAGTGGCGCATTTAGTCCATTCACATTTAGGGTAATAACTGAAATGCAAATGTTGATCCCAGTCATAAGGTTCTTACAGAGTTGTTCCTGTTTGTTTGTTGTCTTTCTTTGGGTTTTGGAATTGGTTCATATGTGTTTTTAATCTTTTGCCTGTACTCTTGTGAAGAATGCTGTTGCTCTTTTTTCTTTTTCTTCTGTGTTCAGTACTTTCTTAAGTGTTTCTTGTAGAGGTGGTCTGGTGGCAGCGTAGGTTCTTAGGGATTGGATATCTGGAAAAGATTTCAATTGTCCCTCACTAATGAAGCTTAGTTTGACTGGGTAGGTTATTCTTGGTTGAAATTGTTTCTCTTTTAGAACTTTGAAGATAGGGTTTCAGGCTCTCCTAGCCTGAAGGGTTTCTGTGGATAAATCTGCTGCTATTCTAATTGGTTTTCCTCGGTAGGCAGTCTGGACTTTTTCTCTTGCTGCCTTTAGGATTTTTTCTTTTCTAGCTACTTTGTTTAAGCGAATTATTATGTGTCTGGGAGTTGCTCTTCTCATTTGTTGTCTTGCAGGGGTTCTCTGAATCTCTTGTGTTTGAATGTTTTCATCATTGATGAAATGAGAGAAGTTTTCTTGAATAATTTCATGAAATGTTTGTTCCAGTGTGGCCTCTGTTTCTCTCTCTGCCTCAGGAAGGCCAATTACTCTTAGGTTCGGTCTCTTGAAGTGATCATTCATCTCCTGCAGGTTTTGTTCTGTCTTTTTGAGCATCTTTTCTATGCTTTTGACAGTTTGAGTTAGTTCTGTGTTTTGGCCTTTGTGCTCTGAGATTCTTTCTTCTGCTTGGCTGATTCTGCTTTCCATGCTTATTAGTCTGTTATTCATTTCCATCACAGTATTCTTTGCTGCTGTCATTTCTGACATCAGCTCCTTCCTATTTTCCTCTTGTCTCTCCTCAATTTTTAAAATTCTCTCCATTAATGTCTTGATGTCTGGGTTTGTTGCATGTAACCAGTCATTCTGGGGGCTCTTCATTGTTTGTGTTCCAGAATCTGTTTTCTCAGTGTCTGATCTCCCAGGGGTCTCTGTGAGACCTATATTCTTCTTTTGGTTTTTCTTCATTTGTGCGGCTTTTCCCCCTCCCTACTTTTTCCTTCCTTCCATGTCACCATCTTCTTTAATTCTGTTATTCAGGGGTAAAGGGATTGGTTTTACTTCTGTTGATTCAATCTCCTATTCTTTATGTATGCCCTCTTACTTTGTTCAATTCTGGAGTTGCACTGTAGGTTGGGGTGGTCCTTTTTGCAGTTTTGAGATTTACTTAAGGGGGGAGCTGTGATTCAAAGTCTATCTGCAGGTCCTGGTATTTGCTGACAGGTGTGTGGATAATGTGGAACCCACTTCCCACTGCCTTGGAATCTGTCCGTGCAGTGGGGCTGTAGGTTTACTCCCTGAAATAAAATGTGGTTAGCGGAGGGGAGAGAATGGAGCAGAAGTGGGTTGAAGAGGGGAGTGGAGGGATAAAGGAGTAAGGGGGGAAACAAACGAGTGTGCCAACAAATAGAGAGAGAGGCTTATGCTGAAACTGATAAAAACAACAGACCACAGCTACAGACCAACCTACTCTCATACAAAAAATAAAAAATAAAAATAAAACATATAGTGATGCTAACGTCCAAGCTAACCAACCACCTTATTAGTGTGCTGTTCCTCTATACTAAGATATGGTTTACAGAGAGAAGAAAAGAGAAGAAAAGGAAGAGGAAAAAAGAAAAAAGAAACAATACATTAGGAGTAGAATTAAGTCATTAAATTAATAGAATCAATGAAGCACACTCTGAGACATTCTGAGTCCAATGTCCTTTCAGGTCTGATGTCTAGTTTTCTTTTCAAGCTGGTAAATTAGTTTGCAGTTAGGGTCAGTTGCCCCTGGTCTGCTGTAAAGGACAGTTCAGATCACCCTCTGTTCACCCCTCTGGTCTATGTCTTTATCAAGCTTGTTTCTCCCATTTCAGTGTTGTTACCTTGAATCGCCAGCAGGTGGTGCTGTCTCAGTTGCTCGCCTCAGAGGGGGTGGGGCCAGACAGGAACAAGATGGCTGCCTGCCTCAGGGAAGACAACAGGAGTCTTATGGCGGGCAGGACTTCTCAGTTGCAGGAGAGGTGGCTGCGATCCCAGCAGATCTTCCCTGAAGGGGCTTGAAGAACTGAAGTGGATTGCCTCTGGCCTGGGTGGTGTGACAGTCATTTGCGCCGCAGTGACTGTCCAGTCTGTTGCGATGCCCCAGTGGTGGCGACGGCCGAGCTCCGCATGAAGAGCAGGCTGTGATGTTGGGGTCCGCAGCCCCCCGGGGTGAGAGTCAGAGACCCACTGCAGTTCTTTGCAGAGGGCTTCAGTCTAGGTTACCGCTTCTCTCTCTTGGATTTCTTTGAGCAGTGTTTTGTAGTTTTCATTGTAAAGGTCTTTCAAGTCTCTGGTTAGGAAGATGAAAAGGTATTTCTTTTTGTGTATGGCTATTATGAATGGGATTGTGCTTTTATTTATTTATCGACCATTTTGTTGTTGGTGTATAAGAATGTGACTATCTTTTGCACATTTATTTTGTACCCTGAGACTTTGCCAAAGTCCATTATCAGTGAAAGCAGGTTTCTGACAGATTATCCTGGAGTATAGAGGTATAGGATCATATTATGAGCAAAGAGCAATAACTTGACTTCCTCTTTTCCTATTTGGATACACCTAATTTCCTTCTCTTGTGTAACTGCTCTAGCAAGGACTTCCAACTCAATTTTAAATAGGAGAGGTGAGAGTGGGCAGCCTTGTCTTATTTCATATTTCAGGGGAAATGCTTCCAGTTTTGGTTCATGTAACCATATGCTGGCTGTCGGTTTATTGTAGATGGCACTTGCTATTTTGAGTTATGTTCCTTCTATGCCTAGGCGTTTGAGGGTTTTTATCAACATGTCATGCTGGACTTTACTGAAAACTTTGTCTGCATTTAATGATATCAATTATGTGGTTCTTGTTTTTTCACCTGTTGATGTATTTGATTACCTTTATGGTGTACTGGATGTTGAACTAGTCTTGCATCCCAGGAATGAAGTTGACTTGGTCACGGTGGATGATTTTTGAGCTGTGTTGTTGGATCTGCTTTGCTTGAATCTTGTTGAGAATGTTTGCATCTATGTTCATCAGGAATATTGGCCTGTGGATCACTTTTTTCATTGACGCTTTACCCAGTTTGGATATCAGTGTGATGTTACCTTCATAAAATGATTTGGGGAGAATTCTGTCTTTCTCAATTGCCTGGAATACCTTAAACAGGATTGATTTCAGCTCCTCCTTGTATGTTTTGTTGATTTCCACTGGAAAGCCATCTGGTCTAGGGCTTTTTTGTAGGTAGCTTTCTTATGATGGAGTCAATTTGCTGGGTTGTTATTGGTCTATTTAGTGTCACAATTTCTTCTTGTTTCAACCTTTGGAGGTTGCATAGTGCCAGAAAGTCTTGCATTTCATTTATGTTATCAAGTTTGTTTCCATTCAGATGTGTATAGTAATCTCTGATAATCTTTTATATTGCTTCAGGGTCAGTTGTGATTTGATCTTTTGCATTTCTGATTGTGTTTATCTGGGATTTTTCTCTTTTTTGAGATCATTCTGGCTAGGGGGTCCATCAATCTTGTTTATTCTTTCAAAGAACCAGCTTTTCCTTTTGTTGATTTTTTTCTATGATATTTTTGTCTTCTGTGACCCATATCGGGGCTTTTACTTTAGGGTTCTGGATTCTTTTGCTAAAGTTAGGGTTTTGGTGATCTTGTCTTTCCAGATCCCTTAGGTGATTTGTTAGGCTGTTGCTTGTGTCCTTCCATTTTATTGATGTGTGTTTGTAGAGATATACATTCCTCTCCTAGAACTGTTTTCATAGCATTCCAGAGGTTTTGTTAAGATGATTGTTCATTTTTGTTTGTTCCCAAGAATCTTTTAATTTCTGTTTTTATTTATGTGTTTACCCACTAGTCATTCAGAATCATGCTGTTTAGTGTCCATGTCTTTGTGGGCTGTGGGGGGATTTTGTTGGTGTTGATATTTATTTTTATTCCACTGTGGTCTGAGTAGGTGCACAGCAGTATTTTGATCTTATGAAATGTGTTTATGCTTGATTTATGGCCAAGGATGTGATCAATATTGGAGTACATTCCATTTTGTGATATGTAGGATGTATATTCTGTGGTTGTTAGGTGGAGTGTTCTGTAGGTATCTATTAAGTTCATTTTGTCAAATGTCAAGTTGAGGTTTCGGATCTCTTTGTTGATGTTTTGCCACAATGATCTATCTAGGGTAGTTAGTGGGGTATTTAAGTCCCCAGCTATAATAATGTTAGAGTCAATCTCTTTTTTTAGTTTACTTAGTAGTTGCTTTATAAACACAGATGCCCTGTGTTGGGTGCATATATGTTTAGGATGCATATTTCTTGTTGATGGATTGAATCTTTTATCATTATGTAGTGTCCTTCTGCATTTTTAAGAATTTTTCATAGCTTAAGTGTTGTTTTGTCTGATATTGAGATCACAACTCCTGCCTGTTTTGTGATCCATTCACCTGGGAATTCATTTTTCATCCTCTAACTCTGAGTCTGTGTGTGACCCCTATGGTGAGATGAGTTTCCTGGATGTAGCAAATTATTGAGCCCTGATTTTTTATCCATTTGCCATTCTGTTTATTTTCAGTGGTGTATTTTGTCAATTAATGTTCAGGCTGATTATTGAAATATGAGTGTTTATCCCTGTCATGAGGTTATTTAAAAGTTTTTAAATGTTTTATTTATTTGTTTTCTTTTAACTTTCAGGTTGATATAGGTGTGTGTTTTCAAGTTTGCTGTTGATATGTATTCTCTGTTGACTGTGTTCTCCTGTTCTCTTGAGAAGTATATGCCCATTCTTTTTTTTTTCTTTCTTTCTTCTGTGATTAATAGCTTTTTAAGCATCTCCTGTAGAGCTGGCCTGAAAGCTGCATAATCTCTTAGGGATTGGATGTCTGGGAAGGATTTTAATTCTCCATCACTGATGAAGCTGAGCTTGGCTGAGTAGGAGATTCTTGGTTTAAATTGCTTCTCTCTGAGGACTTTGAATAATGGACTCCATTCTCTTCTAGCTAGTAAGCTTGCAGTATTTCTGCCAATAGGTCTACTTCTATTCTGAGTTGTTTTCCCTGGTAGGCAGTCTGACCTTTCCTTCTTGCTGCCTTTAGGATTTTTTATCATGTACCTACTTTGTGTAGGTGAATTACTATGTGTCTAGGGGTTGTTCTTCTCATTTGATGTCTTGCAGGGGTTCTCTGTATCTTATGTGTATGGATGGTCCCATCTCTGGTGAGGTGGGGAATGTTTTCTTAGGTAACCTCATGGAATACTTGCTCCAAGGTGTTCTTCCTTTCCCTTTCTTCTGGGGTACCAATCAGGCATAGATTCGGACTCTTAATATTATCACACATCTCTTGGAGGCTTTGTTCATTCTTTCTCAGTTTTCTTTCTATGATTTTTACAGATTGAGTTAATTCCATGTTTTGGTCTTCAAGTTCTGAGATTTTTCATCTGTTTCATTAACTCTACTCTTCATACTTGTCATCTTATTATATATTTCCTGGGTGAAATTTTTTCACCTTTAAATTTTTTATTTTAAAATTGTGGGGTACAATTCAGGGTTAGGTATACAAATAATCATTGTGTAGGTATCCTTGTTGATGAGGTATGCCCCCTTTCCCAGGCAGATTTCCACTAATGTCATTCCCACCTCCCTGTTCCCCCACACTCCCGCAGTTTCACACTACTGTCAATTCCTTTCTTACAGTATTACAATAGTTGCTCAAGGTCCACTTATGAGTGAGAACATGTGATACTCAGTTCTTTGTTTCTGTGAAAGATCACCCAACAACATAGAGTGTATTATAGACTCTAAGCATTTCTTAGAGGTTGCTGTGAAGTTCAAGATTTTGTTCTTCTTTATGGCTGCACAATATACCATTGTGTATATGTATCACATTTTTAAAATCCAGTCCTTTTTTGGTGGGCAGCATGGTTGGTTCCATGTTCTTGCTATTGTGAACAATGCTGTGATAAACATGCATGTGTAGGTGTCTTTCTTATAGTGTGATTTGAGTTCGTCTGGGTATATTCCCAGAGGGGGATTGTGGGGTCCTATGGAAGTTCAATTTTTAGAATTTTTGGGAACTGCCACACAGTTTTCCACAGAGGCTGTTCTAGTTTACACTGCCAACAACAGTGTAGAAGTGTTCCCTTTTCGCCATGTCCTCTCCAGCATCTGTTATTTTTTGAATTATTGATGATGGCCATTCTGACTGGAGTTAGGTGGTATCTCAGTGTAGTTTTAATTTGCATTTCTTTGATAACTAGTGAGGCTGAACATTTTTTCATGTATCTGTTGGATGCTCATATGTCTTCTCTTTAGAACTGTCTATTCGCGTCTTTTTCCCACTTTGTAATGGGGCTGTTTGTTTTTTTTCTTTTCAGTACTTTTGAGTTTCTTGTAGATCCTAGATGTTAGGCCTTTGCTAGACATAGAGTTGAAAAATATTTTTTCCCAATCTGTGGGCTGTCTCCCTGCTCTCTTGATGGTTTCTTTTACTTTGCAGAAGCTTGTCGGCTTGATTAGGTCCCACTTGTCTATGTTATCTCTTATGGCATTGGCACTTGGGGTTTTGATCAGGAATTGGTTGCCAGTTCCAATTTCCATAAAAGTGTCTCCTGTATTTTCTAAGGTTCTTATAGTTTGAGGTTTTATGTTTAGGTCTCTGATCCATTTAGAGTTGATTTTTGTGTATGGGGGTAGGTAGGGGTCCTGTTTCAATCTTCTGCAGGTGGTCAGCCAGTTTTCCCAGCACCATTTACTGAATAGGTTCTCCTCTCCCCAGTGGTTGGTGGTAGAGGCTTTGTCAAAGATGAGTTGGTTGAGAAATTGAGGTTTTGCTTCTGGAATCTCTATCCTGTTCCATTGGTCTATACACCTGTTCTTGTACCAATATCAAGCTGTTTTGATCACCATAGCTTTATAATAAAGTTTAAAGTCTGGAAGTGTGATACCTCCTGCTTTGAATTTTTTGCTGAGGAATGTTTTGGCTACTTGTAGTCGTTTATGCTTCCATATGAATTCCTGTATTGTTGTTTCTAGGTCTGAGAAGAATGTTGCTGGTAATTTGATGGAGATTGGGTTAAATCTTTAGATTGCCTTAGGTAGAATGGACATCTTAACAATGTTGATTCCGCCAATCCATGAGCATGAAATATTTTTCCACGTGTTTGTGTCATCTTTGATTTCTTTGAGCAGTGTTTTGTAGTTTTCATTGTAAATACCTTTCAGGTCTCTGGTTAGGAAGATGCCAAGGAATTCTTTTTGACTTTTTTTTTTACTTTTTCTTATGACTATGTCATAAGAAAACTACCTACAAAAAAAAAAGGCCCGAATGGATGGCATTCCAGCAGGATGAAATTTTTATGTCCCAAATCTCTGTTATAAGTTCTTTCAGTGTTGCATCTTGTCTTTCTTGTGTCGTATCCATTCTTTCCATCCGTACCTTGATCTCTGTTGTCTTCTGGGGCCAGTTGTTGGTGATTTCTATTATTTGGTCTCTGAGATCTGATTTTTCAGGTGTTTTCTCTTTGTTACCCTGGAAATTACCTGTGTTTGTCCATTGATTTTTATTCCTCATTTGTGTCAGCTCTCTTTAGTTCCTTTATTCAGTGACAGTGGGAAAGGCTTTTACTTCTGATGTGTGCTCAGCTTTCTATTCTTACCTGATCAGAACTCTGAATTTGTTCTTTGTGGTTTTTAGAGTTGAATAAAGTGGAGGATGGAGAACTAGGATTCAGAAACTACTTGCAAACCACAGTCTTCTCTGATTGTGGTATGGGCTCCCTGAGAACTCCTTCCCACCACCACTCTACATGTTGATGCAATGTGTGTATGTATGTACCCACTAAGTCCCAGATACAGTAACAGCAACAAGGAGAACAGAAAAGTAGAATGAAATGGGGCAGACAAAAATAGCAAATAAGTAAAAAAAAAAACCAAAGTGTGGAAAAAAACAGAAACCCAGGCAAAATACATATAAATGCACAGGCACACACAGACACACACACACACACACACACACACACACACGTGCACAAAAGGCAAAACTAACAGAAAAAAAGCAAAACAAATAACAGGAAAACCAAATACACACACACACACACACACACACACACACACACACACACACAATACAAAATGCAAGGAGAAGAAAAAAGTGAAGAGAAAAAGGAATTCAATTTGTATCCTCACACATACATGCACACAAACATTAAACTAAAAAAAGATCAAACAACAAAACAAAAAAATTGAAAGATGAACACTCAATCATTCATGCACACACATAAACAGAAAACAAAAAATGAAAGAAAAAAAGAATAAATAAGAAAAGAAAAACCTGGAGGGAATGCAGATCGAACCCTCACATACACATTCATGCACAAAGGAAAAAGAAAAAGAAAAAAATTAAACAAACAAACCAAAAAACAACCTGCCCTCTTGTGGCAGGTTCTATAATTGTTACTCTCAGCTACTCACAGGTAAGCCCCTCTGTTGTCTCCTGTGGAGCTGTGACTTTATTCATTATCTCCCCAGCATCTGACTGTGGAAGGAGGAGGGGTTGGTGGTTGTAGGTGGAGTTTCAGTCCTCCCCTCCCACTCTCTTATGGTCACGGGGATCCCCTCCTGACCAGTGGGGAGGTGCGGGATTGTCTATTCCCCAGCCAGGCTTATCCTGGAGTAGAGTCCTTCTATTGTGACTGATGTCCAGGCTCCACCTGGGTTCATCCCTCTGAGTTGTGTCCAAGTTGTGTGGGTCTGGGTGTTTGGGTCAGCTCTGGACTCACCATTGATCTCTTCAGGGGTATTCTTCATTCTTTTCTGGTCACACCCTTTGTCCCATGGCTGAATCAAGGTAGTGGGTGGAGCAACTGAGACTTAGCACTTATCCTGTCCCTCAGGAGCTTACGCTTTTGGGATATTCCCTCTGGGTCATGAGAAACCCCTGACTAGTTAATCTGCTGATTACAGAGATTGGGTCTGTCACTCCGTGGTGAGTGAGTCAGACTACTTTCCTGCCCAGTTTTCAAGACAATTGCAGGGTGCCTCTTTCATCTTCTCCAGTGGGGATCTGCCTCTGTACTCCCTCATTGTGCTCCCTCCACAGCCCTTGCTGCCAGTGTCCAGCCAGGTGCTGCTGTGGTGAGACAAAGCCTGGAGCCAACAGTCACTCCTGGCAGCTTCTTCTCGATAAATGCTTTGCTGACTTTAAAAAATAGCACTCGGCTTCTGAACCCCAGGAAATGCTAGGGTCCAAGCAGAGCAGATGCAGCACCAGCCACTTCACCAGGAGAACCCTGGTTACTTGCTCTCAAATCCTCACTGAGTCAACCACTCACACGCCTACTTACTCACAGACAGGTATGCAACATTTTCCATATACTCACTCACACTGGGACTTGCATAGTCTGGCTGGCTCTGCTGCCATCTTCCTCCCTTCCCTACACAAGAAACTTTAAAAATGTCAAGGTGTAGGCATTATCTCTTGAGATTCTGACTTAAAATCTCCACTGATGATTTCAATGTGCAGCCATGGTAGAGAACCACAGGCTTAGGCAAACTCTCTGGCAATCTCAATGTATATTGCTCTAATTTCCTCAATTTTGCTGTTGTTACCACATTTGCTCAGTGGTCCTTAGACCACTCCCAAACTATATACTTCTAAAGCATTTTCAACCCATGGGTTCATTATTTTAACACTGATTAACTTTTAAAACTGTTTACTCATCACCCAAACCAGGCTTAGATCCATTTTTAAGTCTCTTATTTCTTGGTACTTAGTTAATTGATGTTAAACTTATTTGTACAGTTGAATTTAAACAACATGGGATTTAGGACATTGACCCCCCCCAACTCCATGCAGTTGAAAATCCACGTATAAATTCTTGCTCCACAAAAACTGAATTACTAATAACTTGCTGTTGTCCAGAAGCCTTACAGATAACATATGTGGTTAATTGAAACATATTTTGTATGCTATATGTATTATATTTTGTATTCTTACAATATATTCAGCTAGTAAAAAGAAAATTGTATTAAGAAAGTTATAAAGCACATAAAAAGCACAATCTCATTCATAATAGCAACATAAAAAAAAATACGTCCTCATCTTACTAACTAGAGAAGTGAAAGACCTTTACAATGAAAACTATAAAACACTACTCAAAGAAATCCAAGAAGATGCAAACAAATGGAAAAATATTCCATGTTCATGGATAGGAGGAACCAACATTGTTAAGATGTCCATCTACCAAAGTCAATCTACAGATTAAATGCAATACCTATTAAATTGCCAACATCATTTTCAGACCTGGAAAAGACAATACAGAGATTCATATGGAAACATAAATGAACATGAATAGTAAGAGCAATCCTTAGCAAAAGAAAGAAAGCAGGAGGTATCAAACTTCCAGGTTTCAAACTTTACTATAAGGCTACAATAATCAAAACAACCTGGTATCGGTATAAGAGCAGGCATCAGACAGGATGGAACAGGATAGAGATTCTGGAAGCCTCAATTTCTCAACCAACTCATCTTTGCCAAAGGCTCTCACAACAACCACTGGGGAGAGGAGAACCTATTCAGTAAACGGTGCTGGGAAAACTGGTTGATCACATGCAAAAGATTGAAACAGGACCCCTACCTACCATCATACACAAAAATCAACTCTAAATGAATCAAAGACCTAAATGTAAAACCTCAAACTATAAGAACCTTAGAAAATGCAGGAGACACCCTTATGGAAATTGGAAATGGCAATCAATTCCTGATCAAAACCCTAAGTGCCCACGGCATAAGAGATAAGATAGACAAGTGGGACCTCATCAAACTGAAAAGCTTATGTAAAGAAAAAAAAACATCAAGAGAGTGGGGATAGAGCCCACAGAGTGGGAAAAAAATATTTGCCAACCGTACATATTACAAAGGTGTAACATCCAGGATCTACATGGAACTCAAACGTGCCCAAAGGGGGAAAAAACAACAAACAGCCCCATTACAAAGAAGGCAAAAGACATGAATAGACACTTCTCAAAAGAAGATATACAGGCAGCCAACAGACACATGAAAAAGTGCTCAGCCACACTAACCATCAGGGAAATGCAAATCAAAACTAAATTGCAATACCTCCTGACCGCAGTTAGAATGGTCATCATTAATAAAACAAAGAACCACAGATGCTGATGAGGATGCGGAGAGAAGGGAATGTTTCTGCACTGCTGGTGGGAATTCAAACTAACGCAACCTCTTTGGAAAACAGTGTGGAGATTTCTGAAAGAACTAGAAATTGACCTTCCATATGACCCAGCAATTCCTCTATTGGGAATATACCTGGAGGAACTCAAATCATTCTACAAAATAGATACCTGCACATGCATGTTTATTACAGCACTATTCACAATAGCAAAAACATGGAACCAACTATGCTGCCCATTGACTGGATTGGATAAAATATATGGTATATATACACAATGGAATATTGTGCAGCCATAAGGAAAGACAAGCATATAGACTTTGCAGCAACTTGGATGGAGTTAGAGTCTATAATACTCAGTGATCAATCATAGAAACAAAGGACAGAGCATATATTCTCACTCACAAGTAGACTCTGAGCAATGACCATAATACTTTAAGAAAGGGATTGGCAGTAGTGGGATTCTGCTGGAGTGGAAATGTGGACACAACATCTGATCTCAAACCAGGCAAAGCGGGGACAAAAGAGAGGCCCAAACTTTACCTGTATGATATCCACTTATATACCTAATCCTAAGTTATACCTTACATCTTTAAAATAAATTATAAAATAAAATAAAATAAGTAAAAAATAAAGTTTCCTGTGTGAGTCTAATGGACTGCCAGAGTGGAAAACTACTGGACTAGGCCAAGAAAAACTGGATATGAGCAAGAGAGAAGGGACCAAAGGATGAATGCCCACATGGATGTTTGGTCCAGTTAAGTTACTTGGTGAGCTCTGGAGGTTATGGGGAACCAAACACATGGATGTGGAAAGTAGTTATAATAAAGCCTAAGATATCAGATCTGGAAGGGCTATTAGTGATTCTCAAATCTAAATCTAAATCCTGCTCCCTACCACACCCCTTTACTCAGTATGGATGTCCAGAGAAGGAAAAAGACTTGCAGGAGATCACAGTGAGTCATTGGCACAACCCAGGTCTTCTGACTTTTAATTAGTGCCCTTTACCATACCCCATTACCTTCCTGCTTCATAGTCTAAAACTAGGTTTAAGAGGCAGGCAGTTCTTAAATGGCCTATTAATGCATTCAGGCCTTTTTCCAACTCTCTTTCCAAACCTGCCTGAGGGTTTCAAATCTTTATCTTAAATAGTGCTCTTTCGAAGCTACATTACATAATCAGTTCAGCAATAAACCTTTCAAGTTATACCACTTTTAGTCAAAGCAAATCTTTTGGCCTTGTGTTCCTGCCAAGACTCATGACTCCTGCCTGTCTCATTCGATGAACATAATAATAAATCTCCTTTGCTGAATGCCAACAGCAGGCTGGGCACTGTAAGTCACTTGGGGCTCGGGAGCTGGTGAAAAAGTTGCAGCTTGAGCCCAGTGTCATCCTTTTCTAATCCTGACCTTTCACCTTTCTCAAGATTATAAACACCCTCCACTCACACCTAATCATCCCCACAAAGTCTGCAATTGCCATGTTTGCAGAAAATTTGTTCCAACTGTTTTATTTGCTAGCTGAAATTCTCTCCTTGCTTGCTCAACTTTTTTTCTTTCCTGCTTTCCCAGTACATTAGTAAGTTGGGCTGTGTTATGTGTACGTGTTGGTGCCTATTTTGCGTTTAATTGAATTTCTTGGTGAACTGGACAAAGTCTTCCTGTTTGTGTTGTGACAACTTCCCTCATTAACCATGTCTATGCTTGCCCTTTCCCAGGCTAGATTACTGCTTCCCAGTTCACAACTATCTTTACCAATTCAGTTTACAATTTTCTCTGCTATCCCATGAGTTGAGCCTGAACATACAAAGTGTGTCTGCTTGTCATGATCTCATTTTTTTCACCCTAAAAGCAGAATCTGTATTTCATATAGCAGGTGAAGCATTATAGCCAGTCCTGGGTTCTCCCATGACCCAGCAATAGTGCTTTAAGTTAGGACAGGAGATGAATGAAACTGTAGATTTTACTCTTCCACTACCTTAACTCTAATGGATTCAGATCATATCCATCAATATTTTCCCTGGTTTTACCCTGGTTTCTTTTGTTGGGTTATGTGTTCCCACGTACCCAATGACATTTCAGAAAAATCAGCTCTGACAGTTGAGAGTGTCCTGAGCACACTACACACAAGCACACTTCAGAGAAAAGTTATTAATGATTGATTGCCCAGAGCTTTCCTTCCTGAAGGAAACAGAGATGGAGACATAGAAGGAGAAACTGGACATGGTTATCAGACCCTATTGGAAGGAGGACAGGACAGTTTTCATGTTACAACAGGATGCAAGGGATTCCCTTTCCCACTGCTGGAAACCTTCTCCCTCACCTTTTTGTGCAACGACAGACCTGAGAAGACAGCAGCATTTTGCAATTCTCTGGCAGTGGACCATGATCTGTAAGAATTCTCCAAATGTCCTTTTGCCTCAATCACAGCTGCTGCCATCACTTTGCTACTGTAATAGTAAAAATCTTTATCTGGCCTGGAAGAAAGTCAATTTCTTCTTCTGCTATAGTGGCTAGGAGGATGGCTTTAGCTTGTGTTCCAAGTTGAAAATGTATGTGACTAGATAGAAACCTCCAAAGTGAACTGAGGATTGTGGATGCAGAGGGAAAGGCTGTTAGGCCAGGGATGGTGGCCTTATACAATCTAACCCTAGGCATGCTAAGAAGCTACTCAGGAGGGGCCCCTCCCTGCAGGCACCATAAGCACCCATATAGTAGCTCTCTTTTCACAGTCATATCCTCTTGGGATCCAAGACACCTTTATCCACCCAAAGTTACTGGCAGAGAAGGTTGTGAGGTTGATGCCAAATGATAGTTGGGTTGGAGGTCAAGTAGAGAGAACCTTAATTAGCCCTGGTCTGACTTAACTTGCTACTGACTGATTTACTGTGTGACTTTGTACAAATTGCTTTGTCTCTCTGGGCCTCAGTTTCCTGTAGAAACAAAGGAATTGCAGTAAATCAGTGCTTTCTAATTATTTAGGCAGTGATTACTTTAAAAGAAAACGTAACATTAAGTAAGACCAGGCGTGGAAGCTCACACATGTAATCCCAGCACTTTGGGATGCCAGGGTGGGAGGATTGCTTGAAGCCAAGAGTTCAAGACCAGACTAGGCAGCATAGTGATACCTTGTCTCTAAAAAAAATAGCTGGGCCTGGTGGCATGTGCCTGTAGTCCCAGATACTTGGGAGGATGAGGCAAAAGAATCACCTGTGCCCAGGACGTCAAGTCTGCGGTAAGCTGTGATTGTGCTACTGCACTCCAACCTGGGCAACAGAGTAAAGCTCTGACTAAAAAAAACAGACAGTAGTAGTTAAGGGGAAGGAATTCTACTCTGGAGCCCTACCTATTTTTTTATACTCACCTTCACAATCCCATGGTAGCCCTAAAGCATCTTGAGGGAATACAATTTGAAAACTTCCAATCTAAATAACCTTGAGGTTTCTACCACCTAAATAAGATATTCTTATAGTCAACAGAGGCAAGAAAAATGGGGTACTTTGGAATAGGAAAAAGGAAAGAGACCCAGGCTAAGGGTGGCTAAGACCACTTTTCTCAGTCCTTCATAGGAAAAAAGGAGCATTGGTGGTTGTCAGGAGGATAATGAGGTCAATAATGTGGTCCCTCTTCCCAAACCCCTACCTCTAGTGTAAGAATGAGAGAGACATGTTAGTGGGTATGAACTCTAACTGTAAATGGTGTAGCCAGTGACAGGAACCAAGGTTTCTTGAGTCCTCATCTAATTCCAGACCTGACTTGCTGTGCAACTTTTGTCAAGTAAATCTTTCTCCTTCTCTGGACTTGTTTCTGTATTTCCGACACTAGAAGGGCAAAACCAAACTTCATGGGAAGTTTCAGGCAACTTAATTGAAAATGTTGGCTGTTAAAGCAGGAAGTCTTTCCTATGTTTTTGCTTTCTGCTCCATGTTTGAACCCCTCAGCATCTTGCTTCCCTAAAATAGCCCTGTGAGGTGTCACCAATGATCGTTTTTCTGGGCCTTTTCAGAGTTCTTATGGATAATATATATCTCCCTGCAATCTGGGAGACAGGCCCTAGACTTTGATTATGAAAGACATGAAGTAGAAAGCAAGCTGAAATGATATAAAGGGCATACTTCCGCAATGGTGGGACAGAGCCCTTAAAATGAGATTATGGCTAGAAAGAACCTCAGATAAACAGCTTGAGCACTGCTGAAAGGCCCCTGTGATATGGACTGGCCATTTTAAGGCACCTGAACCAACATAGAAAAATCAAAGCAGGTTCTTCTTCATCCTAACTTGTGTCTAGAGCTCAGACGGACAGTAACAGTCATGCTTCCTACAGATTTCCCTTGCAATTTGGTCTCACAAGAAAACAGCACATGCAATTTAGGATAATTCAAAAAGAGTTTAATAAAGAGACTATTTGTAAAGTTGTGAATGAGGGATAGAGGAATCATAAGGCATAGTGTAACACTCACATTGAAGCTTTAAACTTAATGGAATGGAAGGAGGCAGTTACTGAAATTTGGAAAGCAAGAGTCCTGTGGAGAGGGCTAGCTTGAGATCTTCTGATGAGAGGAGCAGGCAGCTCAAGGTGACATCACAGGGAAGGAGCTGGGAAAATAAAAACCCTGTCTCTGCTTTCCTCCCTTTCTCCTGTCTCCTCTTGAGCAAACCTCACTGTAAGTCAGAGGGTACTGGAACTTGTTGAGGTACATACAAGTCAGCCTCCTGAGCCAGAGAGCAAGTTGGAGGAGAATGAAGAGTAGATCTGCAAAGGTAAAATAAAGCTGGCCATTCCTGTTTGACTGATGAATGTAGCTGCTCATACCACTCTTCCCCTACAACAAAGTATATCTTAGTTGTCTAATTATCTCTATTCTGACATATAATCAGATCCAAATCCCCAGACTCTAGCTCTAGCATCCAACCTAAAATAATCTACACTTAGAAACTTCTAGGATTAGAAATTTCCAGGCAACTTTGACTCCAGAACTCCCCTGCTCCATAATCTTTTTAGAAATCTTTGTTCTGAGAGTCCAAATGGCACTGAAATACTCTTTTCTCATCAAGTTATTTGAAGTATTGGCAGTATAGATGAGCTGCTTCAACTTCAGGACAGATTTTGGGTTTCCTTCTTCACCGTACACCATACAGGCAAGTTGTTGTCACTCTATAAACAATAATGAAGATGAGTGTCATAAAACAAAAGCCAACATTCCTCACTGATCAGACCAGCAAGGCATGGTGGGAGATAGTTGGAAGATTAGGGAACCAGAAAGGACCCCAAGGGAGAAGTACATGCTGATCTGGCTAAATGGAATGACCTCTCCCCAGTACTAGGTGAGATAGGAAAATGATCAGAGACATCATCTAAAGCCTAGTCTTGACCTCCTTGGTGGTTCACCAGAGTCAGAGATTTATAGTCTCAATCCCTCATGCAGAGTGTATTCACCCAAATGTGTCCACTTTACCCATGACAGGCAGGTGCCATAGAAGCGATAGCACTGAATTCTAGATTTTAATATCTGTTCAGTATTTGTCGTGGACCACTCTTTGCTCTCTGTCTCTTAATTTGCTTGTCTAAAAGTAATAATAGGACCTAAGGACTCCGTGAGACCATGGATGAAAAACTAGCAGTTTATGCACTGGAAAATCTGGGTCCAGGGTGCCTCGATAGTGACTATATATGAGCGAGTGAGAGATATAATGTGTATTTGTGAGAAACTTTCAGCATGTCAGTGTGTTTAACTTAGTATGCGTGATTGAGAAAGTAAAGACAAGAGTAATGAGAATTGTGAAAGGATGTGTGTGAAAATGAATAGGTAAAAAATAAATCTGTGTGGGTATTTGTGTAAGAGCTGACATGTTTATGAACACATGTCAAAGAATGTGAGAGAGGAAATATAAGCATTTGTCGGTTTGTGAGATTCTGAGAGTTTGTGAGAGTGAATGTGGGTGATAGTGTGTGTACATATATAAATGTAAATATGTAGATTGAATCATTTGAAATTGTCATTTTATAGGCTAACAAAAGTTTAACATTGGCTGTTTCATTTGGTTTAGGATACTGTGTAAGCATGGGAATGCATGTATACTTGAGAACATATGAGTGAAATGTGTGTGAACAATCCAAGATAAATATATACGTGAATGAATGAATATACATGTTCAAACATATGTGTATTTTTGTGAAATGTGTAAGTTTTTGGTAGAGTATGAGTGGATATGACTACAAGAGCATGCGGACGAATGTAAGCACTTAGAAGAAAGAATGAGATTGAGTATATCAGTGCATGTGAATGTGAGTTCAAATGTGTGTTTGTGTGTGTGTGTGTGTGTGTGTGTGTGTGTGTGAGAGAGAGAGAGAGAGAGAGAGAGAGAGAGAGAGAGAGAGAGAGAGAGAGAGAGAGAGAGAGAGGGAGGGAGAGAAATTGAACACAAAGAATATTTCTAGTTTTTGGATTCTGTGTTAGTGAATAGATGTCCTCACCTCAACTCATAACTCCCCCCCCCAAAAAAAAGCTTTCCAAACTGAAATTTTCCACTCAGGCTTTCCACCCCCAAAGGAAGCCTTATTTATTTATTTTTCTTGTTGCTTTGAGCTTCGCGCCTAGCCATTCTGGGCCAAGAAGAGGAGTAAGTGCCTAGTTCTACTCAGAGAATAATTGGGAACATTTTGCTACACACAGAAAACTGGAAAATGACTGGTGTGTGGGACTGAAACTTAGTGAGGGTTGTAGCCGGCAAGACAAAGGGCCCCTTAGCTACTTTATTTGTTCTCTTTACAAGTAGCCCTAAGTGACTGAAATATCGCTTGCCACCACAAGCAGTATGAAATTTCACCACCAGTTGGAGTTATGCAACCATCTCCATGGCAACCAAAGCCCATAAACATGCAGTATCACTGATGGCTGGTTACATAGCAGTGGTTTTAGCGCCTCAACCATCCCTCCCCTTCAACCTTTTCTAAGTTGTTTTTCTCTTTTTATCCCTCTCCTCCTATTTTTCTTCCCTGGCAGAAGCAAGAAAATTAATTGTTGAATGAAATTAGTGGAAAGTGAAACTCCTTAAGCAATGGGTGCACATGAGTCAAGTCCTCTGAGGATCAGTGTAGATATTCAGCTCGCCTGCAGGATAGCTCACATCAGGGAAATTGCTGCCTCCCACCACTATACCACAGTCCACAGACACACATACTCTGTAGTGGCCACTGTTGAAAGTAAACAGATAGGTTGAAGGGAAAGCAGGCAGAGAGCTTGAGGGAAACCCTGAAAACTCAGTCTGCCATGGGTTTTGTCCTTTAAGTATTACCAGGCAGAGCATGGTGGAGATGATGATAGTAGATGTTTTAGAGTTGAGAGAATAAGGTTTGGGAAATTGGGAATAAAATCTTTCTTAGACCATATCTCTACTTTTTCCAGAGCTTGAGGCTAGACCGTATCCCCATTCTGGTCAAGTGGCAGGTTCTGAGATCAAAGGTGCAACACCAGGCATCAGAACTTGTGGATTTTAAGTCCTGGATCTATCTCTTAGTAGCTGTGTGATTGCAAATAACAGAATCTTGGGGTTTCTGGATACCAGAAAAGGTATGTTCCAATCCCTTACACAAACACTTACATTAATGGGAAGATTTTGTCCACGAACTGCTCTGAGAGAATTATTCTTAGTGCTGAGTGGAACTTTTGCTTTCTTTGGTGCCAATCCACAGTTATTTTCTCTGTTCCTGGGGTTTCCCAGACTGCAACTGTTTTCTTTACCCTATGAGAAGCCCTTCAGATATCTTCTAGATGCCACGTCTTCATTCATCTTCTCCTCTATCAGTCAAATAATCCTCATTTCCTTCAACTGTTCCTCATGGGTCTTGGGGAGCTCACTCTCCTCTGTACATGTTTCTGATTTGCTGTGTCTTCATTAAGGTGTGGAACGCAGAGCTTGACATGATATTCTAGGTGATCTCTGACCAATTACCCATGTGGTAAAATCCAGGAATTGGGATTGTGGTTGAGGGTAGGAAGAGGTATAAAGTATAAGAGGAGGGAGGGGGCTCGGAAATGTGTTACTTTCCTAGGTTCAGTCTCCCTGCCCTGGAAAACTGGGTACTAAATGCCTTGTATCACCACTCTAAATTTAACTTGCAGTCCCAGCCTCAGAGCATCTGCTTCACCACAATTCTATGCTATGACCATCATTGCTTCGCCTCTAGCATAACTGGCACCTGAGTATGAGATATGCATAAGTAACTTAATGGCAACTCCCATTGTTCCTGTCTTGATCCCCCAAGACCCAAACATTTTCTGCTGACAGCCAGAGATGTCCCTTTGCCCTGGTTGTTGCAAAGCAAGCCCATAGATTTCTCTAGATTCCTATCTGAGTTTCTTTGTAGCTTGTGCTCTATGTTTAGTTTGAAGCTGTCTTTCTACCTGGAACAATGTCAGAGTCGGTGGATAGTGTCGAAGTGTCAAGAATATTGAAGGAGAGGAAAAAGAAGTAAACTATGAGTTTTGTCCACTCTTATAACAGTGGTATTTCTAAAATCTCCATATGAAGGGGTCTTAGAAAAGACAAGAGGTGGAGCTAAGAGATTTATCTTTAAGCTACATTCACCTGGGCAAGTACATTGAACTTATACATAGTATATGTGTACATGGGGGGAGGGGGTCTGAAGACTGATAAAGATTATGGGGGAAGCTAAAGGCCTCCCTAAATCTACCACACCTTTGGCTTAGATTCCTTTCTGTCCAGAGCTCTGGGTATATGTATGCACACATTTGTGCTGCTGAGAAAAAAAAAAAAGAAAGAATAGGCTTCATTCAAATCTCAGTTATCTTTCTTACAAAATGGAAATAATGCTCCCTGCCCATCCCAGGCTTCTGGAGAAGATAAAAATAGATAAAGTATGAAAAAGCGTTCAGTCAACTGTAAAATTGTATATACATGCAAATAATTAACAGAATAATCACCAATTCAGATTCACACCCTCCCAAAGAAAGGGATAAAATCAGGTATAAAGGAACTTGAGGTCTATTGCAGAAGTTCTTGAAAGGGCCCTATCTTCAGGGACACAGAAGAGGGAGTTGAAAAAAGAAGACACTGGCATCTCTGGCAACTGTGTCCAGTTGTCAAAGTTTCATGGTGGAAGGGATAATAAGAGGCTGTGAGGAAACTTGAGCTGGGCTGGTGTCACCAACACTGGAAACAAACTGGACAAACTGGAAAGTCTGGAACTGTGGATAAACTGGAAAGTCTGAGCAAGAAATTGAGAATGTTCATGAAAATATCAGGGGCAATTAGCTCCAAAAGGATTAAAGTTGGGCCAGTCAAAGGTTGATGAATGAGAAAACGATCATTCCTTTAGGTAACTAAACTGTGTGCCAGACATGATGTTAAATGATTTAATATATATTTATCTTACATCATCACAACCTACTGGTCACTCCTTGCATGTCAAGATAGTTATTATTATCCTATTATGGAGAGAAATGACTTGCTCAAGTTCACATGGCTATAAATGACAGAGATAAGATTCAGTTCCAAGAGTGTCTGCCTCTAAAGGGGACTGCCTTCTGCATTTTGAAGCAGTAAGCTTCACTTGAGTTTAAGCAATCTTGCCAAGGTGCACTGTTGGGCATGATAATTGATGCCGGGCTGGCAGGAGACTGAAGTTCATCCCCACTGATGTGGCTCACAGCATCAGCACCACCCATCACCTTGCCATTGACTCACTGTGTGATACTAAGAAAACTCTTTCCCACTCTCTATTTTCTCATATCATCTGTAAACGTATTTGTGGAGAAGGCTAAATGAAGTCATTTAGCACTATGCCTTGCATATAATAGCTTAATTGGTAGTAGCTTAGGAAAGGGTTGGGCTGGGTGAACTTCCTGTTAGAATAAATTCTGAATCTGTGACTTCACTACTTGCCTGGAAAGGAGATTGACCTGCACTAACAAGTACAAGGTATTACTTCAGAGCATTGTCAACTTGCAAGGCTCAGAGAGACAGCCTTGAGGTAGCAAAATCAGATTATTCAACAAGCTATACCTGAATACTTCTCAGCCATACATTTTATTAACACTGGCTAGATGCCAGGGCTTCAACAATGCATAATGTGTGGTTCTTCCTTTGTAGGGACTTCTGCAAAAATTAGGATTAGAAGAAAATCCAAGAGTAAGTCAGAAGGACAATGCAGCAACAGCAGCCCTAATCAATTTAGGAGGTTAGTCTCTGAATCAGGACCCTGGAAGAGAGAGCTAAGGCAGTTTGAGGAGGCATAAGAAGTGAGTACTGGAAGCCAGGGGTGGTTAAAAGAGCAGCAGAGGCAATGGCACTGGGAGCTCATTACAGTGGCCTACAAGGCCTTTTATGATCTCCTCCATCACCTACCTGGCCTCATCTCCCACTGTTCTTTGCCTTGCTCATTCACTTCAGCCACTCTAGGTTTTTTGCTTTTCCTTGAGTGGTTCAGATAAAGTATGACTTTTGTGCTTGTTCCTTCCTCTTCCCTCATATATTCACATGTCTCACTCTCACTGACTTCTGGACTTCCTTGGCTGTGCTGTCTAAAATTACAATCACCAATCTGTCCTGCTTTATCTTTCTCCTGTTTAGCACTTACCACTATCTAACATATTATGTGTTTTACTTGTTCTCCTCTTGTTTCTGTTTTCCTCTCTTGAATGTAAACACCAAGGATTATTTTCTGATTTCTTCACTGATAAATCTCTAGTGTTTAAGACAGTACCATGTACACAGTCGAAGCTCGATAGTTTTTGAATGAGTGAGTGAATAGCAAATATTTGCTAAATATGGAATGAATCAAGGAGTGAATAATTTACTACATTTTAAGGAGTCAGGGTCCTGTTAAGAGTGATTAAAGATATAGATTCTCTCTGAAAAATAATGCACATAATAGTGCATAAGATGTTGTGGGATTCTCTTGTCTCTGGACCCTACCCATGAACTCTCAACTTAAGAATCACTGACTTTGTACAAATTCCTAAATTTATGACAATGAAAACAAGGGTACAGAAAGGAACAAGGCATTAATTTTAGACTTCATTAATGAAGGATTCAACAGAGAAGAGACAATTTTCTATGGAAGGAAGAGTGCCTTACACACCCACGGCCTGATTTCTTATGGGTTTTAAACTACCCTGTTCATGAATAGGTAGTTAACATAAAGAAAAGAAAGAAATTGTCACTACTTTTAACAACCCAATATTACCAAAATCACACCAAATCTGCCCAGGTACAAGTAGTTTGAGTTTTATAATCCCCCGTACCCATCTTCAAAGCCTACTCTCTAGCCCTTACTCCCACTTCTTTGCATTGCAAGTCATGTCACTTAAATCCTTCTGGTTAGTGCTCTAGTGAATGACTCAATAGGCTATGCATGATAGAATTATGAAGGCAATCTCTCACTCTCTCCTCTTTATACCTTTTTACTTGCTCCCTTCTTATCATCTATCCTCTCCCCCACTCCATCCCTCATGAAATGCTGTCCACAGGAAAGGTTCTGAGAAAATCATTTTCACTGAGATGTCAGTGGCTGGTAAACGCCTTTGTGTTTCTCCCACACATCTTAGGGGATGTTAGCATTCTCCCAGGATGGTAGTGGGGAGAAAAACATTAGACAAGAGGATACAAACTCAGTTATCTGCAGGGGCCAGGCAAGTAAGGTTAGTGATGACAGCAAGCTGGAAAAAAAAAGTATATGGTCATGTTTTGTAAGTGGTGGGGACTATGGTAAGCTGATGATCATATGCCTTATCTAATGCTTATTCAACTTTAGGCAGTGTGAATATGCAGAATGAGAACTCAAGGTTTCCAGAGAGGCTGAACATTATGATTTCTCTATGAATGTCTCAATTTTAAAATTCCTTACAAATACTCAGTAAGCTCTTCACCAATAAGGGTACCTGATCTCAAACCAGGTGACATGGGGACCAAAGTGAGGCCCAAATTTTACCTGCGTAATGACCTAACCCTGAATTGTACTTCATATCTTTAAAATACATACTTTTTAAAAAGCATTCAGTAAATTAAAAAAAAATCCCTACAGACCAGACCAGATAAGGTTCCTGGGCTTCCAGCTTTCAATGTTTCCCTGAACCAAAGGAATTATGCACTAATAATGGAATTTTAAACATCAGCCTCTCAAAGCAATTCCTGCCCACTTCCTCCTCCTTTTTGAGTCTGATATAGTTGTTATTTATTTATTTATTTATTTTAATTTTTATTTTTGAGTTGGAGTCTCACTCTGTCACCCAGACTGGAGTGCAGTGGTTGCTCCCGGCCACTGCAGCCTCGATCTGCTGGGCTCCAGCGATCCTTCCGCCTCAACCTTCCAAGTAGCCGGAATTACAGGCATGTGCTACCATGCCCGGCTGATTTTTGATGTATTGTAGAGATGAGGTCTCGCCAAGTTGCCCAGGTGGGTGTCGAACCCGCGGGCTCAGGCAGTCCACTCACCTCAGCCTCCCAAAGCACGGGATTACAGGCTGGGCCACCGAGCCCGGCTAGTTGTTATTTATATAACACGAGTGGGAATAATGTCTCTAGAAAGCATCTGTAAAAATCTCTACACATTTAATAATTCTTCACCCCATGAAAAATGAGTTAGCACTGCCATAGACACTGCTATCATTACTGTACTTTTCCTCCTTGCTAGATAATCTGCTCTTTGGAATCCAAAATATTAATGAATTCCTGCAGCCATTCTGTGGGGGCAATAATTTTATCTATTTTTTCTTATGAAGGTAGTGAAGGTCAGAGAGGTGTACTAAGTCACCAAAGACCACGCAGGAACTACAGTCAAACTCTCCAGTGTTCTGACCACTGCCATTTGCTGTCTCTAGGCATGTGATATGATTATCTCCTGCCAGATTAAGGCTGAGGCTGGGGTTTATAAAATTCAGTAGATTCGTTGGTAAACAGCTTCTAAGATGGCATGCATTGAGTCCCAATTCCTGAAATCCATACCCTCATGTAATTATCTCCCCTTGAGTATGGACAGAATCTAGTAACTTGCTTTTAACAAACAGAATGTGGCAAAGGTGATAGATTAGGTTATAAAAGACTAGCTTTCACCCTATTTACTCTTTTTTCTTTCTTTTTCCCTTGCTCTCTGTGATGAAAGAAGTTGCTATTTTGTGAGCTGCCCTATAGATAAGCCCATATAGCAAGGAACTAAAGGAGACCTCTGTTCAGCAGCTAATGAGGAACTGAGGCCCTCTGTCCACCTGCCCACCAGAAACTAAATTATGCCAATAACCATTTGAGTAAGCTTGGAAGCTGAGCCTAACCCAGTCAAGCTTTTGTGATGACAATCCCTGCTGACACCTTGATGGTAGCCTGTGAGAGACCCTAACCCAGAGGCACTCAGATAAGTCACCCTGGGTTTCTTGACACACAAAAATTATGAAACAATGAGTATGCATTGTTTTAAGATGCTAAGTTTGAATATTTTGTTGTGTTGCAATAGATAACTAACAAAACCAGAAACACAAAATGGCTTACACCACACTGATCCGGACACCTCAACTACCACACCTTCTCTGATCATCACTCCTAAATCCTTTATCCCACTCACCATGTTGGATACAGTAACCTATTTGGGGTTACAAGGAGTTGGAGTTTGTGGTAGGTAAACAAATTTAAATCTAAGCCTGTATAACTATGCTAATTTGCAAAGCTGCTTAAAATTATGATTGAGTGGCATCTCTCACTGGGAAGTTAGGAGACTGGGGTTACATCAGTGAATCAGTCCACAATAGTTTTCAACTGCCATCTTTGGGCCTGGCATTATGCTCAATAATGAGGAAACTGTGACAAATTAGATCCAGTACCTGCTCTCACAAGACTTCCAGTGTAATAGTTATACTTCTGGATAACCGATCACAGTGGACCCATGGGCAATTCCTTTCTTCTCTGTCCTGTTTCCTTATCTCAATGAGTGCCAGCTGGTATACATAAGAGGTCCGTTTCAGCTCAACAACACTGAACTTTTGTAAAAGGGCAAGGCGTGTGCTTGGTGACCAAGGCGGCTGCTTCCTGGCTGGTTGGTTGCTCAGGGTCACCAAGGTTAAATGTTGCATCCAAGAGTGATGTGGGCAAATGGTGGCAGTGTCCTAACCTACCTCTCAAATTAACATTTATAGCGCAAAGAAAAAAATATCTGATAATGTTTGCTTAATCACACTATGTTCCCAAATAGACAGTAAACAATCAGGATGAAAAGAAATAAATTGTTAATGCCTTTAATAACCCAATAATATTTAAATAACAGACAGTAATTATCTTATTAAACCTAAATGAACAACAGTAAAGTAAACTTTTGGGAGGCTCTATTTTTGTTGAGGTATCTAGAGGCTCTAAAAGTAAACGGTCATCTCTTCCAGTGAAATTCTCTTGAGACTGAACGAGCGTTGTTCCCTAGAGATGATTAGTCAGGTTTGGCTGGGAGTAGGATTGAGGAAAGAAAACCAAAGTTTTTGCTTGAAAACTGTGTTTCTGGAACAGAGAAAGGCTAATTATTGGCTTTTGATGTACAATAAATTGAAAAGATGAAAGAAAATCTCTTTGTACAGTTAGAGGTATAGGAAAGAGTAACTAACCCCAAATCACTAGATTATTTTTAGTGACAAAGCTGAGATCAGAATTTGAACTTTTTCATGACACCACTCTGCACACAACAAATTTCACCTGACTAGCTGATATCTAGCAGTTACGAGCTTAGACTTTCAGGACAGATGAACTCAGTTCAAATCTATTCTTTCCCATTTAATAACGGTGTGACCCTGAATAAGTTACTTTATGTCTCTGTACCTTCATTTCTTCATCTGTAAAATGGATATTTTACTATAACTCTCTTTGTCAGATCATCGGGAGGATTAACTGAGTTAATAATTGTAAAGCACCTGGAGAAGTGATTGTCATAAAGTGAACATTATGTAAGTATTTGTTAAATGAAATAGACAACGCTTTTACTTAATTATATACAAACCCAATGGCCCAAACCAACTAGTAGCAAGAAGTCTGTCTAAGAAATCTCCACCTCTCCTTTCTGAGATTCTCCCTTGTGTGGCTCCCTGTTAAGCCTCCACTCCTCATCAGGCACTATAACCCCTCTTCAGGTTCCCAGTCTCCTGGTACTCTTTTCCCCACTTCTCTAATCCCAAGAAGCATTTAACCCAAAGAACTCTCAAATTCATTCAGCAGAGCAGCATAACAACTCAGGGATAAAGCAATGACTTTTCTTCTCACTTTAGAAATAAGTAAACTGAGGCCCAGGAGCTTAATGTGACCAGTATGACTATTTCGATTTACCACTTACTTCCTGTGACCTCAGGCATAGGTCTTCCTGTCTTTGTGCCTCAATTTTCTCATCCAATCAATAAGGTGATTGGATGAGATGATTTTAGATACAATAAATGTTTCAAAAGTTACAAACTTGTTTGTAGTGGAGTGACTTCCTACTAATTTCCTCCTTGAATTTTCATTTTTCTTTTTTAACAAATGAGTAAAGGGGCCTTACAGCATTCGAAGAACATACTCAGCCATTTCCCTTCTATCTATTCTCTCTCTCTCTCTCTCTTCCCCTCCCTCTCTCTCCATCTCTATCTCTATCTGTCTATCTCTATCTATCTCTGTCTCAATCTCTCTCTCTCTCTCTCTCTCTCTCTATCTATCTCTGTCATCTCTATCACACAACCATGGGGTTCAGCAGTAATTAGGACAGGTCACTTGCTTTGTTGCACTAAAGAGAATCACCATGAGACTGTAAAATATCAGAACAGAGAAGACCTTTGGAGACATCTTTTAGATCAGTGGCTCTGAAACTGAAATATGTATCCCTAAGGAGTCTTCCCCAGTGCACTGTAGGGGTACATAGAATATAAAAGCTCTCTCTTTTGGATTGTTGAATTTAATAGAAGATTTGGACATATTTGCAATAGAAAGCCATGCAAAAAATACAACTGAGCTTTTAAAAAGTAAAATAAAAGTCTAAAAACAGTTTAATCTCTGACTTGGATTGGAAAAGTTGAGATGAGGTCATTTTAAAACATATTTTTTATTTTTAAAATGTCGGGTGCAATTCAGGGTTAGGTATATATGTGTTCATCATACAGGTAAAGTGTGGGTACCCTTATTGATGTTATGTGCCCCCCCGGTAGTGTCCCACTACTGCCAATTCCTTTCTTACAGTATTACGGAAAATGTTCAGGGTCCATTTATGAGTGAGTACATGTGGTACTAAGATCTTTGTTTCTGTGATAAATCACTGAGTATTATAGACTCTAATTCCATCTAGGTTGCTGCAAAGTTCATAAGAGACATGGTCTTTCAAATCATCATATTGCCATTGGGGAAAATAAGATCCAGAGAGAGGAAGAATCTTCCTTCTCAGGGTCACAAAGATACTCAACAAATGAAAACTGTGCTTTCTATCATCTTGCTACTCCTGTTGGTTCAGGCCATGGAAGACAGGAGAGAACCAAAAATAGGTTTAAGACTGTTACTTGGTGGGTGGACAAGCACCTCACTAATATGGACACGTTTCTTTGCTTCTCAAGACCTCAGTTTCTTCATCTGTAAAAAACTTACATGAGAGTAAAATGTATAGCTAATAACTCAAGCTCTGGGTTCAGAATGTCTAGGTTTGAATTTTAACCCTGTGACTATCTAGATGTCTTACCCTGGGCAAATTTCTTAAGTCTTCTATGCCTCAGTCTCATGCAAAAATGGGGGTTAAAAATAGTATCTATCTCATAGGGTTATTGTAGGAATTAAATGAGTTACTACAACCATAACCCTTCAAATAGTGCTAATTAGTTATGATTGCTAAAACCCAGAACCCATAGGGCTAGACTCACAGCACCGGTGCATCTTGGGACACTTATGTGGACTCCAAGTGAAGAGATCATAGTTCATAACCCATAGGTCATTTCTAAAATGGTCCAGACCTGGTTTGTTGGAAGTGAGATGTGTGACAAGCTAAAAACCTTTCAGGAAAAAAAATATGCCATCAAAATAGTTCCCTGAATGAGCCAACGTGGTATCTTACATGGGTACTGAAACATGTGCTTCTATTTTCTTAAAAACACTGGATTCCTGGAGAGAAAGTATCTGACTTTAGATGCCAGACAGAACAAAACAGTAAGATGATTATTGGTTTTAAACAGTGAGAAATGGACCCTGAGAGAAGTAGGTTCACAGACAAGGGGATTTGTTAAGCAGCAGAGAGGCTTTAATGGAGTAATGGAGTGTTGTTGAAGGTCAGGACTAGGGCCCTGGCCTTCCCTAGTCAGAAGAGGCCCTTCACTAGGCACCTAAGGCCTTGGGAGCTTTTCCTATTTCTCAGTGAGGGTGGAAAGGAAAAATTTGAACAAGTTGCCTAAGTCATGGACCCACAGCCCTCCTTCAGGTCCCCTGTATCTTTGAGTTATGACATTTATCACTCGACTCATCAGTCACCAAGTATGTATCTTAATTTTACCATATTATCTCCTATTGTTTTTAAGACAGTTGTTGTAAAACTGTGCCTTACGGAATCCCAAAGTATTCTGACAGTCACCTAGATATCGCCTAGAAAGGGTGATCCTCTACTTTACCAAGAATAGCTCCACTTTTATCTGTTGTCTAAACTATGGGTCCCTATTTAATTGTATCTGCAGTAAAAGGTTCTACAGTTACATGCCAGTTGAAAAAAATCCCTACTATAAACTGTTGAAACTATTTCAACATTCCAGAAATGTCAATATCTTGACAATCAAAGGACATATCTTTGAGTTGTACCCCAACTAGTCTTGAAATACAGGTCCTGATTTTCGAGGCAAAAAAAAAAAATGACCATCATACACGAAGTAAATAAAACTTGATTACTGCCTTCAAGGAGCCAAGATTCAAATTAAGAAGGCAGAACAAACATTCTGAAATAACTTTGGTCTTTAATAGTTCAGAACAAAACTATTTGGTCCTGATTTTAGAATCTCAGAAAAGATACATCCTGAGGAATAAGAAGTAGAACTGCAGCTGGGACCTGAAGGAAGAGAAAGCAGGGTTACTATAAGGAAAGAAATTATGACAAGTACAGAGTCAGAGATTGGAGTGAGGACCATGTCTAGAGTAGGAGAGATGATAGGGGAGGTGGGCTCTGTAAAGAACCAAGGCCTGGGTATCATGGGTGGTTGACTAGTAGGAGAACAGTTCATTGGACTAGACTAGGGAGACCCTGGAATGCCAAACAAAATAATTTGGGCATGATGTACCTTCTGAACATGTACATGACAGATCAGGTAGGAAAGGGGGGTCTGATGGAAGGCAGCATTAACAGAGGGGACTTAAACAGTGATCAAGTGAGGCTCACTCAAAGATCACTTTGGAGACAGAGGCCCTCCCACCATTGGCTCTCACTTCAATGCTTATATCCCTAGTCCTCATTCAATTGTCTTTTCTTATTGTTGGCTGTTTATACAGATGCCTTTTGCCCTGGTCAAGGCTCATCTCTCCAACTCTCATAGCACCTCTCATGACATTCTACACATAGTAAATGTTCAAGAAATGTTTTTGGACACAAAATAAAACCCTCTTGTGGCTGATAACTGTTGGGAGAAAGTGGTAAGAAGGGGTCTGTGATCCATGATCCCTACAATCTCTCCAGAGCTTTTCCATAACTCAAGGGGTATGAACCATCAACAGGTTTTAGTCCCCTCATTTTACCTAGATAGAAAAACTAATATTCAGCAAAGTAATGTGGTTTGAATACGGTCACCTAGGTAATGGCAAGATGAGACTGAAGCATAGATCTTCTGGTTGCAAATCATTGTGCTTTCTGTACATCTGGTGTATTTGGGAATGCTGGTGCTAAGAGCCACATCTCACACTTCTCTGTTCACTGTCTAGTCACAGCAGTGCTACGAAACTTCCCAAATATCTAAATCCTCCCAGACCCCAGCTACCTAAATTATCAGTAAATAAAACTAGGTAAAGTTAAGTGGCAGGAACGCTGAACATAGAGTCAAGTGTCCTGGTTTAGAGTATACATTTTGCAATAATTTCAGTTTCCCAATCTGTGAATTGGACACCCTAGAGAGCTCTCCTGCATGGCTCATGTTCTCAGGCCAAGAAGCAAGCATCTATCATTCTAGCTTGCTAAGGGACCCAAGGATGCAATGCTTTGTAGCCTGATTATTTCAAAACATTCCCCTGTCTCCCAATAATATAAAATATCTTGTCAGATTGAGACTTGAGCACTGAGAATCATGACAGTGTTTTCAATGATTGAGTGATACCCCTTGAACTACTCAGCCTGGCTGGTTCTGGTGTGCGCATTCCAGCACACACTTTTATCAAAGGGATCCCCTTGCCTACTTAGCACGTGCTCTCCCAACCAGGAAGCTCTTCTAATCCTACTCTTTACCTTGCTCCCTTTTTGTATTTATGCATCGTTCTCAGATACCCGGAGGCAATTGCCATTGGTGCATTGTTGCTCATAAATCTGGGAGATAAGATGATATATTTTATTTATCACTGCCATCTCAGAGATGGATAACTTCCAATGACTGTAGCAAATAAATAAAATCAAAATGATGAACTCCCTTGTCCTTTCTTGTTAAATAAATACTTGCTTAGGGAGAGTATCACTGGGTGAGCAGGAGATTAAAACATTGCCTTGCGGAAAGCTTGCATGTCTGGAGTTTAATTTCTGTAATTGATTTTCCTCCAACTCCCTTGTCCTTTGTGTCTGACTGCTTTTTCTCATCAGGGCAGGTAACATGTGCTCATCATAAATCACGGAAGACAGAATACAGAACATGAACTTAAGCCTATTTCTCCCTCTTTTCACTTTCTCTCAAAAGTTCACACCATGAAAAGTCACATTCCTCACATCCTAAGCTGAGTAACTGAAATCTTAACTTCCAAGAAATACCCACCCCAAACAGAGTTCTTTCTTTTCTGACCACTGATGCAGTCACATGTGGTGATGGAAAAAGCAGGTCTTCAGAGACACCAAAATCTAGGCTCAAAAACTCATTTACTAGTAGTAGAATCTTGAGGAAGTAATTTTTCTGCAAACCTCACTTGAGAATCAGTAAAGGATTAGAGTTAAAAGTTCTTACCATAAAGATACACTGGGTTAAAATTCTGAGTGACTGTGGGCAAATTGCTCCACATCTGTATGCCTTAATTTTCTCATCCATAAATTGGTAACATAATGAGGTAATCCTTGTAGAATTATTGAGGGGAATAGATGAGATAATCTGTGTTATGGATTTAGCTTATAGTCTGGAACATAGCATGTGCTCCTCAAATGCTAACTATTATGATTAATAGTAAAAGCAGGCTTACAACAAAAGGGTCACCATATAAAGATCACTGTGTTTAGAGTAAGAACACCTGGTATTAAGTCCCTGCTCTGTAACTCATTAGCTGGATGAGACCTTAATGCATTCTTAACCCCTTTCAACCTCAGGTTTCTCATTCATAAAATAAGGCTAATGGTAGTATCTATTATATTAGGTCGTGGTAAGGATTGTACAAGACTAGTGGTTATTAAAAATGTTTTGAATTCAAGTCTTGTCAGCTAACATTTGTGCAGCTCCTACTGTGTGCAATGCTATGGGCTCAGGGCTTGAAAGAAACCAATGGATAAGATTTTGCCCTCTGTATTCAACAAGACCTTATGGTCTAACTGTGGCAAACTGCCCCATAAACAAATAATTTAAGTAAGTACAAAGTGAGCCATCACTACAGAAATGTGTACAAGGTCCAAAGATTGTGCAAAGAAGTGAATTCCCTAGTTCAAGGGTGTGGGGAAACCCCGTGGCAGTTGGTCAGGAAAGGCTTTCTCTAGGAGATAATGCCTGAGATGGATTTTTAACAAAGATTTTGGGAATGAACATTATAGGAAGGCCATTCCAGGTCGAGACGAAGGCACAGAGACATACAATCACCTAATATAATTTGGCAATGTTGCTTCTATTCCAGAGAATGCAATTTTAAGAGAAAGCAGTAAGAAATGAGGCTGGGCAGGCAGATAGGAACCTGATTAAGAAGAAAACCTTATTGCCTGAGCCCGCGGGTTCGAGACCCGCCTGGGCAACTTGGTGAGACCTCATCTCTACAATAAATCAAAAAAATTAGCCGGGCATGGTAGCGCGCGCCTGTAGTTCAACAACTTGGAAGGCTGAGGCAGAAGGATCGCCAGAGCCCAGCAGGTCGAGGCTGCAGTGGCCGCGCACTCCAGTCTGGGTGACAGAGTGAGACTCCAACTCAAAAAAAAAAAAAAAGAAGAAGAAGAAGAAAACCTTAAATACCTTAATAGGGAAATTATTTGCTTTTGAATTATTATTTTTAAACTGCATTTGCATAAATGCACTTGACAATATTCTAAGCACTTTGCAATTATGCACTTGACAATATTCTAAGCACTTTGCAAATTCATTTAATCCTCAAAAAATCCTGCTAGATAAATACTATTACGGATATAGAAATTAATGAATTTGCTCAACATCTTACAGATAGCAAGCAGCAAAACTAGGATTCTTACCTAGGATGTCTGGTTCAATACAGAGGTAGGCTTAACAATCTCTTTATTATACTCCTATCTAGGCCCCACTCCCACACCCTCAGCCAATTCTGAAACTGCATGTTTATACAGTCTTGTTCTACATGGGCTTGGCTATCTATCTGTTCCTCAAAGCTCAGACTCTTTTGATGGTATCTGTTGAAACTTCCTGAAGTTCCAGGGGTTGGTCTCTTCCTCAGTTTTGATGATGATAAAAAAAACACACCTTCTGCTTGGCTTTCTGACATGAATTAATAATAGTCTGATTATTCTGAATACATACTAGACATCCTTTATTTATGCCTCATCAGACTCTGTGCTTTACCCCATGTGCTCAGTAGCAGATATGCTCTGTGAGCTTCAGGTTCTTCTCTGAGTCTATCTTGCCACATACACAGATTCTCTCCTCTCCTGCCCCAA